>CAJQZJ010004687.1:3129335-3204779 GCA_907164525.1 Lophiomys imhausi | reverse complement strand
AAAAAAAAAAAAAAAAAAAAAAAAAAAAAAAAAACAAAAAAAAACAAAACAAGGGCTGGAGAGATGGCTCAGAGGTTAAGAGCACTGACTGCTCTTCCAGAGGTCCTGAGTTCGATTCCCGGCAACCACATGGTGGCTCACAACCATCTGTAATGAGATCTGGTGCCCTCTTCTGGCCTGTAGGCATACCTCCAGACAGGACACTGTATACATAATAAATAAATTTTAAAAAGAAAAGAGAAAAAAAACAAAACAAAACACACATACACAGCTTTCTGTTCTCGGAGGCAAACTCGCAGCTCGTGAAAACGGAAGGACGCTTGTGAGAACGACATGAACAGCTTATCTGAAGGGACTCTTTGGGCCTGCTCTACGCAACACACAGTCCAGAGGTCAAAAAGAAGCTTTGTAACCTCTGAGGGTGATGATGACCCCGTGTGGCTGTGGCCTTTCAGAAGCTACAATGAAAAATCTCTTGGATGAGCCAGGGGATGATGTGTTGGGAGTACTCCCTGTCTCTTCTCCTCTGGGACATCCACACGGGTGTAAGCTCGTGACAGCCACCTTTCTCTATACATTATGGACCCAGGTACTATCTCACTGAGGTCAGACCAGGGCCTTTGATGTTAACTCTAAAGAGCTGAGTGTGAGCATCATCCCCTGACATATACTCAGGATAGATCAGATACCTGACCTATCAACAGTGGGAAATACAGAAGAGGCCATGAAGACACCAATGGAGACTGATGCAGTGAAGAAGTCAGGCTGCTTTCTATTTTGTTTCTAACCACATTTATCCATATTTATATATATCCATCCATATATCCATGTTCCATAAGACATTTCTGTGTCTTTGTAACCAACTTGTCAATTTTGAAGCTGACCCAAGCCGGCTTCCCTTCCTTGTCCTCTGGGTAGAAACATCTTCAAAGCCCACAGTATTTTGCCTTTAGACCATGACCTAAAATATCTCTGGATGCACAACATACAACATGCCCAACATGGCGGTGAGGCTTAATGAGAGGTGGTAGGGATATGAAATACCTCGGCAAACTCTTGTTCCTGGTTTGATCTAAGTGATTTCCTTCTGGCCGAATTAACGACAGGATTTAATGAAACCACACATTTCATAATGTGTTTGGTCATGCATTTCAGCTTTGTTTGGAATCAAAATCCTTCCTCTTCTAGAATATGACAGATTAAATTATTAAAAATGTATAGGTGGTAATTAGTGTAAGGATGCCAGGAACACGAGAAAATTTTCCCGTGTAATGTGGATGTCACCACAAAAAGAACATTTTGAAAGAGGTTTTTTTGTGACAAAAGAAACATGCCTGTCTTTTGACGCAATATTAAAAGGGCATTTCTATGTGTACAAATACACAGGCACACATGCATTCATATATGTACCCAGAGGTTGACATGAGGTATTTTCCTCCATTGTTCTACAACTTTGCTTTTGAGACAGGGTCTCTTCTCACTAGCTGGAACTCACCAATTCCGCTAGGCTGACTGGCCAGCATGTTCTAGGGGTCCTGTTGCTTCCACCCCCACCCATGTGATTGCAGGTGTGCTCTGCCTTGGGTATGGCAGATTCAAAATCAGTTTCTCAGGTTTACACGGCAAGCGCTGTAGCAACTGAACATCTGCCATTGACAAGACTGTTTCTAAAAGTCTTCCTTTCTGCACAGGGCTCCTTTCTCCTCTTTAGAACAAAGAATATGTAGATTCCAACTTCCAGGAAAGCTCTGCCTCACCCTCTCAGTAACTAATGGATGCTGGGGTACCTAGGAACCCTAAAGAACATTTTTCAAACCTTAAATGCAGGCTGGGCTGATTCATACATAGCACATTTCTGTGGGGTAAATAATCGTGAGAAGAGACACTTGCCCGGAGCACCCGACACACTCCAGATTTCCAACAAGTGAAGCGATTTTTTATTGTAACAAGGAAAATTACTCACTGAAACACACAAAAAAGTGCCTCCTTTTCTAACCCCTGGCCTTGTCTTACAGATGAGCACACACATTTCCTGGATGCTCATTTAGCCAATTCTTTTTTTTCCCCCTTTGTGTTGGCTCTGGGGCACATTTTTTGATGGATTTGGAAAGCTGTGTTCATGAAGGAAGTTTATTTCTTTCGATAGGCTTCTGACTAGAGCAAAATCTGATTAAACTGGCCTACAGGTAAATTTTTGTCAACCGCTTGGCTTAAAACACAGGTCAACACTTGGAAGACTTTGGAGGAATCAGTTTGCATGGCACACAGCCTTTTTCATCTGTGTTTTTTTGAATGCAGACTCTTGCCTCAGCTAAGACCACAAAGACCTGAGGTCCTGGGAGCTGCATGGGGTAGGAGAGGCAATGACCCTAGCCACAGGCCACTGCACTGGGCAGGGAAGTGTGAAGAAGAAAAGGGCTCTGAGGTAGAAGAAAAGCCTCTGGTGGTCTCTTAGTCCCTACAACCAAAGGAGTGAAAGGTGGTTAAGGACACACCCCAAGGAGATGTTAGCACACCGGGGAGAGCACTGAAGTCCTCTAGGTTTTCCTGACTTGGGGCAGTACATGTGGTAGGTCCTCTTTCTTATGCTAATTAAAAATTTTAGATATCAGCTGGAGAAAGTTTTTAATTAATATGTTAAGCTCCACCCCTGACTAACCCTATTCAGTATTCACTAGGTGGAGGACTATGAACAAAAGAGGCAGACAGAAGGGACTGGTGGCACAGGCCTTTAATCCCAGCACTCGGGAGGCAGAGGCAGGTGGATCTCTTGTGAGTTCGAGGCCAGCCTGATCTACAAATCGAGTTTCAGGACAGTCGGACACACAGAGAAACCCTGTCTTGGGAAAAAAAAAAAAAAAGTAGGGAACAGACATATCACAGAAAGGTCCTTTCCCGAGTGGTTACTATGGTCGTGACAATGGTGGAGTGGCTGATGGAAACATGGCTCCTATCCGTCCACTGGCTTCGGTGGGCACCTAGTCAGGTGCTATCTATATACTTAAGATATTTTTATATACCTTCTTTTGAGATGAGAAAAACGAGGTTTGCCAAAATAAAGTCACGGGCCTGGGTCCTGCAGGGAAGAATAGAGGCTGCAATTCACACCCAGACACACATGGGAATATAAATCACTTACACTAGCCTCCTGTGATATCCTCTATATGAGCATACGAGAGTGCCCATTCTTACCAGGCTAATTTCCTGAGATGCAGAAGAGTCAAGACATACAGGTAATAGTAAAATGTCAAGGGCTGGGGAGATAGCTCAGTGGGTGAGAGCCCTTCTGCACAGGCAAGAGGACTTGAGTTGGTCTACAGAACCCACGCAGGAAGCAGGGTGTGGCTCCATGTACACCTGTGACCTCGGCACTGGTTAACAGCATGCTCCAGGCTCCACAAGAGACCGGGAGACCTGAGTCCCCCTGTGGCCTTCACACACATGTGCACGGGGACAAGCATCCACACAAACATGTCCACACACACAAGAGACACATAAACACACAAGTGAAAATTGTGCAAATGATAAAGCATTGTATTTTCAGTACTTCAGGATTTTTTTGAAACTTTTTGATGTAAGAAAATCCAAGACGAACCAAGGGCAGCACTTAATACAGTCATCCACAAACCCTTGTATGTGATGAAAGCTGTTTCAGCCCGGGAAATCAATTCCATTATGGCTATTTATGCAATACTGCTAGTAAATCTGGGAGAAATAAACTGGCTTCACTTACTCCATTGATTGCCCTGGCTGAAGACAGATGGCACTTGCAAACTCTAATGCATGGGTTGCAAAATCATTTTTCTCTTTAATAACATACCCTTTATTGAAAAAGAAATCATTTAAGCATCATGACAATAAGGCACCACAATTTCTATTAACCTTTTCAAAGACGTGTGATTAGAAATGTATTGGTAAAATATGAGAAAGAATATAAAAATGGTCTTCCCTTCTATGAGTAAATAAGTGAGGAAGTCTTGCAGCAATTTTCTTCCCTAAGTCTGGTAAACATTAGTGGGACCATCACTGAGAATTCCAACGTGCCCAGCCCACTCCAATGACATTCTTTCTTTGGACTATTTATTACAGCATTGTACAAAAGTGTTATGATTTTACATTAGCACAAAAAAAACCCCACAATTTTATAAAACCTGGGACTTTCTAAAGACAGATAGGTCTTTGTGGAAAAGTTAATAATTGAAGTCACATGAAAAGAATTCAAAGAGATAAATTTTTATAATTGGAAGCAAATAAAACTTTAAGACACTTCTGGGTTTCTCAAATTCAACTTAAAAAACAAATCCAGTTTCTTTTTTTTTTTTTTGGTTTTTTCGAGACAGGGTTTCTCTGTATAACAGCTCTGGCTGTCCTAGACTCACTTTGTAGACCAGGCTGGCCTCGAACTCACAGAGATCCACCTACCTCTGCCTCCCAAGTGCTGGGATTAAAGGCGTGTGCCACCAACGCCCGGCCAAATCCAGTTTCTATTAAACAAAAAAAAAAAAAAAAAAAGAAAGCTTTGAAGCCAGATGGTGGTGCATGACTTTAATCCCAATGCTTGAGAGGCAGGCCGATCTCTGTGAGTTTGAACCCAGTCTGGTCTACAGAGAAAGTTCTAGGACTACACAGAGAAACCCTATCCTGAAAAAAAAATTTTTTTTTAAAGTTTTGAAATTATCCCAAGCAGAGGATTCCTAGAAAGCACGGAAACAGAAACATACAAACAGTTTCAGGGCACCTCCCAGGCTAGATTGGAAGACTAAATAGCAAAGAGGAGCACTGTGCCCTGGGAAGGTAACTTTCCAGTGTCAGAATTTATCATGTTGGGACAGGTGTCTGCTTAGTGAGAGCAAGGCCCTGTTTTCAATTTCCAGAAAGAGTGAGAGGGAGAAGGGGAGGGAATGGGAGGGAGAGGGGGAAGGAATGGGAGGGAAAGGGGAAGGGAATGGGAGGGAGAGGTGAGGAAGAGGGAGAGGGGGAAGGAATGGGAGGGAGAGGGGAAAGGAATGGGAGGGAGAGGTGAGGAAGAGAGAGAGGGAGAGGGGAAGAGGGAGAGGGGGACAGGGAGATGTGTTGCTATATATAATTTGCTCAGACCTATAATTTTTTTAATAACTTGATTTTCTTGGCACACAAGTGGGTAGTGACAGCTAAGACACCATATACTAAAATCTTAAGTGCCTCATTCCACTCTTACACTATCTAACCCTTACTTCCCTGCTCACGGATGTAGACCTTCTGGTCCAGTGCCTAGCCTACTGCATAAACAGCTCCCTTCCAACTGGGGACATAACATGGCTTCCAACTGTGAAAAGAACTCACACTAACAAATGATAAGAATGTATTAAGGCTAGTTAACACAACAGTAGCGGAGCTTGCGTTTCAAGGTAGATTACTACAAAAAAGAAAATTAAATAATTTCCCATCAACCGCTGAACACCAAATTCCTAAAATAAAATCCCAATGGTGATCCTATCCTCTGTGCTATGAATTCTAGTCTTTTGCATTCGTCACATGCACAGAATTCAAAGTGTGTTAGCAACCCTAGCCTCCAGGTACCAATGCTTAGAGGTCCAAAAAATGTCATGTCCTCAAAAAAACCCAATTGTAATGAAGGCTAAGAAATGGTGAAAGGTGAGGAAAAACTGGCACAGGGAATCAACTAGTCAATACACCACAGCTACTAAACTGGGATCAGACAACTGGAAAATGGAACAAAATAAATAAAGACTGGCTGATTATCTAGGAACACACACCTTTGTACTGAAGGACAGTTACGGAAATGTCCTCAGAAGTCTGTTTCTGCTCAGTTCCCTCACTGGCCAAAGGCAAGCAGTGGCTTCATGAGCTTTTCATCAGCATTAGGTAATTTCTGCACTGCATATTTACTGATGTGTTTACAGTATCCGAGGGGAAGCTGAGGTTGTTTTAGTGTAGCTGACTGACAGAATAATACGTACCGCTCCCGCTTTGTTCTGTCTTACTCAATATTTAGAGCAGGTAATTTAATGATAACATGTGGCAATAGAGTTAAGCTGTGGCTTTTTTTATTTTAAATCTAATTAATTACAATTTTATTAAATAATGAATTCATTTTGGCTTATTTATTATATTATTTGAATAAAGAGACAGAAGGATTGATGACATTTTAAAAGATGAACAGCCAAGGGGAAAAGAAAAAGCATTGAGATAAATACTGTATCACCAAGAAATTAATTACGTATTTTGTTAGGGAGAAATAATAGCTTTGTTTTCTGCAGAATGAGAGGCCCCCAAAAAAGCCACTTATAGGAAGTGTACAAAATGACTCTAGAATACAAGCATCACTAGGTTTGTTATCTTAAGCTGCTATTAGGTGAGTTTCAAACCCCAAAGGCATATCACTGCAGCTTCTAGCAAATCAATGTCCTAATCCACCTAGGACTCTATCAATCCCAAAGCCAATCTTTCTACCTATCACGAAAAACCAGGGTTCCAGACCCATGCATAAGAACATTAGATGTGTTCGATTTGATAAGAGTAAGGACAGTGGTTCCATTTTAGTTAAAAAAATACATAGATACATACATATATATGCAAAGTTTTAATATAGGTCACATAAGAACCCATGGCACTATACTTGGCATAGAGGTTACAGAAATTAAGGAGACATAAATGGTCCCTGTGCACACGATGCTGGTCACACACATAGTCATCAAAAAAGCTTTCATTAGGAAGTTTTTGTTTGTTTTGTTTCTAGACAGGCTCTCATTGTGTAAAATGAGAACTTGGCTGGTTGGAACTTGCTATATAAACCTGGCTGGCCAACACAATACAATGCAGAGAGTGTACCATCCACATAATGATGCACGCTTGTCTTTTCCAACAGAAGTCTCTAGCTTCTTTTGTGAAGTCAGACACTGGGACTGAGGCTGGCTTATATCGCTAAACATCACCACCAAAGAATCATCAGTGGGGAACACTGTCTCTTTTACCTCCATAACATACATGTGCCTCGCTCTAGATCACCAGACCTAAACCCAGATATACGATCTACTTAGCTGGGGGCTGTTCACAGGGACCAAGGAAATAGCCAAAATGACAGCCAATGACCGAAAGCCAGGATCAATTCTGTGGCAGCTACATCAGAGAAGCAGAAAAAACATTTACACATGGCCTGCTATGTGACAGTCCACAAGCACTGTAATAATTCCCATAAAAACTCCCATCAGATAAGCCATTAGTGCTGGGTGTCAGTTCCCAGAAGAGGAAGGATGCTAAAGAGCAGTTCAGAATCACAGTACCCTGAAGCAGCAGCGATGGGCTCTAAACATCATCAGCCTGCTGGATCCACAGCCTTAGCTGCCAGCATTAACCACCCAGAGATCTCCAGAGGTTGTACCGGGCACTGCCTGGGTGCAGGCAGCTCTACACCCACAATGAAAGACGCCATCTATTAGGGAAAAGGGCTCACACAATTACGTGTGGCATGCTGACATTTCTTTTTCTTTCTTTCTTTCTTTCTTTCTTTCTTTTTTGTTTTTTTTTAAGGCAGGGTTTCTCGGTGTATCCCTGGCTGTCCTGAACTCACTTTGTAGGCCAGGTTAGCCTTGAACTCACAGAGATCCTCCTGCCTCTGCCTCCAGAGTGCTGGGATTAAAGGCATGTGCCACCACACCTGGATGACATTTCTATGTTTTCAAGAAAAACATGCTCCCCTTTAATTCACACGTTAGGTATGACTTTATAAGAAGAACATAGAGGATTTGAAATTTTAAAATTTTACCTTTTCCCAAGCTACTTTTCTGCTTGTTTGTGACTAAACAATAAGGTCTTGGAATGATATTAGATTAGACTTGTTCTGTTAGCCCCTCCCTCATCGTAAGCGGTGAGATAGAAATCAGAAACTAGGAAGTGATTTAGAAGGATGAGGGAAATATTCAAAAATCTTTGGAAGTCCTAAGGCTGACCAATAGTGAGAATTTTGGTTTCTTTAAAAAAAAAAAAAAACAGAGAGATATTATGGGACTATCTTTTATTTTTAATCCCAGGTAAAAACATATGGGGCTGCTTTGCAACAGCTATGATTTGTCTCATGCTCTAGCAGACCCATGGTTTTGCCACCTCCAGATAGATTCTGCAATTGTGTGACATTTGTGGACTCTTCACGGGGTATATAAATGCCAGAGAAGCAGGGTGGGCTGTTGGTTGGTTGCTGTTGGTTGTGGTTTGTTAAGTAGTCTTGAACAAAGAAGAAACAAGAAAAAAAAAAAAAGAAAGAAACTAGATATGCTGACTGTGAAGATCAAACTTGCCCCAAGGAGCTTGACACCCTAATCAGCAGGAAGTAGTCTAACGATAATGTTGGCCCTTTCCTTTCTATCTTTTTTCTCTGCTATCTAATGTTAGGGTTGAAAGGGGAGAAGGAAAGGCTGGAGAAGGGTGGAAGAAAGAAGAACCCACAAAGCAGCAGACGATGGCTACCCTGGTTCTGAGCATGCTCACTTAGATAGTGTCTACTCTCTCAGATCACCGTGAAACAGCACAAATATGTCTCAGCATCAGCCAGGCACTGCTTGACCAGTAGAAAAGGACCCTAAAGGAGGACTATTATTTTCCTTAACTGGTTTGGATCAAATCTGCTTTAGAGATTTCTCCCAAATGACCTCTGGGCTCGGGTTTGTTTCAACTGAAAAAATAGAGATAGTGGATAGTAATTAATTGCTACTATGGTAGAAATTTTTTTAAATAAATGATGACTAAATAATAGCATATATACACTGCTTTGAGTATATATCAAAACTCAATTATTATTATGCTAGCATTTCTTCTTTGTTTTTTGCTTGAGACAGGTTCACACTCTGTAGTTCTGGTTGTACTGTAAATTGCTTTGTAGTCCTGCCTAGGAGTGAACTGGTAATCTCCTGCCTCACCTCCCAAATGTTTGATATTACAGTGATAAACCACCATGTCTAGGTACTGTTTTAATTTCAAAATTTGTGTTTGCAGAATATACCATGATATTCTGACATTTGGACACCACTGTGGAATGACTACAAGATAATTAACATACCTGTCACTTCACTTAGCATTTGTCATGGTGGGAACATTTTAAAATGTATTCTCTGGGGGCTTTGAGTGTGGCTGTGGTAGAGTAGTTGCCTAAACATCAGCTGGCCACACATAACTTGCCCCCCAAACAAAAACTGCCACAAACAATAAAACAAATAACAGCATCAAACAAAACGCAGCAAAACAGTCACCCCCCCAAATCCCAATCTACTTTCTCAAGATTTTCCAGTTGCTATTAACTATAATTACTGTGCTCTCCACAAAAACTTTCTTTCTGTCCTTCCGCCTTGTGGACACCTGAGTCACACCTCCAGAGGGACTGGGCTCAGGATCAGCACTTGCCAGTGGCCTGGGCACTGCATGACAAGGTCTAACTAGATTCTTCAGTATGGCCAGCTTCTATAGGTCCTCTTCCCACTAAAGCTGCTGGTTTTGTTTGCTTTGTTCTACTGTGATAATAACACTCTGATCAAAAACAGCTTGTGATGGGAAGTGTCCATTTTATGTTACAGGTTACAGTCTATGGTTGAGGGATGCCAAGGCAGGAACTTGAAGCAGAAACCATGGAAGAATGTTGCTTAGTGGCATATTTCCACACTCACATTTAGCTATACCATTTCTATATAGCCCAGACCTACCTGCCTAGGGATGGTACTGCCCACAAGTGCGCTGGGCTCTCCTATATCAATTAGCAATCAAGAATATGCCCCACAGACACATCTATAGGCCACTCCAAAGAAGACAGTTTCTCAACTGAGCATTATTCTTCCCAAACAAGATTAGCCATCACAGACGCCTAAACAAAATTCCTTTGATCTGAGAGAATCTCTTCAGATCTGTTAAGATGCCCAGCACAGTCTATTAATAATAATAGATAATCTCAGGAAATGAGACAAGCTCACTTGCTATCAGAAATAAAACCCTTGTGTTTATTGCTGTCCTTGGTTCGTATCCTTACCCATAACAAATAAGATGACTCCTTCCCAGAGAAATGTCTTATTCCAGACTGCCCACACTGTGCTGTAACAAAGAGGAACAACCATGAACCTAAGCTCTGCATATCACAGAAACATCTGGTGAGTTCTACAAAGCCGTTCAATACAGCTGTAACTCACTGTAACTACAGTCTTAGCTTTGCTCTTTTTAAACTGGCTTTTGCGTAGGCAGAGATATCTCTATTTACATGGTGGAAGTTCTACTACTTTTGAGATTCACTTGGTGGCCTTAAATTATTCAGAGGCTGCCCTACTGGAAAGAAAGAGGTGTGGGTTCCACAGTCTACAAATCTTTTATAATTTGAATCCAGCCCCTACTCTTATTGTGAGAGTCTAAGGAAACTCTGGAAATAGTGTCTGAGTAGTGGATAGGAACAGCATATCCATGAAAGATACATACAGGAAAACCAAAAAACACTAGTGTTTTGGCTTTCATTTATCAGTAATGAGACAGGGGTGGGGGTAGGGATGCATTAACTCACAGTGCCTTAGTTAATCTCAAATGCCAACTTGATGAGATCTAGCGTCTGGGACCTTTATCATGACCGTGTTAACTGGGACGGGAAGTGGCCTGTTCCCTATTCTGGGACCTTATAAAAAGGAAAGTGAGCCGAGACATGCATTCACTGTCCTTTGTTTTCTGACTGTCTCTTGAGCTCCTGCTGCCTTGACGTACTTAGGAACTGTGACCTCAAATCAACCATTTCTGCCCCGAGCTGCTCTCATCAGGACACTTCATCACAGCAATAGGAAAGGTAACTACGACACCCACATTTTACATTTTTTTTCCTTCCTACTTCTTGTTTGTTTTGAGGCAGGCATCTTAGTTAGGGTTACTATTCTTGTGATGATCACCACGACCAGAAGCAATATTGGGAAAAGGGTTTACCATGCTTACACTTCCCCATCACAGTTCATCTCTGAAGGTAGTCAGGGCAGGAACTCAAGCAGGGCAGGAACCAGGAGGCAGGAGCTGACACAGAGGCCCTGGAGGGGCGCTGCTTACTGGCTTGCTTCACATGGATGGCTCAGCCTGCTTTCTTAGAGAACCCAGGACCACCAGCCCAGGGATGGCACCACCCACAATGGGCTGGGTCCTTCCCCATCAGTCACCAATTAAGAAAATGTCCTACAGGCTTGTCTGCCTACAGCCTGATCTCACAGTGGCAATTTCTAAATTGAGGTTCCCTCCTCTTAGATGACTACAGCTTGTGCCAAGTTCACAGGTCCCCAAACTCCCAATCCTCCTACTCTTGCCAGCCAGGTGTACAAGTGATTCCCAGGCCAGCTCAAGTTTAGTTTACAAGATAAACAATGCCTGCTTCCTTTTGCTGCAAATTATTAACTTCACTCCTCTTAGTTTTCGCAAGCTTACAGCTTAAATGGATTGTAGGCTTTGGTGAGTCAACATGCCTAAGGGATTCCCTTGGTACCAGGCTTGGTGCCAAGGTAATCCAAAGGTAGGTATGGCCTGCAAGTATATGTGGCTAAGCAGAGGAAACCGAAGCCTCCTGACCATTCCAGAGAGGGCAACTTCAAAGACAAGCAGAATGCCATTCTCATGTTTTCTGCTTTAGCTCCCGAAAGAGACTGCTAATCTCAATCTAAAATCCCCACAGGCACACACTCTAATTCCACGACAGTAATTGCTCATGTACATATTAATAGCTCTCAAAACTGTGGACCTCAGTGACTAATTGGAACAATCTGTCTTGATGCATAGATGTGATGGCGGTTAATAGAAGAGCCATGCTCTGGAAGAACGGGTCTCTAAAAGAGCATTTCCTAGGCTGCAGGACTAACCCCCAGCCTCTCAGCAGGAGGCAAGTGGATGAATGTGTTTACCTGGGAATAACTAATTTATTTAGGGGCTTTCTCATCCCTCATATGAGAGGCAGGCTACAGGGGGAGGGATCTGTTCCTTTAAACATTTTTTAAACAAATGAATTAAAAATTTCTATTCTCAGGGATTAGTTTCTTGCTTTGCAAACCAGTGCGCCTACAAGCGGAGGTTTTCTTAGCTTATCCTGCTATGGGATTGTGTTTCTTAGCTGGTGCCAAGATTCGGCAGCCAACAGACAGACCCCTTGTCCCCCAAAGCGTACATGCAGCCAGTGCAGATGGCGGAGGGAGTTGATAAACAAGTAAACAAATCAATAAGTAATTTCAGAAAGTGATGGGCACTATGAAGAAAATGAAAGCACGCCACTGCAAAGGAGCTGGGGGAGGAGAGGGCACAAGATGCTCTGAGTGGGACGGGGAGCAACATGGCCGGCAGAGAACATTTCCAAATCAGAGAAACATCAACAAAAGCAGAGTGAAGGGACACTTAGGAGGGGAGAGGGGACTAGGAATCTGAACAAGTAGGATCTTGGAAGATAAGGAAAGATGTTTAGATTTATTTAAGATGCAGTTGGAAAGTAATAGAAGGTTTGAAGGCAAAAGAGATAACATGACGCAGTTCAAGGACATAAAAGAAGGCCTCTGGGAAAAGGGAAGAAGGCACAGTCAGCAGCATGTTTCTGTAGGAGCTTCGGAGCCTGAGTTCTGGTCCTCCAACCTAAGTAAAAAAGCTAGGTGAGGTGGCTCACCACTGAGGCCCAGCACGCCAGAGCAAAGACAGTCAGACAACCCAACACAATGGGATAGCTAGGTCCCAGAAAGAGACCTTCTTCCGAGAAACCAAGGTGTTGGGTAGGAGTGGTGAAGCAGAGGCAGGAGGATCCCTGTGAGCTTGGTCTACTTAATGAATTCCAGGCTGACCTGGGCTACGTAGTAAGACTGCATCAAAAAAGAAAAAAGCAACAAGGTTGATCTGCAACATCCACCTGTAACTGTACATGGGAGCACATACATATGCACACCTGCCTATACAAAAGGGAAAGTATAAAAATAAATTACGTAATTCTTCAAATAATGAACCAGGTGGATTGAAGATGAGCCAGTGGATGTGAGGGGGAAATTAAAGCAATAATGATAAGAGCACACATTGTCCCTTATGATGGGACAACCTGCTATTGGGAGCCCTTCTAAGAAACCACTGTAGGTGGACTATGTATTTGCTACACTAAGATGCCAAACATTCTAGCTTCTCCTCTCAGCTTCCCAAGTGTAGAATTGGGGCTGTTTATACAGCATGGGTATTGTGGTCCAATGTGAAAAAGACTATACCTCACATCAGATGCCTCCAAAGGACCAAACTTGGAATGGCACCATGCTTTATAATGAATACCTTTCATTTTCACACCCTTATTAGATTAAAAAGTTCAACCCATCTTAAGCTGGGTGCTGCCTACCTGGAAAAGATGCCTCACCTGGTAAGTCAACAGCCTAGTTCTGGAAAGACAGGATGGGCAAGTCCTTCAAAATTCTTGCGGTACAATTAATGTCTGTCAGATATACTGGGCCAAAAGGCTGAAGATAGATGCTCTAACATTATAGAGAGAAATTGGGGACTGTCTAGGCAGCCAGTTATCTGTCATTTCTTAGTTTTAGAAGCTGCTGGCTCTGTACTTCCTGTTTATTGAGATATATTTATCCTTCTCAGGTCTCTGATGTGGTTGAAGACTAGATAGTAATAGTCTCACAGCTAAGTTTCAAGCTGTTTAGAAATTAAAAGGATGTTCTAGGTCTAAGAAGATGCTTTTAAGATGGTAATGCAAGTTAGGATGGAAACTGAGTTAGGTATAGAACTTTAAACTCATTAAGATAGATAGATAATAGAATATTATTATTAGTTGCCAAATACATATGGACTAGACATTGGGAATGTATGTTATACCATATAATTTTCATAATTGTTGCCTAATTATTCTTATTATTCTATATTATATTTATTGTTATAAGAAAAAGAGCCTTATATTGGACTAAAGGGGGGAGATTTTGGGGGGAAAAGATACACCTTAAATTAAAAAAAAAGCTTCAGAATAAACCAAGTCCAGCTCTATGTATTCCATATCTATCTACTCAAATCCACCCTAAAAAGGAGGGTGGATTTTATTAATTTTATTAATATTAGGCTTAATAAACACTTTTCTATGCTCTGCTGTTCTTCAGCACATAATACTTATTATTTAATGAAACCAGAATGTGAATACCATATCGTCAAATATTTTAAAGATTTTTTTCCCCTTAAAAGACCTAATGGCTATATTGGATAGTTATTCATAATTTTCTCCTCAAAATTTTCCTATTTAACAAAAAATTGGGCTGGAGAGATGGCTCAGCCCTTAAAGGCTAGGCTCATAACCAAAATTAAAAAAAAAAAATCAAGAAATACAAAGTTCATTCCCCAAGCAAGCACCAATATCCTATCTCCTCTGAGGTGGGTGTGATTGTCTCAATATAGTAAGAACTGACTGTTCTCAATACCCCACCTCTGCTCCAAGCAGTAACCTCTCTGGAAGTAGAAACCTCATCTTCTCACAGAGCTCTGAGCACCCAGGTTTCCCTGCTTCCCAGGGCAGCCAGTAATGCCTTCTAACCTATCACTGCTTCTCTTGATGAGAACAATATGTTAACAGCTTTGCATGTCACCTCTGTTCTGTTACAAGGCCAGAGATTCTCTTGGGATGATGCCTGTTTCTACTGTCACTCCCCCTTCTTCCTCTCTTCTGGGTGTGCTAGACTCAAAGCTGTGCCACAAATATTCCAGACACATCCACACCTTAGGACCTCAGCACCTAATGAAGTACAGATCCCAAGACTGGGACTCTGTCCCATAAGAAACAGGCAAATTCTCTAAATGAACCACAACCATTGAAATCTAGAAACTGGAGAAGAGCGCAATGCATCCATCCAAACCTTCCACACAGAGATGGGGAGAGATTCCTTCTGAAGGGCCAGGAAGCATTCCCCAGAAGGTTCTCATCACCATCCCACAGGACATTCAAACACTCAGGGTCCTACCAGCAACCCTCAACATCCAACCACCAACCAGCCAGCAACAGTAACCCAGTCTATCAGAGCCTTAGCATTTATATAGCCTCTGAGAAGTTCCCAGAATTCCAAAGGTCACACACTTGCAGAAACTATGTGCAGCTGGCAAAGCCATCTCTGCTAGAGCACGAGGAAAACCACAGTCACCTACTGTGAAGCAGCCTCTTACCCTCACATCAGGGATTAAAAAGAAAACATTCCCATACTATTTTTGTGCTTTTTAAAGAAAGCAAAATTCCAAAATTCTACTACAGAACCTCCCCTGAAACACTTTTACTGTACAGCAAAGCTATCAGGCTTCAAAGGAGAAAGTCAGAAGTGAGAGGTGTATCTGAATGATAAGAGCTGGGATTTAGAAGTTATCTTGAACATATTAACCTGAGTTTTAAAGGCCTATCATTTAAGACATCATTAAACATTAAAGAGAGGAAAATTTTTTTTTACATAAAATTGAGTTTTACTGAATTTGCCTAGCTAGTGTCCACAGATCCCCATAAATGTTTCCAGAACACAGAGCACTGAACACAGCGCCAGGCATACAATCTGGGGCAGGAAGTCTTTAGAGTGTCCTTCCTGTTCCATTCAGGGGTGCTATGAATTTCTCTGCCAGGGATTTAAAGGAGTGAGAGCAAATAGACTTTCTTTCAAAGTTGACTTCTTTCTATTCCTTATAAATCTTTCTGACTGTCCCTTCGGAGTGCCCGATGGCACTGAAGAACTAGCTAAAGGCTTTAGATTTAAGATGGCTTGAAGCCTTTCTGCTCAAGTTTTGACAGGACACAATAAAAGGGGGTGTAGGGGGGTGTGAGCCGCATGCCAGTAAATCCTTTGGACTTTGAACTCGCAATACGTGTGATCAGGCTGCCCGAGGTCTCTGCTATCAGAACACAAAGGTCTCTCCAGTCAGCTTTATTTGAGTTCTGCAGGTTGGAAAAAGGATTCTGCAAAGAACAGGGCTTGAAACTCTGGGAGTAAACATTACAGAGGAGAACAAAATGAGAGAGAAACCAGAAAGCTTGTGAAGAAATAAATCCTGTGATACACACAGCTGAAGTCTCTGTGATATAGACGATATACCCCAAAATGAAACAGAAGAACTGTAAATATCTCCTGGTGTTTCAAAACACTTCATTGTGTATAGTTAGAGTATATACATGAGATCTGAGACAAAGCTAAATGGTTACTAGGGTGAAACAAATTAAGTTACTCAATACACCACACAAGATACCTACCTGGATTTGCCCCTTGTTGTTACAGCACATTCATTTAGGGGACATCCCACTACAGCCTGCAGTTGTCATGTTGTGAGTTAGACCCTTCAAGCTGTTCATCTATAAGGCCTGCTACTTTATTTACTTTGACCTCTTTTGTTCTTGTTAGACGAGGAAACATGACAAAATACTGCAGAAGCTCCTCTTGAAAAACTTCCATTCGTTTCTTGCTAACCCATTACCCAGTTCCATTACTGTGGTCCAGAACCTCTTAAGTTTTCATGTTTCCACATAGGAACCACAAATTGCACGTGGCTAGTGAGCATTTAGAATATGAGTGTGGTTTGTCCACACAGAAATATGCTGTTGTAATAATATCCCAACTGGCACCAGTGAGATGGTTCAGTGGATAATGAACCACTGCCAAGCCTGATGACCTGACTTTGAACCCGGGAACCCACATGGCGGAAGAAGCAAACTGACTCTCTCAAGTTGTCCTCTGATCTCTGCACATATGCTGTGGCAGTGTGCCCCCACCCGTAAAATAAATATAATAAGATAAACTGAGTTTAGTATTAAAAACAGAATGCAAGAGATCTCGGTCATAACTTTTTACAGTTGATTTTATGTTGGAATAATATTAGGGTAAATATAAAAGATTATTAAAATCAATAAAATTATAATAGCTTGTAGGATAAATAACAATAAAATAATTTGTATAAAATAAAATGTTCGATTTAAATCAAACCACCTGTTCATCTCTTTTAATGTAGGTTATAAAAATTCAGAATAGCAATGCATGGTTCACGTGGCATTTACTGTAAACTGGTGCAGCTCTCAGTGGTCAGCCTGAAGCGGTCGGTCTAAGGAAATACTGCGGCAGCCTCTACAGATATTGCCTGTACCATTTACGGGATCTCTCTGGCTCACCCGCCTGTGAACATTAGAAGCCCCTCTACTTTTCTTCTTCCCTACTACACAGTAAGCAGTAGTAAAGATTCTACCGTTATGTCTTGGATGTTTTTTTAAAAAAAACTGCCTGAAGCAATATCCAAAAAAAAAAGCATGCAATGAAATCACTAATGAAATACAAACAAACATAGTTTACACTTCAGGACCCCAGAGCCTAGGTAATAGAGCAGTTGTTCTCAACCTGTGGGTCTACACACGGTGGGGGGGGCCCACATATCAGATATCCTGTAGATATCAGATATTTATTTTGTGATTCGTAACAGTACCAAAATTACAGTTATAAAGTAGCAACAAAAATAAGTTTAGGGCTGGGGGTCACCACAACATGAGGAACTGTCTTAAAGGGTCTCAGCATTAGGAAGGTTGAGAACTGCTGGACTGGAGCATCAGCATGGGTCACTGGCAGGCAAGCCTGTCACTGTTGCATGAGTTCAGGCATCCAAGATTAATAGAGGTGCGGAACCGGAGCCTCCCTATAGCCCAATATGGAATCAAATGAAGAAACACATGGAAACATCTTAGCACACATAGGTTTCATTCATTGTGTCTGCAACATGATTTCCACACACCCCTCACCTGCCACCATTCCCTGTCTTCTCCACAGTTGTCTCAAGATCCTGGGTCACCAAGCTTCTCCCTGAAGTATGACTCAAATTTAAGTAAGTCTACTTTTCAAGGTGTGTTTGTCTCCTTGGTCATAAGTTTCAGAATGAGTAAGCTGCCAGCAACATGAGACAACCTGTGGGTGACACACCATCAATTAGCCCTCAGCCAAATCTACACCTAAGGATGGCTGCTGACTACACAGGAACAAGACTGCATTCCCTCACAAAACCTCTGCAACAACCCCACATTGACGTACCCACTGAGCAAACTCCTATATACAACACAGAAAGGACAGCTCGGCCCACAGGAATGCTAGACTGTAAAATAGACAAAGTGAACATCTACATGTCAGGGAAATCTGTGGCCATTCGACAGAAGTCACTGCAGAGCAAGTAATTAGCAGACATCAAGGAAGGCACAGACCCAGCTGTCCAGGACCTTCAACATCCCGTACGGAGGCAAGTCACACACGGCAGCCAGACAACCGACTCTTAAAGCTTGTTTCAGAGGGACTGTAAGAAGTTCACTGTGTATACAAGAGTGAAAAGAAAAAGTGAGAAATGGCATTATCTTTAAGAGAATATGTCTCAGTCCCATCCCTCTGCCCCAAGCGAAGTTCTCTCTGGTGAAAAAAACAAGGTACTATCAGGTTAATAAAGACCTTAAACAATTAGTTTTGAATAAGCCAGGGTACCAGTGTAATTTTCAAGATAAAAGAAATGTCAAAACACTCCTTGTGTCTTCTGAGGACATTTGAACAGGATCTCATAGGCACAAGGAGTATATGAAGGTTACGCTTCTCCTTTGTTTGTGTGGCAGTATTACCTTTCTTTTGGAAATGCAAGCTTAGATGTGTCCCTCTTCTTATGGACTTGTGCCTATGAGATCCTGTTCAAATGTCCTCAGAAGACACAAGGAGTATATGAAGGTTACGCTTCTCCTTTGTTTGTGTGGCAGTATTACCTTTCTTTTGGAAATGCAAGCTTAGATGTGTCCCTCTTCTTATGGACTTGTGCCTATGAGATCCTGTTCAAATGTCCTCAGAAGAGGGACACATCTAAGCTTGCATTTCCAAAAGAAAGGTAATACTGCCACACAAACAAAGGAGAAGCGTAACCTTCATATAAGCTTAAAAAGATACTGTGTGAGGGGCCCATGAGATGACCCTGTGGTAAAGGCACTTGGCTTGGCCAAGCCTGACAACCTGAGATCAAAAACTAAGGACCTACATGGTGAATAGAGAACCAACTCCTGCAAGTTGCCTTCTGACTTCCACATGTGCTACACACACACACACACACACACACACACACACACACATACATATACATATACACACACACATTCACACACATACATACATATATACACATATACATATACACACATAAACATATATATTATATACACACACATACACACACTAAATGTAAGACAAATTTTAAACAGATTATTATGTTAAGAAAACTGAACAGAGCCGGGTGGTGGTGGCGCACACGCCTTTAATCCCAGCACTTGGGAGGCAGAGGCAGGTGGATCTCTGTGAGTTCGAGGCCAGCCTGGTCTACAAAGTGAGTCCAGGACAGCCAGAGCTGTTATACAGAGAAACCCTGTCTCGAAAAACCAAAAAAAAAAAAAAAAACTCAAAGAAAACTGAACAGATTTCTCCTTTATTATTATTTATTGCTGTTATACAAAATGATGGGTACCACTTTGGCATTTTCATACATATATACATACATAAACATATATAGTGGAGAGTTTTGTTTTTAAAGTGAAAGATGTTTCGAATCCCTCAATACACTAGCATATGACAGAAATCTTTAGGAAGGCATGCCTGTGCCTAAGTTTACTCTCAGCACAGCACAGAAAGGAGTGGGCCTGACATTAAGACAATACCTCTCAAGCTATGAAGGTCAGAGATCAAAGTGGGCCAACATGTCCAGATGCACTGGCTCATATATGAGCTGTGAAGTCGCTGCCATGCACAAAGTGGGTGGAGAGCAGGACACTGCGGGGCAGTAGTGCTCTGGCTTAGCGGAAGGCAGACACGAATCTCCTGAGCCAGAACTTAGGGGTCACAGCAACACACTGTCTAGTCAGAGACTGATGGAAGTTTCCCTAGGCAGAAAAGCAAGATGTGTTTCATCAAAGGAAAGCTGCTGGTCTCTGGGTGTGGGCAGGCAGGCTGTGAGCAGAAAAGCATCTCCTGGGACACAGCTGGGGAATGAGAGGGGGAAGACAGATAGGAGCCCAAACAGAATAAGGGGGAAGTGAATACCGAGTGAAGTCAGCACAGAACTGGCCACTTTATGTCCCCTAGGTAGTCCCCGATCTTGACCAAGAATATTGACAGCATTGTGGCAGAAGAGAACCAAAACACATCCAACCTTCCAGACAGAAAAATGGTCAACATGCTGGGTCAGGGCTACAGTGACCCAGGACTCTGCAATGAAACAATGAAGCCATACGTGGGACACAAGAACCACAGAATGGTTTCAGACATTTCTCCAAGACCAAATGGAATCTTGTTGCTATTTATTGTTTACAGAAACTTACTAGGTGATGTCACCTGACATGAAGAGACTCAAAGCTATTTACAGAATGTATTTTTCCATTTAGGATGGGCATTCTGTTCAGGAGCCGAGCAGTTTCCATAATGAGCTCATTCTCTCTCTAACTCACCTTTCTAAAAAAAAAAAAGACTGAGAATCCTAAACTATCTGACCTCCAGACTCTGAGATAAAGAATTGCCACCGGTAGCATATGGTGATGTATACATGGGACATATTGAGAAGAACTTCTTTGCTTCTCCATACTTGCTGAGATGCCCTAGCCAGAGCTGAAAGGAGCCAGCTGTGAGTCTAGCTGGGAAGGGCACAATCAATTTGGATCATTTAAGCTTATTGAAGACTTCAACTCATAAAAAGTCTGAATCAGCCGGGCGGTGGTGGCGCACGCCTTTAATCCCAGCACTTGGGAGGCAGAGGCAGGCGGATCTTTGCGAGTTCGAGGCCAGCCTGGTCTACAAAGCGAGTCCAGAACAGCCAGAGCTGTTAAACAGAGAAACCCTGTCTCGAAAAACCAAAAAAAAAAAAAAAAAAAGTCTGAATCAACAACTCCCGCAATCTCTTATTATAACAAATACGATTTTAATCACCTTAGACAACAGATCCGCAATGGAGCTCTCAGAGTTTCTGTCTGGAGGTTTTCCTTTGAATTCACTCCAACTTCAATTATTAGTGGACACGTGGCATGATTCAATTCCTATTTGTGTGTTAGGAACCGTCAGTTACAGGACCAACCAGAGGCCAAGGAGGAATATGGAGCAGGGAAGGGAGCAGGAGAAGGTAACGCTGCAGCGGTACTGGCATCATGAAGTCCAGGAGCCAAGAGACAAAGATGAAGCCATCCTAACACCATTGTCTCCTCCTCCAGGACATTTTGAACTGTGATGAAGAGTTCAATTACTCTGCCTCGTATAAGCAGAGTCCCCTTTGCCTACAAAAATACTCACTGACCTTACTGAATGTCACCAACTTTGGGACATTTGCATAGTTCTGTTCTAACAGCAGGCTCAAATTCATCCCTTTTATCTTTCTAAGCACCATTATCTCCACCAAGACCCTTTGTGTCTTGTCACAATGTCTCTTTGCCTCAGAGTCCATCTTTTACAGCTGAAAAGACACAGCCAGCTCTGCAACTGTTCATCATCAGCATCTAGAACTCTAGAACACAAACAACTGGAAGCTAGGGTCTGCTTCTTCCAGCTTTGCTTGTGCATCATTAACATCTGTAAGGCAGAAAACCTTAAGAACACTTTCAGTCAGCAAGGAAGCTCCAACATTTGTAGTCACTCCCATTTGCTTTTCTGAGTTTAACTGCCCTGGAAAAAATAGAAAAGAAGGAAGGGAGAGAGGGAGGGAAGGAGGGAGGAAAAAAGTCTTTTGAAGAACAATGACTTTGCTTGGATTGTATAAGTTTATAGTTAACTATTAGATTGGATGTTTTTAAGTACAGCTACTATGAGAACAAGTCCAGAATTTCAGCCAGGAAAATGGAAACAGGTCTAAACTGTGGGTGCCTAAAAGAACATGGATATTCGCAAAGAGTCCCTGGGAAAGAGCAAAATCCACAGGTCGGCTTTGCTGCAATTTATCCTCAGGAAGCGGGACCAGGTTCTGAAGGGATACATGCTTAAAATTCGGCCTGAAGGGCAGAAGCCTGATGATGGAGTTGCTGAAATTGCAGGGGTTGTGGCTACATCTCAAAATGCAAGGTGCATTGCTTTTCTAACCAACCCCAGAGGCCACAGTCACTCCACAGGGAACAAGCTCTCAGTATCCAAATGTGTTTACAGTGGTGCCGCCACCGAGATGAAGGGCAGCTCAATTCCACTAAATGCATGCTTTCTCTGCTCCGGTGGCTCACACATGTGACACTAGTGACATCTGTGGGCTGAATGGCTTCTTGCTGTCTCAATTCACTGGCACATTACCAGCATCCTACCCTCAATCAACCAGAAACCAGTAGCATACTACTGCCAACAATGACAATAGCCAAATTGGTACTCTCTGATAGGTCGCAAGGAGTGGGAATGGTCCCATTGGTTCCACTCTACCAATCTCAGTGTAATCTTCAACAATGTCTCTTTATAACTGCAATGGAAGGAATGAAGAAGGTACACTAAACAGACACTCTGTCCCTCCCTTTTGTTATCAGACTACTAAAACAACGCCCTCCCTCCCTGTAATTCACTCAGGAACAACTTGCTGGGAGAAAGACAAGGCTGGGCCAGCCAGAGAGGAAGTCTATTTTACAAAAAGAGATTTCTCTGTAAGTGTGGAGGCCAGACAACCAAAGGAGTCACTCCTCAGAAACTGACCACCGAGTTTTTCATATAGGGTCTCTCATTGGCTTGGAACTCACCAAACAGGCTAATCGGACTGCACAAGACAGGCACTCACCTGTCTCTGCCTCCCCAGCACTGGGATGGCAAACACATGCCCCCATACCTGGCTTTTTCACATGGGTAGTAGGGACCAAACTCAGCTTCCAAGTGCTATACCAACTGAGTCGTCTCTACAGCCCCTCCCTGAAAGGCATTTCCACAGTCACCTAACAAGAGAGCTGAAGCCAGCACAGTGATGGTGGGTAGGGCCATACTGGAACCAGAACAGCTTAGTGATGAGCATCTTTTCTCTCTAGTGAAACATAAACTTCATGCCAGAACCCTGACAATGGACCTGGTTGGTCAATGGGTGGCTTTCTTCTCCTTCCCAATGTGGCTACATTGAGTAAAATAGGGTTAATTGGCCTTTTGAAGACAAACGGCCCAGCCTACCTTGTTAGCACTGCCAGGGCCCAGGCTCTGACCTTAGCAATTCCAGCAACATTGAGTCACCTCTATATACGGCACATAAAAAAAAAAAAATGATACCACTGAAGCAGATCAATTTTTCCACAATACACTGAAACTTTTCTTGGAATATAATGCAAGGATACATGTTGGGTCTCAAAGAAGCCCTGGACAAATGGCTAGCTGAGGTGCTTAGTAAAATATCAAAGGGGACTCTGGCAAGCTCTCAAGCATCACTCAGTACCTGTGGCCCCTCCCAGCACTTCTCACCCTGCCCCCTAAACTCTCCCTCCCAGGGGCAGGACTTTGTTTCCCTTTCCCAACTTCACAGCCCTATGTAACTCAGCCATCTTGGTTGAATGCCCTCTTGATCCACTGTATTCTCTTGGACTCTGCCTCCTGGTCTCCTGGCTTACTCCTCGCTTCTTGTGCCCTGGTCCCCTCTCCTGCCCTCTCTCCTCTTTCTCTTTCATTTCCTCTCTTGAGCTCTGTCCCCTCTTCTTATGACCAGTTCAGTGTGCTGATCATGTTCAGTCAGGACCCTTCAAGATGCCTATGGCTGTGCAATCCCTCGTGTCTATAACAAACATTCTCCTCAGCCCATACCTAGGAGCAGTAATGTTCTCTTTTTCATTCAATATGAAAAGAAATAAGCCGACTCTGAGATGTTCAAACAGTATAGGAACACCAGGAAGAGCTAGCGTCAATAAAGAGCTTTAGTAATGCAAGCTATCACAAAATTTTACAGACACGTATTTCAGAGAGAAGTGAGCAACTTTTCCTGTGCATATCTTACAGCTAAATTGGATCCAATTGCCTTTAATCCCTGCAACTTAAGTACCTCCAAATATACTACTAAGAACATCAACATGTTATCACAGCTTATGAAAGCAAGCTATGGACCAGCTGGGCATGTGGAATCCGGCTCACGCAGACAAGCTTACTGCCCGATGCCACTCAAAAGCAAAGAACCCAAGCAACTTGACCAGACAATAAGTCTGGGCATCAGAAGTACCATAGCTTATTAGCTTCAGCAATTGATAGCGCACCCTTCAAGCAATGGGAAAATCAAATAGTTTTCAAAACTCATAAGGCCTCCAAAGAAAACGCATGTCTATACTACACACCGCTCTACAACCAAGTGTGAGCAGGGTAGACTGCCCAGGAGCTAGAGAGTGTGACTACAGATGAGGTCCAAGCTCCCCTTCCTGCTCCAGAGACATTCTTTACCAAGCTAGATCAGGTTTTGAAACTTTCCATCACAGCTGGTCTGCTCAGAACAACATGAGCCAAATGAGTGGCAATCCAAGTCAGGGACAAAGGGGCTTCAGAACAACACTGGCCAGACACAAACCAGCCCTTTAACCCCGACTGCCCATGGGAAGTGGACCCAGGGTAAGACCCACACTTACAAATACTATGTAACTTTGTTTCTAGGAAGCAAGTTTACGATGAATAAATAAAGCTAAGACTTCTAAGAAATGACTCATTCCATTGACAGGGGCAGGAGGGCCCATTAACTGGAAACCCTACTCAGAATCATATAATTAGGGTGACTAGGGAGTCCCATAGACAAGGGTGTACAGGGAAGATTTTGGTGCAGCAAATTAATTAAACAAATGATAGGAAATCTGAAGCATGTTCTCATGGTAGTGATCTCTGGTGTCCCCAGGAGTATGTGAGAGAGAGAGAGATCTATGTCAGTGTAGATGGTATTATGATACATGTGAGCGTGTGCATGGATGTGTGTGAATATGCATGCATGTATGTATGTTTTCATCCACAGTTCTTGGCTTCTGATCCTCCAAGAAACTGAGGAATCCTTCTCTAGCAGAACGAATTGAGAATTCTTCCACAAGGCCAGCCAAGAAGCACTACCCTGCCCCAGCATTGTATCTTGGGGTTGCCTGTAAAGAAATTTGTTTTACCCTGTCTGCTACAGTAGCTATCCCTAGAATCAGGAGTGTCTGCTCTTTATATAGGAAGAAAAACAGTGCAGCCAACCCAAGTAGGATTTGAAGAAACAGGTCTTGCTAAGTTGCCCTGCCCAAGTTACTAGCACTAGCTTGGACATTTTGTACAAGCATCTACACTGTTGTCTACACTTTCATGAAATCATAAAAAGAAAAAAAAAAAGAAAGACTCTTTATAGGCATGGGGCTAGGGAATCTCTGCACAACGGGAAAGGAACAACATCACAGGACGGCTGAGTAAGAACACAGTCATGGGGACATCAGAAGAACCAGCACTCAGGATCATCCCAGACCTACTCTGCGTTTCTTTCTCTCTAAGGAGACTGTCTAGAACCTTCAAAATATCCTTTGCAATAAGCTGGGGGAAATACAACTGAGTTCTTTGAGCTATATTAGAAAATTAATAATGTACAGAGGGGTCAGAAGTCTCACAGGTAGGAACTTGTGACTGAAGTAGGGGTTGTCCGGTAGGAGTGAGGCCTTCTGTGGGCTCTACATCGTCTCCACACAAAAGCCGTGTGGAGAGGAATAGACTTCAGGAGCAGCCAGCGGAACTGTCTGCATACCACTGTGGTAAAAGTTTCCCACATTCTGAGATCTCAAGTGGTTGAAGTTGTGAGAATACAATAGGAAAAGCAGAGGTTGAATGAATGCATTGTCCCATTTATCCTTAGAAGTATCTCCACAAAAGAGATATTAACGCCTTTCCCAACTTACACAAGTTCTCACAGATGTGTCAAGTAATTCCAGAGGCTTCATAAACAGGCTGGAGGAACTTGGCAATACACCTAATGCTTTATAAATCACTCGTAAACCCAAAATACATGTATTTTCATTATGAAGAGGGTCTCAAATATTTATCAGACTATCAAAGCAGGGCACAAATTGAGAAACATTTGCTGCTGAAAATGATGCTCTGCCATCTGGTTCCTATGATTAAAACATTCCAGCATTCCACAGTGACTCCCTGTTTTGTATAACCAAAGACCACACCACATCTAGGGAGCTCTACTACAAACCTGTCAGGCTTAGCATATGGGGAAAAAACCAATCAGCACATGCTATCCCAACAGGACAAAACTCAGACACATAAAGCAAAAGAAGGCTCACAATACACACGACGTGCCAGGTGACACTAATGAAGGACCAGTTATGATAGGACTCCTTTCTCAACTCTATATATCAGAGCCATGGCCTTCTGGTCACCAGTCTGGCTCTGTGAGAAGATGGACTCAAAATGTCTGAAGAATGAAGCAATGTCACCATCAGCTCTAGGAACAGATGAGAGTGGCTCACACCATCAGTGGTCACACCCTCTGTCTCAACAGGGGCAGGGACCAAAACAAACCCTTCAAAGAAATTCCCAACTCAGAAAAGCCCTGAGACTCCTGTCCATGCCACCAGCCTTTTCATTTTCTAAAGAGTGACAACAAAGTCTTTTAGGCTTCACATGAAATGTCACCTTCACAGGAAAGAGGGCTGGAGAAGTGGACAGAGGAGAGAAACAGTGTTAAAGGGAACAAACAACAGACATCACTGAGCAGGCAAAGGCTGGGGTGCCACAGACTCTTTACTGCTGTCCTCTTGAGACTCATAGGCAGCTCTTTGCTGTCTAGATACAGGGTTTCCTGGGGGAGCGAAGTGGGAAAATGTCCATTTAGCCTGCAGAATGACTGAGGTAAGGACACCGCAACCAAAAATGGGAATCCCAGGGACCCCCAGTTTCTCTCACCTCCACAGGAAACCTCCGGCCATTGATGCTATGCTCTGAGCCAGCTGAGCCATTGCTGTGGCCCCAGTGAAACTCCACCTTCTCAGCTTTGAATCTGCCAGGCAGTCCAGCACCACTCACAAAATAATCGTCTTTCAGAAGGATGGCAACTGTCAAATAGGAAGGAAGGGAAGAAAAAAAAAAAAAAAGTGAGTTTCAAACCCAAACTTAACTTGTTTTTCACTTTGTTTTTTCTTCTATTGCTTCAGTCAACTTCACGATTGCTGTGGTGTGGATCACTTCCTCATACATCTATAAGACAAGTCAAAACCACCGTTTTCAGTAAAAGGCAGAGTGCTCTTGGATCACCAACTGGATCTTGTGTACAGCGTTATTCTCTAAGCGTTAACAGCCACCTTCAGCAGATCAGTTGTGACGGCACGTAAAGAG
Organism: Lophiomys imhausi; assembly: GCA_907164525.1. Classification (NCBI taxonomy): domain Eukaryota; kingdom Metazoa; phylum Chordata; class Mammalia; order Rodentia; family Muridae; genus Lophiomys; species Lophiomys imhausi. Next base: position 3,177,513 of record CAJQZJ010004687.1, on the reverse strand, counting down.
ACCCCAAGATTGGGTATGTCAGGCACTGGTGGTCCCTCACACAAGAAGAGGGAGGGGAGGATCACTGGCCCTTCACTTGTGATCCCAGGCTATCCCTTCTGAGCCAGCTGACTGTATATCACTCTGAGTAAGGACGCATGAATCCCTTGTCTCAAGAGGTGCTGGAGCACAGTGAATGGGAGATTTAACTAAACTGTGAATTACACCCAGGCACGACTGTGGGCAAGTCATCAGCTAGACTTTTGGGAGTCACCCACATTCCTGCAAGTAACCCATCTTCCATGCTTTGTAAATAACCCTAATAAATGCATCGATTCCTCAGTTAGGATTCTGGTGGGCTTATATTTTGTTTTGTCACTGGTCCCTCAAACGAGGGGAACAGAAATTTGGTTACATCTCCCTAGGCAAAGAGTTACCAAAATAGTTTTAAATGATGACAATTCCTACGGGGGACTGAAGCATCCATTTAACAGATACGCTTCCAGAAAGCTAGATACTTGAAGCACTGACCTCTGATGCTGCCCTAGGATTCAAGGTCTAAAACCAGATGAGAGAGAATACAATAAGCCACATGTGACAGGCAAGTTTCTTTGACCGAAAAACCTAACCAAACCAAAAAATAACAACAACAACCCTAGGCAAGAGAGCACAGAAAAGGATGTGGAAGCTCGTCCCATATTAAAGCAACAACAGAGGGCAGACCGCCAGAGCTGTGGACGGTTGTCTTCATCATTACTTACCGTGCTCAACAACGCAGTACACAACCTGATCAACACTAATTCACTAAAATATATATGCCCCATAATTATATTTCCTCTATTGCTTTCTTGAACTCCAAGCATAAGAAAAATGTTTGGTTCATGACGGCACACGAGTCCATCCACAACCTAAAGGCTTTGACCAATTCTAACCCCCCAAATTAAAAATGTAGATCTCTTCCTCAAATCCCAGGAATGAGAATTCAAGAATCATTTGGATTTCTATTTCCATAAAACGTTGGTTTCTACCAGGGTAATGTAATTATCTGAAAGCATACAAAACAGTTTCTCTTTTACAGCTGCTACATTCTCACTCTCCTTTTTGTTCCCTCTAACGCTGATTCATTCACCCAATCCTTATTGGCTGCTAAATGCATGGAAGTTGCCAACTGATACACAGACTGGCACAGGACCTAATGGCAAGCCTGTGTGGGCTATGGGAAAGGCAACAGGTTCTGATTGTCTTCTCTTCCGAAAGAGATCCCAGTCAAAGCCTCACAGAGGAATTGTGCATGAAAATTAGGTCCACATAAAAGATAGAGACTAGACTAATGACCCATTTCTGAAACAGGGCAGTTAGTTTCAGGGCTTTGCTATGGAAAGGAAGCAGTAAAAGCAAGAGAGGGAACTCTGATCACATCATTCCCCCTTTTATTGCATTCAAAAGGCACTTGTTCACCAACTTTTGAAATATACACAGTAAATGTTCAATTAGTGGGACACTGCATTAAAGAATTAAATGAAGTAAAAGCAACCGTTTCTTGTGCCAATTAAACAAGCTACGGCACTGCTCCAGCATTGCTCTGTTTGGGTGTGCTTTAGAATAGAGGTCGGCACACTTTCCCTTTAATGGCTGTTAGTAAATATTTTAGGATTTGCAGAGCATTGAACCCCTGGTGTAAACCTGGTAGAATAGAAACAGAGACCATATGCAAATGAACAAATGAGACTATCTTGTACAAGAACACTATTTAATCACATTGAAATGTGAGCTTAATGTTATTTTTATAGATCATAAAGTATTGTTCTGCTTTTGAGTGGATGTCTATGTGTACTGTGAACCTGTGTGTATATGGGTATACAATATATGAGTATAGAAGCCAGAGATCTAAGTCAGGTCTTTGACAGCTCTTCAGTCTGTTTTGTGAGATAGATCCTCTCACTGATCCTGGTGCCTAATGACTGGCCAGGGTAGCAGGCCAGTGAGCCCTGAGTCCTTCTGCCTCAGTGTCCCAGCATTGAGACTCGCATGGCTTTTACACAGGGACTGGGGAGTTGAAATCAGCTCCCCTTCTTGTGAGCCAAACACTTTGCCCACTGAGACACTTCTCTAGCCGCTTTTTATGCTTTAACCTTTTAAAACTATTAAAACAGGACTGGAGAGATGGCTCAGCAGGTAAAAATACTGACTACCCTTCCAGAGTTCCCCAGTTCAATTCCCAGCAACTACATGGTTGGCTCACAACCATTTGTAATAGAATTCGATTCCCTCGTCAGGTGTTCAAGAAAACAGAGCACTCACATACATAAAAATAAATAAATCTAAAAAAAATTAAAACACAGCAGATTAAGACTATGTGCTCAAACTGATGGGTATAAAGCTATTTAAAATACCTTCTAAAGTGCTTGCTATAGAACACATCCATGTACCTTTCATGTCAGTGCTAAAACACACGGGCACTAGCCCAGCAGTGTCCTAAGCACTGCTGATTACTCTCGGGGCATTATGCTTTCTACAGATACAATTTTGCTTCAGAAGCATGGAAGTGAAGATTTTGAGTGTATCTTTTAGGACACACCCAGGGATTCGGCATCATCTCATGAATATTTGATTCTGCCTAGATCATTTATGTCTCTGTCAGGGGTCGTTTTACTTGTTTTACATGAATAATTAAAGGTATAATTAGGAAACTGCATAATCTGAAACATTAATCTCAGTTTTCATTTTATGGAATCTCTCACCAGACACACAGCATGCCCATGTACATATACCCCTCCATAAATAGCTTATCCATTGTTTACATTTTATGAAATGGGGAAGAGAAAGGTTCCCCAGCTAAACCTTGTAACAACTTTTATAAGGGCCAATGACAGATGGCAGCACTATTTTGAAGCAGGGAAGAAAATGTAGTTTCATAGACCACAAAAAGTCTTATGACAGAGTAGGGTGACCTCCAGCAAGCTCCCGGAGTCTCTGTTCCTCAGTTTCCTTTACTGCTCACAGGGGTATGAGCACACTGTCGACCTGGTGAGGCTAAAGGATATGAGTTTCTGAAAGTACCATATGCCATGAGTGCCAGGGACCCTGCAGGTACAAGGACAACGGTGCCTACTGTCAGTCACCTCAGGGGTCAAGGTTGAAGAGCAGGTGAGGTTCACAGGGGAAGCTGTAGTCCCACTTGACGTGACCCTCTATGTGCTCACACAGAGCTCAACTCAGGCTGGATGGGGCTCAGTGGTAGAGCACTCGCTAGCGAGCTCAAGAGCCTGGGTTCAATAACTTGTAAAAGACACACATGACAGAATTTAAATCGGAAGCCATGTGTGCCTTAGGCCCATCCTGGCCAGTAAACTTAAGGGCTGAGAGATCACTTTCAGCTCACTCCAACACAGACTGAAAAACGACATTTTCTTTTACAAATTATTTCAGTTCTCTCTTTTTCTTTGAAAAGAAAATCCCTGTTACTTATTCAATCTGCTCATTGTTTCAAAAGGAAGTATTAAAGTAGAATTTAATAACATAGAAATCTTTGATTTATTTTCATGGATTACAGACTTAATTTTAGCAGTAATTCTGTGTCAAACCCTGGGGTTTTCCATTTGTGATCTGGATACAAAATTTTCTTTGAAAATCACCTCATTTAATCAAAATAAAACTAGCAAGTAGATGAGGTAAAGAGTAGTAGTACAAGACTGAATGAAAACAAGTGAAAAACAATAGAAGTAGCAGCCACATACTGATAAGGCGGACATGAGGGAGTTTGCATGTAAATAGCTGAACACTGGAAAACAGTGACTTAAAAAATAGAAAGTCTATGAGGGCCAAAAACCTGACACAGTGAAATCCCAATTCTCAGTGTTCTTTATTAGATGGTGAGTCCTCTGGAAGTTGCTGAGTCCATGATGTTTGAGTTCCCGTGCATAGAATGAGTGGCCTCACACGTGACCCTTTGCCTTTTCCATCCATGGGAGGACATAGTGGGAGGAGACCCTCTAGGAACCAGAAAAGAAAGTCTTGGCTGGGAATGGAATTTGCAGATGCCTGAACTTTGGTCTTCTAGTCTCCATATCTGTGAGAAATGTGTCAGTTACTCAAGGCATGATGTGTGCTAACAGCAGCCTGAAATGACAAAGACAAGGGGATGGATGGAGAAGGAAGGAACATGTCAGTCAACTCCCTAGGACTTTCCCCTCGTGAGGCCCAAATGCTAACATGGATTGTGAAGAGGTCAGAACAGAGTAGGGAAGAGGTGCAAGGGTTTCACAGTCGGTGCTTTTGACAAGCTTCTGAAAGAACAGAGGCACTGTAAGTCCTAGAAAGGGATTTTAGAGGATTTGGCAGAAGTGGGCAAGGTGCAATCCAGCCGCCCTATGATTACACTGGACGAGACACATAGATGGTGGTCCGAGGAGCAAAAACAGATCCAAAGACGAAGACTGTTTTATAGGAAGCCACCGTCTGTATGTAACGGGTAGCACCTTCAAACATTAACTTCTCATATTCATATTTCAGTACTAAGGGACAGTCTATTTTATAGATAAGTGACCTCCAATCTCAATGAAAAGGGAAACACTTCTTGGATTCACTTTCTGGAAATATGAGGTTTGTAAAACTACTTCTAGAGAAGAAAAGATATGCGAGGTAATGATTTATGCAAGGGTGAAATGTGGGTCTGGGAGGAGGTGGGAGATGACAGGGAACAGGGTGCATGATGTGAAATTCACAAAATAAAATTTTTTTCAATAAAAAAGTAATGATGTATAGGCTAGGAATATAACTCAGTAGGAGTCTGCTACTATTGCACAAAGGCCTGGGTTGCATCTCTAGCACTACAATAAAAATTTCAAAACAAAAAAGAGGGGGGAGGATTAATGATTTAAGAAAGAAAAGATTGTTTTCATTATCTGGGCAAGGATAGACCATGTGACTTATAATACAGTATGGATTTTTTTTTGTTAAAGAAAACTTAATGTTTCAGAAAACTGTAGATTTACATCTAGTTTTAAGAAAAAGGTAAAGATAATATGGCCCCCTTTCCCCTACATCCTCCTAAAATAATGTTTCCAAACACTTTATATGTATGCAAAAAAAATCTCTAAAAACATTGATTGCTCCAGGTTATGTCTCAGTGTGACTCACTGGAAATTAGCATCTCATGTTAAACAGCTACCAAGGATTCTGATGTGACATGTTCTGAATTCATATTAATTATATGAATTAATTAATCTCTGTTTGAGATGATCCAAATAGAACCCTCAGTGGGTGGATATTTCTCCCAAATACTAGAAAACCTGTGGAATTAATTTTAACAGTGACAGAGTCAAAAGTATCTAAACTTATCATTTAAAAAAACTACAAGTTGGTCTCAGTGCCACAGTTCCAATAACATTATATGTTGAAAAAAAAATTTTTTTTTTGGTTTTTCGAGACAAGGTTTCTCTGTGTAACAGCCCTGGCTGTCCTGGTGTCCTGCACTTACTTTGTAGCTTTGTAGACCAGGCTGGCCTCGAACTCACAGAGACTCACCTGCCTCTGCCTCTCGAGTGTGGGGATTAAAGGCATGTGCCACCATGCCCAGCTTTATGCTGAAATTTAAGAGCTCAAGAAAAATAACTGTATGTTCTGTTGAATGGCAGGTAGTAGCTGTGACTTTGGTACCTACACCCCCCCCCCCATCATCTTAGTGAATTCATGGGCCACCATATAGTCTCCTGTGAATATCACAATAGTAGAAATAACAGTCTACGTAGTACCAGGGACTGATACCCGCTTCTCTTAATGCCTCACTCGCTTCAGCATGGCAGACGGATGTATCCACATGCTACTGGCTGTGGTCCAAAATCAGGAGGACACAATCAGAGGCAACACATACCACATCACTCTAGGAAGTCAGCAGCGTGACAGAGATTGATAACCAGCTTCTGGAAGGCCAAGGTCATGAATCAACTTACAGTGAATGAACCGGGCACATGTTTGAGACCTTTCAATGGTGATACCAAGCTGAAGGCTGTCACTGAGACACGTTATCTCTGCAGAAGGCTGCCAAGCACTGTCAGTCAAGCAGAAAACTGCAGCAGGGCTCCCGACGTGCTGCCTCTGGCTGGCTTCTAGAATGACGCACTGAAATGGCATATACTCCAAGCTCTGGTTACGCCAAGAGCATGACAAAGCCCCCACCCCCTGTATTCAGATGGCTTTACAGTCTTCCAAAGGGCACCTACATTTGATATATAAAATTTGACCGAGGCCTGGGAGTAGACCATAATGGTGAGCTCATGATGGATGTTGAAGGTGAGGAAAGGAGAAGGAAAGGTGTTTGGAAACAACACTGCCAGGGCACGTGACATGGTTCAGTTGGTAATAAAAACAAAAACAAAAACAAACAAACAAAAAAAACCTCAGGGTAGAGAGAACCTACATTCCCAATTTGTCCTCTGATCTCTTCCTTATAACCATACTGTGACACATAGCTCCCATTGATTCTCTCTCTCTCTCTCTCTCTCACACACACACACACACACACACACACACACACACACACACACACACAATTGAGCTGAGTGATACATTTTCCAAAATACAGTTTTCACATGTCTGCATAGTTTTGTTCTTTGATTGACAAGGAAGCTCTTGCTAGCTTTGGTAGTTAGATTCAGGAAGCTATCTAGAAGGGTCATAAGAGTTGTTCACAGTTTTGAAAGACTTTAAATAGGCTTCCTAAAAATAAGCACGGTGCTTATTCATAAAAAGCAGCTTAATTAGTTTAGCATGTTTTGGTACTGTGAATACTATCCCAAGTATGACTTTACTCTTAGCTCACAACAGCCTGTAAACAGGAGAAGAAACAAACAAACTCAAGACTAAATGCAACTCAAAACTGGATGAGAAATGGGCGGGCGTGATGGTGCACACCTTTGATCTCAGCACTTGGGAGGCAGAGGCAGGTGGATCTCTGAGAGTTCAAGGCCAGTCTGGTCTACAAAGCGGGCCCAGGATAGCCAAGGCTACACAGAGAAACCCTGTCTCGAAAAAACAAAATAAAGCAAAACCCAAAACTGGATGATAACCATTCTCAGTGATGGAGGAGGCCAACCAGGGTTTCCCTTCACTGACCATGGAGGGGTTCTCAGTTTGTCCACAGGTTTGGTTTGTATCTCCTTCCCAAGCCTCCGTCTTACAAGCGGTGGAAGGATGATGTCACTGCTGAGGTTTGGCACTGTTAGAAACAAAAACTTCTAGGAAATGTCTGCCATCAGTAAAGAGGGAACAGCTACCCAGTAGACCTCAGATAGGCCCCAACAAGGCAAAGGCCAGGAAACACACTGCTCTGCCCAGTCTGGAAGTGAAACACTAGCAATTAGCCTGATAATGGTTGTTAAGTGGAGAACTTGCTCACAAAGCTTTCTACTTCTGGGCCTCACTTTTAAGCTTGTTGATAAGATATAACAAAGCAGAAAAGATGCAATGTTTGCTGAGAAGATTAAGAGATAGCCCTTTCAGCATCAGGCCAATAATAAATCTAATGAATTCAGAAGATAAGTCACACGCACCTCAGTACAGTAAAGATACACACCTGCACTCACATGCACATACACTCATACACATCACACACAAACACACCTGCACTCACATGCACATACACTCATACACATCACACACAAACACACCTGCACTCACATGCACACACACAACACATACAAGCATGCACCTATACACAGGTACATACCACATATACATATACACATGTACACACACACACACAGGCACACACAAACATATAGCCTTGCATTTTTGGCTTCCAACTATTTAATTATCACACAGAAAAAGTTGGAGAGGAAAGTGAAGTAGACATTTTGTTCCTACCAACACAACTACCTTGTGTGAAGGAAGATGCAGAAAGAACATAAGTCTCTCTGCTAGAGAACAATGGCCCCAGTCTGTGTCAACCCTATCACCAGGCAATCACTCCATAGTCCCTTATGTCTAATGAAGTTCAAAGCAGATACAAACAACAGCACCAGGAAAAAAAGGGACAGCCACAGGCATCTTCTCCGTCAAGAAAATGGACACATCATGGCTGCAAGAGCAATTGGAATGGGTCCTTAAAATGATCCATATCTTCACCCTCTGGAAAACAGTTATCTTGGCGATACTGCTGGGTCATTTTCCCAAATGCCCATCCCAAAGAGTAAGAGAAAAAAATGGACTATCAGAAAGAACTCATTCACACATTGGAAAAGGTGTAATAAGCCGGGGGCATTTTGAGTCATTTGCAAGTGTTTAATACTTTCTAGAAAAAGTCAACGTTGCCATTTTCTTTAGGGTGAAAATGCAGTGGAGCAGGGAGATGTCAGGGGCTTTTTATACAGAACACTGCACCCCTTGTTTAAAGTCCCCAAGGCTGACGTGAGTCACAAAGAGAAGCAGTGTATTTTTGCAAACATTTTAGCCAAACTTTATTTTCATCTTCTACACATCTGAGGAGATGGGGGGAGGGGAAGAAATAACAAATGACTCTATTAGCCACACCCCACTTTTAGACTCACTCAATTTTCTTTCAAATGTCATAAAAATACATTGAAAAACTGAGTGAAGCAACTGCTGATACATTGAATGGGAACCAAAAGTGTGAATTCTAGTTAGGTACAAAAGAGTCAGCATGTTCAAATCTTGGCACACTGTATATGGGCATCTACAAATAAAATGCCTCAGAGAAACCTGTTTGGAATGAAGAAGTAACCAGGGGCAAAGGAACATCAGGGTAAATACATACAACACGCAGGAAATAAAGAAGGCAAGCCATCATCGTAAAACCTGACACTTGACAATGATCCTACTACACCACCACTATTACACTAATAACAATTATTATAATGATAGTAAAAAAATAAAACCAAAAAAAAAACCCCTAAGGTCAGTGGAGTGTTTTTAGATGGGCAAAATATAATTTAGGAGATTATAAAAAAATAATTAGTGCTCATATTGGTGGGATTCGTGCTCGCTGCCACACTTCTAGCCAATATACATTCAAGTGCAATTTTAATTGAAACTGATCTTCCACTTCAGATTTCAAATTAATTCTTCTTTGGAGTGCGTCATGCTTCAGACACCCTTGCTTTGCAAAACCCCCTATGTCATTAGTGGAGGAAATGGAACACTTCTTCCAAGCTTGCAGGTATCGATTACCTATTTTCACTTTGAAGCACTGTTGCCATTCCATACAGCATATATCTCTCTGGAGTTGACACTTTATAAAAGTTCATTCCATTAATCATTCACAGTTGCATAGTCTCACCATGATTAGTGTTTTTGGTTTTGAGAATTTTGAATAAATGTTTCAAAGTAAAATGAAATAAATTAAAGGAAAAACAAACCATGACATTTAATATAGACATGTCTGAGTTATCAGACACTCAGCTTGCTGAGAAAAACAAAACAAAACCAACCCATCAGCAAGATGGCTTCCTCTCACAGGTATGACATTATGCATCTAAAATAAAGAAAAGTAAGTTGCAGACTGTTTCTCCCTTAAGAACTCAGAATGGACAGGATATTTGCATTTCAGTAGTTCAATCCATTCAAAACAGCCTACCCCTCTGAACAAATCAGCTTCATAAACAGGCTTACTTCTCAAATAGGGAAAGTGGGCAAGGTAAGAAGCCACAGGTTGATTTTTCCCTGCCTAAAGTAACTTCCCATTCACCTGTTAAAACTACATAAGTGAGGGGGCTGGAGAGATGGCTCAGTGGTTCTTAACAACACTGGCTGTTCTTCCAAAGGACTTGGGTTCAAATCTCAGCAACCACATGTCAGTTCACAGTGGTCTAATTGCCAGGTGTGGTGGTGCACGCCTTTAATCCCAGGACTAGGGAGGCAGAGGCAGGTGGATTTGTTTGAGTTCAAGGCCAACCTGGTCTACAAAGTGAGTCCAGGACAGTCAAGGCTACACAGAGAAGCCCTGTCTCCAAAACCAAACAAAAACAAACAAACAAACAAAGAAAACTACACAAGTGAGACCTGAACGGAGAGACCCTGCTAATCTTTAAATATCAAGAAAATTGAACTGTGCTCCTCATTCAGCCTAGGATGACAAGTATTTTCATTTTAATGAATGACAACTGACGTCGCTGTCTGAAAAGTGTTGTCTTCACAAAAATGGCCTTTTGTTAGAAACAATCTCCTTGGTTTCTTTGGGCCTCATTATCACTATTGCTAACTTACTACCTACTCCTAAATATCTGCTTTCCCCACTCATGACTATATCCACAGGGCAAGGCTCGTCTGTGGTTCAACTTTAATCCAACTAGTAGTGTCAGATCGCACAGGCAGGGTAACTGTGTCATCTTCCCACCTGCAAATAATGGGGCCTTCCAGATAACAAAGTCTTAAAGGAGAAGGGTCATAGACAGGAGAGATAAACATTGTCATGCCCCATGTTAAAAATGTGTCCCTGGGACTTTGCTAATCCTAACATTAGCAAAGACTACAAGAAAACACAGTATCTCTTAGCCAAGTGAAGCCAGCCAATCTTCAGCTCATTTCCTTGTGGAGCACCACTGTTCCACTTCCTGTTTCCTTCACAAAGCACCCTGAAAGAAGAGGGATCTGCACTCCTTAGATGGAACTGAAAGTAGCTCAGATTCCTGCTGTGTAGCCCACATTACTAAAGATTTTATGCCAACTTGTCAAAAGCTAGAGGAATTAGGGGAAAGGGAGTCTCAACCGAGAAAATGCCTTTATAAGAGTTACTGGTCAGCAAGGTCATTTTCTTGATTTTTTTTTTTTTTTTTTTGAGACAGAGTGTCTGCGTGTAACAGCCCTGGCTGTCCTGGAACTCACTCTGTAGACCAGGCTGGCCTTGAACTCACAGAGATCCACCTGCCTCTGCCTACTAAGAGCTGGGATTAAAGGCATGTGCCACCACACCCAGCTTAGAGCATTTTCTTGATTAATGATTGATGTATAAGGGCCCAGCCTATTATGGGTGGTGCCATCCCTGGTCATGTGACTGGGTGCTATAAGACTGAATAAGAAATGAGGCATAAGCTAGTAAGCAGCATTCCTCCTTGGCCTCTGATTCAGTTCCTGCCTCCAGATTCCTGCCTGGAGTTCCTGCCCTGCCCCATGGCAGACTACAAGCCATAAATTGAAACAAATACTTTCCTCCCAGGTTTCTGCTGGTCGTGCCACAGGCCTTTAATCCCAGCACTCGGGAGGCAGTCAAGCCGATCTCTGTGAGTTCAAGGCCAGCCTGGTCTACAAAGAGAGTTCCAGGACAGCCAGGGCTGTTACACAGAGAAACCCTGTCTCGAAAAACAAAAAATTAAAAAGAAAGAAAAGAAAAAGTAAACCTAACTAAAAAATATCCTTCACCTAAAAGGACACTATTTCTGTGTGTTTCTCCTGTACCTCCTGTCCTTAACCTCTCCACCATCTAACACCTAGCATGGATATCTCAGTACAGTCCTAAAGCATATTTTGAGATGAAAACAAGTAAGTTGGAAGAAGAAACAAAAGAGTGGGGAAGTGTCTTCTAGTGACACTCAGATCTTCTTGGTCATGATTTCGCTTTAATTTTGTACATCTATCTGCTGGCTGTTAACTAACAGAGTCTCCAGAGTCAGGATGCCAATTTCAGAGGTAAATAGTCCTTAGCTTCATTAATGCATTGAAATAATCTGAACTGTGATAAGGTAAGATGTGCTGTAAAAACATGATGAGCAAGAATGAATCTATGAGCAAACTAAACAAGCCAAGGCTCATGACTGTGGTTTTTAAAGTAAGGGTGTGACAGGACCCGAGCTTTTGACACCCTGTAGGAAGCATGGCCAGTTACTACTGAACCTCCCATTGTTTTGCAGACTTTAACAGACTTCTCTATTCAACACAGTCAAGGATGAGGAGGCTCTATCCCTATTAGTACATATTTAAACACTAACTTAACACTTGCTTAGTGCTGGGCACAGTGATGAGAAATGTTGCTCAGGAGAAGGGCTGTCCCCAGGTTCCTTGGGGTTCCCTTGGCCAAAAAAAGCTGCTGTGGTTTAGCTGCCTCATGTGTGCGATGAGCTGCTCACACCAAAGGTTTGTTAGGTGAACCCTATGTGATACTCCATGCCATGTATCTAGAGCAACAGTAGACTATCAAAGCTTGCTAAGGGATGGATGCTATAACTATTGGTTTTGATGTTGGGCTACAAAACATGCAGACAAGAAACAGGCCTTTGATATATATATATAGTAAATACACACGCATATATATTATATGCAACTACTGAAGAGACCCTCTAGGAACTTATAGAGGAGATGACAATTGAGTGACATTACTTCTTCAAGCATAGATTTACTAGGTCAAGGTCATCTGCTACAGGTTTCTCACCTGACAGAGATGTTTAAGTACATTTGATCTCTATGGGAAATGGGGCTTAAGACAAAAAATGAGGTTGGAGTTGTGCCTCAGCTGACAGAGCGCTTAATATGCACCAAACAATGAGTTAGATCTCCATCCTTACATAAAAGTGAGTATGGGGCATATATCAGTAATCTAAGCCCTTTGCAGGTAAGGGAAGGCGATCAAAAGTTTAAAGTCATTTGAAGATCTACTGAGAGCTTGAATTCAAGGCCAAATTGAGTTATATGACACTTGTTCTCTTTATCATCTGTCCCTTAAAAAAAAAAAAAAGGAGGAAAAGGTTTTTTAAAAGTAACTTCACAACGGAGAAGACTAACAAATGTCCCCACAGTCAAGTGAAGATCATTATATGACATGATTATATTCAGGACATCCTGACTGGCTTCCACAAAGAAGGCCCATCACTTCTCTAGCAGGTCTTCAAACACTCCACTACCATCTGATTTAAGTAGGAAGAATGCTTTGGCCAAAACACAAGATGAGAAACATTCTACTTAATACCTGATCAGCACACATAAAAATCATCAAGGTCAGAAAACAAGACAAATGTACACACACAGACACACACAGACACACACACACACACACACACACACACACACCAATAAAAACAAACCATGACAGAATGAAACTCCATCCCAGACCACAGAAGAAAGACACCTTGACATCAGTACAACATGGTGCTGGTTTTGTTTTGGATTTCTGAGACGGAGTCTGACTATGAGGCTCAGGCTGGCCTCGAAGTCACAATCATCCACCATCAACCACCCGCCCATGTAGTATAATTACAGGTGTGTACCTCCATGCCCCACCAAAAAGTCATTCTTTTGTGGATACCTGCCAGTACAATGAGGAACTATTTCTAAATTTCCACAGAAGCCAGACAAAACTGTAAGCTTTGTTAAGCAGGTTCAATTATCAGTATTCTTGAGTGCATATGGGAACTGCCCATGGCCTCACAGGTGACACAAATGGCAATGACCTACAGATAATGGCTGGCACATCATTCATGCATGAACAGAATTTGCTCAGTGCAAAAATCCAGGAAAGAAAGGCTGGGCTAAGGGAGAAGGGCCTTCAGCACTCTTGAGGGTGATGTTTCATTATTTATAGTCATAAAAAAAAAGCCTTATGACATATAAAGATGGAGAAATTCACCTTTAAAAACTGTAGTTAAGAAACAACATTATTAGCCTAATTTATAGAGATAATCTGTGCCTTAAAGTAACAAACTTCTCCTCAGTGTGCCATTAGCAAGTCACTGTATTTTCCTCATTGCGGGACATGACAGTTCAGGACACTAGCAAGGGGAAGATGGATTCCCACAGAACGCAGAATAAATCACACAATTGGAGATGCATTCCAATCGTCTGCTAAAAGCAGAAAGAATTCTCTACAAAGAAATACCTGCAAGTCCTGCAAATCCAGGTGGGCATTTCAGAGCCTGTTTGAAATTCAGGGTTTCGTTTTTAGGCAGACATATATCTTCAAGAAGTTGGTCCACAGGTTATCAATTTTAAAACAATACTAGTTATTCCATTATTCAAACAAAATGCAAATAAAACTGAGAAAGGGGGGTGGAGGGAGAGAAGAGAATATTCTCTTAATTTTTGTCCACAGTCAGCATGACCCATAATCATAAACACCACTTAAAAATCCAGATAAAGCTGGGTGGGATGGCACATGCTTTTAATCCCAGCACATGAGAGGCAAAGGCAGGCAGATCTTTTTAAGTTCAACGCCAGCTTGGTCTAGGACAGCCAGGGTTACACAGAAAAACCCTGTCTTGAAAAAAAAAAAAAAAAGTCCAGATAAGACAAATGTACTTTTCTGCATTTTATTTTATTTTTTTTGGTTTTTCGAGACAGGGTTTCTCTGTGTAGCCCTGGCTGTCCTGGACTCACTTTGTAGACCAGGCTGGCCTCAAACTCGCAAAGATCCGCCTGCCTCTGCCTCCCAAGTGCTGGGATTAAAGGCGTGCGCCACCACCGCCCGGCTCTTTTCTGCATTTTAAACAAACCAGCACACTTCAATATGGTTCTGTTAATAACTGACCTGAGATAAAGGCAGAAGGTTTACTTATAACGCACACAGTTCATACAATCCCTATTCCAGACCATTGTTTCCTTAAATACATACATGGTATTTTTCAGAAAAATAAATACACATCTTGAAATTATTTTTCCACAATAGATTCAAATAATGGTTTCCATTCACTAATGAAAAGCCATTAAAAATAATGAATTCTGTCTAAATCTAATTAAAAACAAAACTAATATACATGTTATGTACCATTTCCAGTCCAATATGTTTATTAATGCCCCCCTCAAGGAACTTTTATTAAAAACATTACCTGAATCTAGGCTTATTACTCTGCATCTTGTTGTCTACTTTTAACCAACAGCAAAAATCCAAAAATCCAAAATACATGTGTTCATTTTTTTTACCAAGTAAAATTAATGCTTCTTCTCCCAATCTAATACACATCTTTAAATTATCCCATTTTTAATTAAAAACACTTGGTGAGATTGAGTTTATGATGTGTTTGCTCACAACAGAACTAGTAACTTAATTACTATTTATGCATTTATTATTGTACATATTGAAAAAAAATGGAAGAAGTGTTAAAAAGCACTCAGATTGCTCTCTGCTGCCTTTATTAATTGATGTATAATTATGCAGTTGTTCATCTGTGTTAGGAGAAATAGCTTAGTTGGTAAGTCAGTACTGAAATGCACAGAGACTTTATAGACAATAAAATTAGCCTGTACATTTTTATTGGTAAGCTTTAAGCATAACAACGTCATGTTCCTATTTCCCATCAATGATGGGAACTAAGGATAACCAGCCACAACCCCATAAAGAACACCAGACAATAGAACCGCAAGTGCAACTGACAATGCACTTCTCACTAACAACTGTTATCTGCCCAGTTTCCCATGTGCCTGTGGTAAGAATTAATCATCTCTCTTTTGATATATATATTTTAAAGGTCTACTTTATGTGTATGGGGGTTTTGCTGCGTGCAGGTCTGTGCACCGTGTGCATATAGTAGTGACAGTGGACACTAGAGAGGGTGTCAGATCCCCTTAGAACTACAGTTACAGATGGCTGTGAGCCACCATAGGGGTGCTGGGAATGGAGCCCAGAGCCTCTGAAAGAACAGTAAGTGCTCTTAGCCACTGAGCTTTCTCTCCAGCCTCTGGATGGTCTTTCCACTTTGCTGGTCTAGGTAAGATGGCAATTACTGCCATCCAGGAGGCCTGAGTCACAGAGGTCATTGCTCAGAAGTGGATGGCATGGTGTTTACAAAGGAAGGAAATGCAGTGTGTTTGACAGGAGAAGCGGAGTGCACCACAGGTCTTCCAAAACCCAAGTCTGCGACTACACGTGCTCAGAGGTATCTTAGACTAAAAACCTCTCCGTCACAGTTATAGTCCTCTCGACATTCAAACACTCAACAAACGTCTAACCCTAATCAGGGTCATTTAGACCCTCCAAATCTCCTGGCTATGGTTTCACGTTGGGCCACCTTTATTCTGACCTCTTACAGACACTGTGTAGGAGTGGTCACTGTATGCATCTAAACTGTTTATGATGCCGTGGTGGTTTGAATAGGTTTGGCGCTCATAGACTCATGTGTGTGGATGCTTGGCCCACAGGGACTGGCACTATTAGGAGGTGTGGCCTTGTTGGAGGAAGTCTCACTGTGCAGTGGGCTTTGCTGGTGCATGGCTGCCTACAAAAGACACTCTCCTCCTGGCTGTCTTTGGATCAAGATGTAGGACTCTTGGCTCCTCCAGCACCACCATGCCTGCATGAGATCATGGTTCCCACCATGACGACAATGAACTACACCTCTGAAACTGTAAGCCATTTCCAATGAAATGTTCGCTTTTATATAAGTTACTGTAGTCATGGTTTCTCTCCACAGCAACAGAAACCCTAACTAAGAAAGATGTCATGCGGGCCCTAAGCAGTGGCAAAGATCACAAGGGAGGCCCTGCCAGCGGCCAGGGGAGAAAGAGGCCTTGTGTGTAAAGACACCATGAAGAATTTGACAGCTACGACCCCAACACCAGGGTCCTACAAGATCAAGGAAGCTCCCCAGCCCAAGTTCCAACACACAGGGCAGAGCAACCTTGCTCGTGCACGCACCATGGAGAAATGGCCAGTGGAAATGCCAACACCAGAGCAGTCCAACTTCCAGCAAATTCACAGCTTGTGCCCCTGAGCCAGAGAGGCACCAGCAACAGAGCATTTGCACCCTATGGTGACCAAGATCCATCTGTGGTCCCCCTATTCCCTGTTGGGGAGAACAAGCATCAAGCACCAGGGACACTGGGATGTCCACAGTGTCCTTTACTAGAGAAAGAAGCACACAGACTGAGAAAACAACTAGCGGTCATGCGGGCCCTCAACAAAAGGTTCCAGGCCCTTTGAAGTTGGACCCAGAGCTCCTGCAGAAGAGGCCAGACTGTTCCCCGTGGATCCCGAGGCTGTGGTCCTACTTCTTCCTTCTACTTATTTCACAGCCAGAGCCATCTTTGTGCACCTACTTTTGCCACCTGGCTGTTTCTGGTGACAGCTGCTGCATATTAAAGTAGTTTTTCCTGTGGAAAAAAAGAAAGATGTCTTCACGTTTTTGCTGCACAACATCTTTCAGGCTTACAAAATGGAGAGAAACTGATTCTAAGCCTGGCGTTTTCCACTTTATTCAACTGAGATACATCTCTATTGGTCACCGATCACTACTTGACAAAAATACATGTTCTTCTGAAGCTTTTACTTCTTGTTATAGACTCAACAGAAGCACTCACAGAACGAGTGAAAACAGCAGCTCACGAAGAATTGAGTGACCAGACTTGTAGTACAAGGAGGTTAATAAAAAGTGATGTGACTCATGTACTAGAACCAAATAATACCCAGACTGTGTGATTACTATTGTGGGATTATCCGTGAAGCCCAAATCCATTAGCAATGTCTACAAAGGGTGCAGCCAGGGAAGGACGCAATAGCAGAATTACAGGTTTGTTCTTCCCATTCACAATTTAGCTTGGGAAAATAGAGTTGAAAATGAGTCATGTTTGATCAAGATTCATTTCTCTTATATCAGACAAAGTTTAAAATTCCTGAATATTCAAAGTTCTGTAAGAGCACTTCTGGCAATACATAAAACAACTCAATGGACACATTTGTCTTCTTATGTTTTTAGGTGGTCTACAACTTGAGACATGTGCCAGGCTGGCTTTGATCTCATGGAACAGCTTCTGCCTCTGCCCCTGGCTATTGTTGAGGTTACAGGCATGCATCTTAGCTAATGTCAAGTTGACATAGCTTAGTTTTAGTTCTGTTTATATTCTCCAGTCAGCCTCTGCACCTTCTTTTTTTTTTTTTTTTTTGGTTTTTTCAAGACAGGGTTTCTCTGAATATCTCTGGCTGTCCTGGACTCGCTTTGTAGACCAGGTGGGCCTTGAACTCACAAAGATCTGCCTGCCTCTGCCTCCCAAGTGCTGGGATTAAAGGCGTGCGCCACCACCGCCCGGCTTCTGCACCTTCTTATAGCTAGCCACAGGGATGTGATAGAGATTACATACACACATCACACCACACATACACACACACTCACTTTCACACATGCACATTAACGACAGGCATACAGTAAGAGCACAAGAAATATGAGTGACGATGATCACTCTCTTTTAGAAACCACATCTGCCTGCCCCTAGACGCACTGCAGATGTGGCTGCTATGTCACCTGTGCATCAGTAGGTGACAGAGAGGAAAGAGGCTGCATCTACATACAGTGTTCTGACCTATGAACATCTGAATAAATAGTAGCCTAACATTCCTGGGGGAAAAAAAGCAAGCTGGATACCAACACCACTTTGGTGCCATGGGGTAGCCTGTAATGACTACCAGACCAGTACCAGGCAAACACCACATGGACTCTCAGGACAGGAAACAAACCAGAAACTACAAAAACTTCTGCCTGGCCCTGGATGTGGGGGTTGTGGGTGAGCCAGCCCTGAGATAGTAAGTGTGGGAGAGCCAGTCCTGCCTTCTATCTGATATGTGGTGGTGTTGGCTAGGGAGAGATGCCCTCCTTTCCCTTTTGCCCTCACCACCACTGGCTGACAGGAGATCTGGCCCAGATAGGGTCACAAGAGCAGGAGAGCTGTCCCTGCCCCTCATGTATTGCAGCACTCAGGAGAGCAGGTCCTGCACTTTTCTATAGTAGAATTGGCCATGTTAAGTGGGTGTTGCAGGTCCAGAACCAGGGCTTTGAGTTGGCCCACTACAACATCTACCCCATGGATGATCTTCTGGAGTGCAAAAGGTAAGTTCTACAACCCAGGACTGCAGGATCTCCATGACACAGGACAGATATGGCGTATCTGAGAGGAGTTCTAGTGAGATTCCAGTACTGATGGAGTAGTGGAAACCAGAGGCCTTGTACCAAGGAGTCATTATAATGAACATTTTGAAGCAGAATATGTAGACAAGGGGGAATATTGTGGGCCGTACTGAGACACACTGCAGCTTCCACAATGAGCTGTTATTTTTTTATGCTGGGACAGATTGCCAGGGTGGAGGGTGGGTCTGCCGGAAGGTGGGAGATGGGAGGGAACAGGGAGCATGATGTGAAATTCACAAAATAAAATTTTTTTCAATTAAAAAAAGAAGAAAGAAACCCCATCTGGGTCTGAAGAGATGGTTCAGCAGTTAATAGCACTCTTCCAAAGGACCCAGATATAAATCCCAGCACCCACACGGCAGTTCATAGCCCTCTGTAACTGTTAGGTGTGGTGGCACATATCTTTAATCCCAGCACTCGGGAGGCAGAGGTGGGAGGATCTCTGGGAGTTCAACGGTAGCCTAGTCTACAAAGTGAGTTCAGGAAAGCTGGGGATGCACAGAAGAAACCCTGTCTCGAAAAACAAAACAAAACGAAAACGACATTGAACCTTCAGGTCTCACTCAGGCATGACACTGACCCAGCTCCATAAATGACACCTGTGCTGAAGAGTTTTAGGTCAACTGGACATGAGCTGAAGTCCTCTGAAAAGAGGGAGCCTCAGTTAAGAAAATGCCTCCATAAGATCAGGCCGTATGCAATCCTGTAAGGCATTTTCTTAATTAATGATTGATGGGAGAGCGCCCAGCCTATAGTGGATGGGACCACCCTTAGGCTGGTGGTTCTGAGTTCTATAAGAAAGCAGGTTAGGGCTGGAGAGATGGCTCAGAGGTTAAGAGCACTGACTGCTCTTCCAGAGGTCATGAGTTCAATTCCCAGCAACCACATGGTGGCTCATAACCATCTATAATGAGATCTGGTGCCCTCTTCTGGCCTGCAAGCATACATGCAGACAGAACACTATACATAATAAATAAATAAAATATTTAAAAAAAAAAAGAAAGCAGGTTAAGCAAGCCAGAAAGCAGCACCCTCTACAACGTATGCTTCAGCTCCTGCCTCCAGGTTCCTGTCCTGCTTGAGTTCCTGTCCTGACTTCCTCCATGATGGACAATGATGTGAAAGGGTAAACTAAATAAACCCTTTTCTCCCCAAGTAGCGTTTCTTTGCAGCAATAGTAACCCTAACTGGGAGAACACCCAGCTTGGCAACTCACAAATGCCAAGCCTTCTTCAGCAGCATGAGTCTGGAAGTGTTTTGGCCGAAGCTTACACTGATCATGTGGTACAGGGTTGCCCTATTCAGGGGGTTTGATTTGGGCTGATGCTATTCATACAGGGAGGCAACTGTTGGAGAAACCTGGCTTTCCCCCACATATGACAAAAAAAAAAAAAAAAAAAAGGAAGGGAGGGACCTGTTGTGCCCTGCACACTGAAGATAATGGGAAAAGCAGAAAAGTGGGACCAAGAGTAAGGGAAAGAAGTAAAAACCCAGGGCCTGAACAAACCACACTTGGAATGTAAACTGTACCTTTAGACAATTCCGTTCCAAGTGCTACTTGTAACAACATGAGTTACAAGTTACAATGCTATAAGAGATAATCCAAATGCTGGTTTAAGGCCAGCATTTGGATTGATTTTGTGCATGTCACATTCGTGGGTAAGAAAAAAATGTCAAATTATAAAGATAAAAATCAGCAGTCCACACTGGCTGGCATATATAAGGTCATCCCTTGATTCTTCCTTTCTTCTTCTGTCTCTTTCTACAATTTGTTTCCCTACTAAGGAAATATAAACCTGGGTTAGGATTTAAAGATCTCATTTAGACAAAAGATGAGGAAACAAGATCTGGAGTTCTTCGTTGTAAATTTTTACTCAGATAACACTGAGGTCACAGATAAGAGTCCAAGAAGACGTAAAGCGAAAAGTAACTGCTCAAGGGAAGTCTTCTGCCTCAGTTCAGGTTATTATGTGAGTACGACTTGGTGATGTGATCATGAACCATTCTCAAAGGTCACAGTTGCGTCTCAGACAGCAAAAAACACCTTGCACTGAAGGTCTGGTTTAAACATGGCTGCACTTCCTGTCTTGAGAGGGTGGGCTGAGGCACAGTTCTCACTATCAATCAGTATGCAGTCCCGTGCCCTTCGATGCTTTGTTAGTTGCTTGAGCTCAGGATAAACCAGCATATCTACAAAGTAAGACCCTGTCTCAAAATAAAGAAGAAAAAAATCAAGAACTTGTAAGTGTGCATGAGTGTGCGTGCACACACACACACACACACACACACACACACACACACTTTGTTCACTGTTTGAGACCCTATTCTTGTCCTAGGTAGTAAACGACAGAGTGGCATAAGAGTAGACAGCAATAGAAGTGCTTTGCCCTTTTGAAGAATATTCATTATATTCACCGTGATGAAAACTTTCTTCACTTTGCCATTGTTGACTCTCAGCAACTCACGTTAAGTATGTTTTAGTTCCTTTGTGTTACAGATAAGGCAACTGATACTTAGAAGCTAGGAAACTTACCCTCACACAGAGAGTGACAGATCTAAGTCAGTTGCAGACCTATGGGTATGTACCATGTTCTAATACAATATACTACTTTGTTACCTAGACTATATTAATACAATCTACATGGAAGGCAGTGAATATTAAAATTCTAAAGGGGCACTCCTTTGCTCAATGTGTTAATTCCATGGATACACTTGTACCTTTTTAATGAGTTAGGTTGGTTGTGGTAGTGTCATCAGCAACATCCAAGATTAAAATCAAGATAAGTACATGTCACCAAAGGGCGAATTAAGTGGAGCATGTCAAATCAATACAGTAGAAGGAAGAGTAATCAGGACGGAGTAGGAAGGAGGGAGAAAAGGAGGGAGAGCTCTTTAAGCAAAAAACAGAACAGACTCCAGGTTTCGGAATGGAAAACCCAATGTGCATCATGACATAATGTCACTTATTTTAAAAAACAGAAAAGGCAGGATAGGAATGAGTCAGCGGCACTGCAATGAGCTAACTAGTCACTACAAAAGGGAGAAGAAAAAGTATGCGATCCTATGGATAGGAATAGGATAGGATAGGAATGAGTCAGCAGCACTGCAATGAGCTAACTAGCCCAGCTAACTAGTCACTACAAAAGGGAGAAGAAAAAGTACGCGATCCTATGTCCATATCAAATGCCTATGCAAGCATATTTAGGACAATACAGCAGGAAGGCAGCAGGAAGGTGAGTTTTTAAGCAATTATATGGTCTAAATGCCAAATTACAAAATATACTACTGATTTATTTAAAAGGTAAGTACTAAAAGTGCACAGAAGTTTAAGACAGAGGCAAGGGCATCTAGGCACCATTCTGTGGGGGAGAAAAGAAGCTAGCTGCAGAGTTGTGATTATACAACTACATCAGAGCACAGGAAGAATAAATACACATCAAATCCAGGGATGGCTCACACAAAGACGAAAGTGAAGGCTGTGAAATGATTAACTGGGGCAAAAAGCCTCCTCTAGGAAGATACAGATCTTTAGGACTTGATATATTTTAAGAATATACATACTACTTCTGTAATTAACCACAACAAAAGTAAAAGCTGCAGAAAAGCAAATCCTGGCAACTCCTCCCTGGAGGTCTTGATCCACTTGAAAGGTGGTACTGTCTCCAGTTACAAGTGTGTTCCTATTCTTTTGATCTTTGAGGCATACAGAAAATACAGATCTTATACAAAAGTTATCTATGGCATTAAAATTTCAGGGGCTAAAGGGGTTGGTTAAGAGGGAAAACAGGCTCAAAAGATTCCTGGTAATAATTTCAAAAGCAGACCACGATTGGCAGATTCCTCGTGGAATCATGTCCAGTCTTTTCTCTGGACTGCTAGGTTGGACTGTTATTAAGCCAGACGTTGTATTTTATCCTTAAAATGATACAACTAGGGGCTGGAGAGATGGCTCAGAGGTTAAGAGCACTGGCTGCTCTTTTGAAGGACCCTGGTTCAAATCCCAGCACCCACATGGCAGTTCACAGCTGTCTATAATTGCAGGGAGTGGTGGCACATGCCTTTAATCCCAGCACTTGGGAGGCAGAGGCAGGAGTATCTCTGTGAGTTCAAGGCCAGCCTGGTCTATAAAGTGAGTTCCAGGACAGCCAGAGAAACCCTGTCTTGAACCCCCACCCCCGCAAAACAAACAGCTATAAAAGCTCCATACTTTTTGAGAAGTCAGAATACTCTTTACTTTCGTTCTGTCTAATATAAGAGTGTTCTTTTTTTTTAATAATTTACTTTTTATTTCTTCAAGTGACATCTCAATCACAATCCCCTCCCTACTCCCCCCTCCAGTCCCACCCTTCCACCCTCCTCCCCCTCAACCCCCCATCCTCTTCCCTTCTTTTTTTTTTTTTTTAGTTTAAGGTATTTATTTTCCCCCCAACAGCTCTCCCTTTCAGTCCAAATAATGGTTCTTTTTCTTATAACTATAAATACAATACAAAACAACAGAAATAAATAGGCCACGATTATAAGAGTTATATGGCTTAGCATACATTCCCAATGTCCAGTCCATATGTATTTGGCACCTGACTTTAACATTCTACTATCTAACCATCTCCATGAGTTTAAAGTTCTATATCTAACTCAGCTTTGTTCTAATTGGTATACCACGTGGGCAGTGAGACTCACTCCCTGGCTGGAAAGACACAGAGCTGCAATTTAAAGCAAAATCCAAGTTTTTCCATCACTGGACTGCATTCGGTTTCTTTTCTTATCCATTATATTTTATTTTCACTCTCTATTCTGACCTCTTGGGAACCGGGAAGATTCTGAGTTTTTTTTTTTTTTTCTCTCCAATTTCTGATCCATGCCTCCTGGCAACATGCCATTCACAAATTTAATAAATCCATCTCCCTTGTCAAATTCTTTGACAAAAATGCTCAAAAACCCAGGTTGAAGACAGACCTCTCCATCACCTCAATGGCATATTAGGTAGAGTTCTCCAGGGAGGGGTTTTCCTGTCAGCAATCTTCCAATCTCCATCTTAGCTCTGAAATGACCAAAAGATGCCCCACAAGGCTTTTGCCATCCAGGTATACACATGGGCAGTCCATGTTTTTAACAAACGTAATGGTACCATAGCAGGATTAGCCAGAACTTCTCTGAGAAATACCAGAGTATAGTTCTCCAAGGGCAGGGCACACTTCAGTCTTTTCAGCACAGTAGACCTATCTATGACAAAGGAGGCATTTGATAAATAAGTTACTGGACACATATAGGGATTTCCAAAGAAATGTGACAAAGGACAAAACTGGCATGCTTGCCAACAACACGTGACATCCTGAGTTCTATCCCCAATACACTAAAAACCAGCACTGTAGGGAGTTAGTAAATATCTAGGGGTTTCTGATACAGTCTCTTAATTCAGGGCATGAAAATCAACTTGGCTGTTACCAATTAGCTTATCAGCTTGTGGACTGAAAACAGGAAACAAACAGGAAAGACTTAATGGACTGAAAAACAAGGTTGAAGCCAGGGAAAACAGGAAAGACTTAATGGACTAAAAACAAGGTATTTGGCCTGGCATTGTTTTCAGCTCCTACGTGGGCGGAGCCCAAATTAATCTGAAACAGGTGGAACAAGGAGAGATCCTATTTAAGGACAAGTGGATGGAGCCAAAGCCCCCTCCAATACTAGAGAGCTCTGATGCTAGCGAGTCCTGATGGAGAAAGTGCTGGTGAACTGATGGCCGGATCTCCCTAAGGCAGAAAGAAGCTGGTGAGCAGAGAAAGCCTCAGCAAGATAGCAAAAGGCGAAGGACTAAACCCTGTGGCCCAGCTTTTGCCTAGAGGGGTTTGACCTGTCCGAACAGTGGCCTAAACGAGACTGTGGCCAGCTTTAAGGACTGAGGCAGAGCAGCAGAGTTGCAGATATGAAGGAAATAAGTTAGCCTACAGATGGCTGGGGTCTCCCAGAGAGAAGAAAGCCTCGAGCCTTATTTAAGGTGAAACCGCCATAGCCAATGTACTTTGACAGCTCTATGTGTGAGATATTCCAGAAGAAAGACTGCTAAGTGCATTAAAGGGTCTACCCCCAGAGACTATGTTCCTGATGACTGAGGACCTGCCCCAGAAACTGTATCCTTCTAAAAGGTTAGGAAAATAGTTGTAGTAGTTATCAATAGGTTTAGTGGTTAGGTCATAGGGGTTGTAGGCATTTGTAGGATTAGTAGTTGAGTGTTTATATTTGTTTATAAGTGAATATAGTTACTAATAAATATTTAATAATTTTAGAAAGTTCGGTTTCACAGCATGGTGACAGAGAGCTGCCCTTCAGAGGTGGACACAGAAGGATGAGAGGTTCAAAGTCCTCCTAGGTATACACAGTGAGCTAGAGGGTAACCCGAGTTACTTGAAACCCTGTCTCAAAAAGCAAAACAAAATAAAGCTAGTATTTTTGTTTTCCAGTGTGTCCTAAGTTTGTCATCAATGTGAAATGTTTGATGATGAAGATCTTCATCAAACCTTAAGAATCAGCATGAAGCCGGGCGTGGTGGCGCACGCCTTTAATCCCAGCACTTGGGAGGCAGAGGCAGGCGGATCTCTGTGAGTTCGAGGCCAGCCTGGTCTACAAAGCAAGTCCAGGACAGCCAGGGCTGTTACACAGAGAAACCCTGTCTCGAAAAAAAAAAAAAAAAAAACCAAAAAAAAAAAGAATCAGCATGACCCTTTTAAAGGCTAAAGTAGAATACTGGTGGAGAACAACAATGTTAATGACAGGAATTACAGAAAGGATACACGTGTATCTACAGGAAAGAACACAAAAGTGTCCAATAGAAAAATAATCACAATGTTATCTGGAAGAGAAGTGCACATGGATTTTAGCTTCAGAGGGCAATAGGTAATCATCACTTACCCTCACCAGGGATGATGAGAAGAGGGATTCCCAAATGCTGACACAAAGACCAATGGTGGAGGTTAGAGGGACTAGGTCAACAAGATGGCCCAACAGGTAAAGATGCTTGTCTCACAAGCCTGACACCTGACTTCCGAACCACCCAAAGATGACAAAGAGAACCGATTCCACCATTATTCTTTGGCCTCCACATATGTGACGAGGCACATGTGTTGGGGAAGGTCTAATAACATTGCTTCTGATAGGCTGATTTCAATGCTGAGATCTGGTTACTGCCCCTTCTGAGGCATTCTCTTGATTGGTTAATAAAAGTCGCTGATGGCAAATTAGCTGGACAGAAAGAATATAGGAAGGTGGAATTTCTTGAGATTAGAACAGGAACCCTGCATTTTACCCAGAGGATTAGCTCATTCCACCAGGAAAGATAGAAGCAGATAGATGTGTTTGAGAATGCTGGAAGGTAATCACAGGCACATGGAAGTTTGGGATTAGGTGATCTGGGTTAACTTAGAGTAGCTAATTGAGAGTCTGCCCAGCTAAGGGTTAAGCATTGAAACATTAAAAGGTCTTGGTGCATTTAACTATTGGGGAACGGACCTCAGCAGCTTATAGGCCATCAGTCCAAGCAATCCAGGGTCGTTGGACTCCCAAACTCCCTTTGAACTCCAGCAAATCTCCCGCCAAGCCACCAGTAATTCTACCAGCCTAATATAACAACTTATATTACTTAACAGAGTTTAGGTTACAGGTGGTGTAGGCCACCCTTGGTCCAGGGTTCTTTCCCCAGGAAAAATCAGGCCACCAGTTAAGGCGTGCCAGGCCACCTGCTGTTCTGCCAA
Organism: Lophiomys imhausi; assembly: GCA_907164525.1. Classification (NCBI taxonomy): domain Eukaryota; kingdom Metazoa; phylum Chordata; class Mammalia; order Rodentia; family Muridae; genus Lophiomys; species Lophiomys imhausi. The sequence goes on along the minus strand of CAJQZJ010004687.1, from coordinate 3,150,962 downwards.
GCTGCTAGCTGCTCCACAGGCCTAAGCTTACAGTTTATACTTATTAATAAATACAATTGATAATTATATTACAGATTCACACATGCACCACAAAAACATAGAGACACAGAATAAGAGTAAATACAAAATAAAGTTAAAACAAACAACAACAGAAAAGACAGTGCTAGTCTCATTAACAGCATAGTTTCATATTCTTTTTTTTGCTTTTAGAGCCAGGGTTTCTATGTGTTCTTGGCTGTCCTGGACTCACTTTCTAAACCAGGCTAGCCTTAAACTCACAGTAATCCTTCTGCCTCCGTCTCTTGAGTAGTGAGATTATAGCATGAAGTATCACATACAACATGGAAATATGTTTTTCGAACAAAACAGGTTACAACACACACTCTGCAACCCATCAGCAGACATCACCAAGTGCCTTACAAGAGTCACATCCTCATTTTGAAATATGTACTTCTATAAAGAAACATGTGAGAGCAAGAGAGAGAGTAACTATTTTCAACAGCCTCCATCAACCATTCCTTATTAACAGGTACAACTTACAGCCACCAGTCACATACCAGCACCTACAGGCATCGTCTTTGCTACTGAAGATACTATTGTCATTTCACGAATGGAGAAACTGAAGTGTGAAGAGAAGTTACCTGGCACTTGGATGGAACCACTAAGCAAAGACTAGAAGAAAGATTCAAGTGCTTAACAGATGGTCCCCGTCTCTGATCTAAGTATTCTACCCGAATCATTTTCAAAGCTAAGCACTTCTTGGCAGTTCCGATGTAAGCTGTCATTCGGGGTCAATCTAAACTTCTCTTCCATGTGCATCCCAGGAGTGGAGCTCAGCTGTACTTGGCTAATGTTGCAGGTTGAGGTTACTGACTTGCAGGTTACTTTGACCATGACTCTCTATAATCCATACAGAAAATGGTTTATTATCATAAATCACTCATGGCACTTTAAAATAAATAATACTCAGTATTTGTGAATAGTTTGTAAAGTTAAGCAAACCGATAAAAGGCAGTGAGGAACATTTAAAACATTCTGAAGACAGCTAGTCACAATGAACCAGGTCCCTAAGTGCCTGTTGTGGTCTCAGTGAGAAGTGTCCTCCACTGGCTCTGTATTGGAACACTCAATGACTGGGGAGTCATGGTTATGGAACCTTGATAGAGGCAAATATGTAACTGAGGTCATTCTTTGTGAGTTTATAGCCTCACCCCCATTCCAGTTTGCTCTCTCTGCTTCCTGTGTGCAGATAAAATGTGACCAGCCAGCTTCCTGCTCCTAACCCCTGCTGCCATGCCACCCCTGCTATTATAGAATCTGTCCCAAAGAAACTGTTTTCCTTAAGTTGTTTCTGTCCATGGCATTTTATTATAATAGTAGAAAAATAACTAATTGAGTACTATTCTACATTCCAAACCACTAATGCCATCTATACTGAAAGATTAAGATGGAAAGAAACACTGGAGGAAACATTAAAATTAATTAAAATCACAGAGCATTAAAAGCAGATTGCATGTCCATCGACTGGGATCAAGCAGGAGATTCATGTTGAGTTCCTGGTTCTAAAAAAGAACGTTAAGGGTACAAACATATGGTAATTTGAGTGTCCACCACTCTGGTGGAATTCTTATCCAGGTACTCAAATCCCACGAAAATGCTAAGTGGTCCCAAAACAGTTGGATCCTGGCTCCGAAAAACAAGTGGTCTAATCAGTAAATTAGAAGTCCTTTTCCCACAGATAAAAGGACTAATGATGACAAAGACACACTATAGCACAGGCACTTTCGGGACTGCTGGACAAAAGAAGAGGCATGAGGTAATCAGCTGCCATTCTCTCTGCAGCAGGGAACCCAACTGTAGGACTGCTCGGTAAGGGGGAAATTTAGAGAAGCTGTCTTAATGTATTAGCACTAAAATGTCTCGCCATCTCCCTCCATAAACATGTAACTCAGAAAAACAAAACAAAACAAAAAAGATATTTTGATAAGGAATACATGTTTCTTGAAGCTGCAGGCTTGTAAGCATGCTTGCTGAGCAGGTTCATGTAAACAGGTATCCAAACATTTTGGGCCTCAACAACACTTAATTCTTAAAATATTCCATTTGAGATTTCATTTAGAGTAAATCCAAAGAGGCCATTTTCCTCTCTTTGAATATGATCCCAAAGAGAAGCAAATTGCAAGACTGTAAGAAAAACAAGTCGAAGTGCTCCAGGAACTGTCAGTGTCCAGCAGAAGATACTTGTGGTTCCTTTATTTGCCACTAGTCTAAGGAGTGGCACTCATAAGCACTTCCAATAGGACTTTTTGTAAATACAGGAATGTCCTCTTGAAGCTCAGAACAAAAAACTCGTGCTGTTTGCTCAGTATTGTCTTCAGGACTAAAAGAGTTTCCAAAATTAAAACAAACAAACAAAAGTCATTACTTAAATTGAAAAGGCAGCTGACTTCTTCAGGTTCTCCATAAATATTTCCCTTGGTTTTCTGCATTTCTCTTCTGGTAACTAATCAAAAAGAAGAAGAAAGTTAAAATTCTTTGAGAATGTCTACTTTGAAACACTAAAACACAGACAGAATCCAGCCAATGATGAAGGGGTTAATGGCGTTCTCTCCTTTTTCTTGCTGGGCACAGATTTTTTTTCTCAATACCATTTCAAAGCCATGCAGGTACCCTACAGTCATGATGTGATTATCATGAGCCGACTCTAGAACAATGGGAAGAAAGCAATCTCACAGGGTTCCAGAGAGCGGCCTTTCATTACCTTGTTCTCAGATTATTAATGACTGAAGTTAAAGGAACATGCTCTAATAGGCAGGTGGAAGCAGCTTTTGTCAAAAAGCACTGAACGTTCATGTGGGCTCAAAAGTTGGATGAAAGGAGAAGGTGGGCCTTGCATCTGTACCTTCATCCTGTCTGTCTCCTGGGCTCTGGGCCTTGACTTTGCAAAGGCATATTAGTAACTCAAGGACTGTCTGTGTGCATCCCCAACCCATCACCAGTAAGATTGAAAGCACTGAGACTAGCCATTTCCCTAAATCTGGCATTACCTTGGATTCAAGAATAGCAAAACCTCATGAGACAAGCCACTCTTCAGGTAATGATAACGCCTTTTATCCCCTGGGCTTTCTTTACTACCCACTGTGCCCTATTCCTGCCTCCCTGCATAAAATCCCTGTTTTCCTAAGAAACTATCTACATTACACAATTCAGTGGTCACCTACTGTGTGCCTAAGTGATTTTTATAATGTCGCATAGCTAATTAAAATGCCCCATGAAAAATTAACGTATTCACAAAATAGCCAAGTCTTTCCTATTTCTATTATACATTCATAATGCAAGGCTCCATCCACAGTCGTAGTCCCCCCAGGCTCCATGCATTCATTATCAGTGTGGATCTGAGTGTTAGGCTACCTGCCCATATACTTGGAATTTTATGTAACACAGCAAAGAGTTAAAGTAGACACACAGTTAGAAAGTAAGGGAAAGTACCCCAGGAATGGGAATGAGATCCCAGCTGAGAGGAGCCATGGACCACAAGGCCCATGACCCCTCAGGTTGCTGACAACTCCCACATTGGTTTATCTTGGGCTTTTTTGGAACACGCTATATGAAATCTAGGTGAGGCAGGGCTTTCAGGCCTTCTCTGCCAACTTGCTTGAGCTTACTGTTTGCTGAATAAAGTGCAGGTGGAAAAGGACTCCAATCTCTGTTCTCATGCCAGATACAAAGTGAATCCACACACAAGTTACCCAAAAATTGGGTGGAGGGAAAAAGCTCTCCGTCCCATGGAGAATATATTGAAAAATAATTTTTTTGAAGATTTATTTCTTTTGTATGCTCATCTTTATTTTTATTTTTTGGTCTATATGTGTGGCAGGGAACCACATGTGTGGTGCCCACAGAAATCAGCAGAGGGCATCTGATGCTCTGGAACTTGAGTTACAGGTGGTTAAGAGCCACCATATGGGTGCTCTCCACCACTGAGCTATCACTCCAATCCCAAGAACACATTATGGTGCACAGACCTACTGACACTCTCCCTAGGGCCATCACTGCCCCCACAAGGAAGAACCTGTTCATCAAGCCAGGCAGTTGGTTCGCATTGTTGAGTGAGTATGCCTCACTCATTCTGTGCCAAATAGAGGATAGTATTCCCTGAACATGGGCAAGAAAATGGATGCACAAAGGTACCGCATATGTGAAGTAGATGAGTGATAGCTATAATCATCCATTTGGAGAAATGGCTCAGCAGTTAAAAGCATGGTCTGCTCTCTTCCAGAAGACCCAGGTTCAATTTCCAGCACCCACATGGTGGCCCACAACCACCTGTAAGTCCCAGGAGTCATAACACCTTCTTCTGGTCAATGCAGGCATGTACATGGTGAACATACATTCAAAGAAAACTGTCATACACATAAAAGAAATAAATAAAACTTTTTTTTTTTTGGTTTTTCGAGACAGGGTTATTCTGTTTAACAGCTCTGGCTGTCCTGGATTCGCTTTGTAGACCAGGCTGGCCTCGAACTCGCAAAGATCCGCCTGCCTCTGCCTCCCAAGTGCTGGGATTAAAGGCGTGCGCCACCACCGCCCGGCTAATAAATAAAACTTAAAAAGAATAATAACTATTCTTTTTAAGAATACAAATTTTTAAATATACCTTTCAGACTGCTTCTCAGGTAGGATTTCTTTTGTTATTTTTGCCACTACCTGAGCTGCTTATTCAAGCTTTTGGGTGATCCTTATTAACTCCCATTCATCCTGTGAGAACTGGGGCTAGAATTACAAATGTCACCCATGGTATCTAGGGTCTTTCCTTGGGTTCCAGATCTTCATCATTATTAAGCAAGCATTCTTACCTGCTGGGACAGCTCTCTGGCCTGGGTTGAATCCTACTTAGAAATTTAAAAGCCGCCGGGCGGTGGTGGCGCACGCCTTTAATCCCAGCACTTGGGAGGCAGAGGCAGGCGGATCTTTGTGAGTTCGAGGCCAGCCTGGTCTACAAAGTGAGTCCAGGACAGCCAGAGATATTCAGAGAAACCCTGTCTCGAAAAACCAAAAAAAACAAACAGAAATTTAAAAGCCTTTGGTTTTCATAGAGTCTAAAATATTGATATAAAATAGGCATCCAAATACTTCTCTTGAATTAATGCTACGAAAAAGAACTAATGAATGAGTAAATACTACTTCATTTGGTCTAATCATCTTAATGTGTTCTTCAAATTAAAGTAGCTTCATATAAATACTAAATCCCTGCCATACAATTCTACTGGGGCCCCATAAGACAGCCTCAGAGCAGTACAACCCAGCTTGAGACAAATGTCTGGTTTCATAGCCCACTGGCATGACCTGATACCCAATACACGCTTTGACAGAGTACAACTTGGCCTTTCTTCACACTCCTCATTCCCCACTCATCATGATGGCTCATTAATGGCCTGATTTCAGATGTCTCAGGTAACTTCTCATCCATGAGCTGCTGGTGGTTGCCTGTTTCCAGAATCGCCTGCTGTGTACACAAGTAATTAGCTGGCAATGCTCTGTTGGCTCTGACATCAAAGGGGGCAAAAAGCACATCTAAGGCAGGTAGCTAAGCTTCAAAGTGCTGTCCAAGTTAAACTTGATAACCAAATATCATTGGTAACTGTCAGTCAATACAGGAGGGCTTGCTAACAAGACAGTGAAGTACCAGGACTCCCTGCCTTAAATCCATTAATCTGGATTTTGTGGTGATAAAGATGGAGCTAAAATCAGGCTCTCCTTCTGGCTATGGAAAAAAGGACTTCTTTTAGAGTACTAAAAATAAACTGTGGACCAGGTTCCACTAGGTCAGTTCAATAAGACAAATGCCATGGCATAGATAGCCTGGCATCGTTCTAAAGACCATGGATAAATCCCACACTTTGGGCAACTTAACTAAACTACCCGAGTGTCATTTCCCTTCCTTGTAACATGAGGATAATAAATGCCCAAATATGATGATTTATCTTCATTATAAACCTGACTGGGTTAAGAATAGGAAAACACACCTCTGGGGATGGGTGTGTCCGTGACACATTCCCAGAGATTATTCAGGGCTCTGGACTAGTACAGGGAGCAATTCCTCAACAGACTCAGAAGCTGATGGCAGTACTGGTAGGTAGTGAGAAGGGGTGGGTCCGGTTGGCAGAAGCAGGTCATTTAACTTTCCTGGCCATCACGATGTAAAAAACTGTGTTCACCAAACCTTACAAGCTACAGCAAAAAGAACCCTAAGACACTAAGGAACTCCCAGAAAGTGTAAGCCAAAAGAAAACCTTCCTTTGCCTAAATTGTTTCTTGTATACATTTTGGGTACAACTATGCAACAGTTAAGTGCTATACTAATTCATGCAAGTTAAGTGCTTTAATTACTACTGTGCCAACAGCACATTATCTGTTAAATTTTATGCTACTATGACTTGATCATCATTACTATCTGATACTAAACACACAGTAGGACCACACAAAAAAAAAAACCCATGGCTGACCGAGTATACATAAAACTATTTTTGCTGGTACTCCAAAAGAACAAGATTAGATAACCCATATGCCCTTTCATCATTAATATCTGTCTGTCACCTCCAAACTTAACATTCTCATTATTCTACATTCTTTACTAACTACACAATTATTTGATTTTCACTGACCTAGAATTTTAGAAACAATGCAGTATGTATTAGTGTCTCTCAATTATTCAGTCTTTTTCCTTTTATTTTAGGAAGGTCAGTGAGATGTGATATGTAATCAAATGACAGTAGTGCGAACTGTATGATCTACTGATTTATCAGAGAGCTGGGAAAAATCAGAAAAACTAAACAGATGAGCTGGGTGTAGTGGTGCACACCTTTAATCCCATCACTTCAGAGGCAGAGGTAGGTGGATCTCTATGAGTTCGAGGTCATCCTGGTCTACAGGACAGCCAGGACTGTTACACAGAGAAATCCTGTCTTGGAAAAACCAAAACAGGCCAAACATGGTGGCACATGTTTATAAGCCCAGCACTTACTTGGGAGGCAGAAGTAGGTGGATCTCTGTGAGTTCAAGGCCAGCCTGGTCTACAGGGTGAGCTCCAGGATAGCCAGGGCTCACAAAGAAACCCTGTCTTGAAAAACCAAAAAAGAAGAAAAACAAAACAACAAAAAGCCTAATATTTCAGGCTGAGTCACACAAGGAAAGCCATTCCAAAACAAGGAACTGTGGCTGGGAGACCAGGACGTGGGCAGGAAAGACAAGAGGAGACTGTGAGAATGGAGCATTGTGTCATGGGTGCCTGGAGTCATGCAGAAGGGGCTGGACAACCTCTTTTCCAGGGAAGGGCACTTTAGAAGGATGAAACTCTACAGTGTTTGATAGAGGGTTTACATTCCAATGTACATTTTGTACTGACAGCAGGGGTGGGGTGGGTCCTGGACTCAGAACCACACAGAAATGAGTGCCCACTTCCACAATTTATGCAAGAGTTGACAAGAAAACTGGAAGAGTCTAAGAACTCTCCCCAGTATGTAAAAAAGGACTGTAGTTCCCAAGATATTTCCTACCTTGTCCACCACTTCCTCTTTCATGAAATATTACTTTTATCCTCTCTAAATCAGGCCAAATACCCTTGGGAACATCTCCGAACTTCCACAACAGAGGAAAACTGCTCTCTTGGTTCTCTCAACTGAGTTACACAGTTCTAAAAAGCAGATACAAGGACCATCATGGATTGGGCTTCCAAAGCCAAGTTCATGGGCCCTTATTTATACTTCTGTGGCTGGCATAAGCCATGAAAGCAAAAACTGAACAAATATTGCTGTGGTACTGTACAGGATGCCATTTGAAGGGACACAGGGAATAATGGCAGCCAATCGTTCATAGACTTGACCACTGTGACTCCTTTTCCGCCTCCAAACTGAGCTTTGAACACCCACACAGCAGGGGTGAAGAGCTGGCTCAGAGGTCAGGCTATTTGGGTTGTGTAACACTGTAACTAACTAACTAACTGAGAGGGTGTGAGATCTTCAATCCAGAATCCTCAATGACCATGGACTAATCCCAGCTAGAATGCATAATTAATAATAATAATAATCAGAGGTGTCTTTACCACATTCACTCATGTTGCATCCTGTGAAGTCCCTGCAGTCTGGGTTTCTCAAAACATAACAGATGCACTTTACAGAGCATGCAACCTACAGACCAAACTCTGCTGCTCAACATACCTCAGCTCAGATCCGAGACTATCTTGTTCCAAATTATACTCTTTCATTGACAATACAATGCTTTCTACTCTTGTAGAAATGTCAGAAGTTAATTAATGAAAAACAAAGACTTTAATACTTTCCTTCCACCATTCCTCATAGGTATCAAATCGGTATATCCTCAGATTATATTTTTGAGTTCTAAGCTTCAGTTTTATTTTTTAAAGTATTCAATGAATTTTGACTTGGAATAGTGACAAAATTTCCAATGATTTCTGAAAGGATCCTAAACACATATCTGCCATTTTGTACTATGCATTTATGTGAAAAGGAGTTTTTTAGCACTGACAACTATAAAACTCAAAATATCTACCAGATCTGAAAAGTGTTGAAGGGGGCTTGTGTCTTATGGTACCAAATGTTCACTCAAGATTTAATTCTTTATATGGAAGTAAACAAGTACATGCTATCTTACTGTATACAGATTTGATATCATTGTATTAATGGTAAAATTCTTTTTTTTAGGATTTATTTATTTATTTTATGTATACAGGTGCTCTGTCAGATAGTTATGAGTCACCATGTGGTACTGGGAATTGAACTCAGAATCTCTGCAAGAGTAGCCAGTTCATTTAACTACTAAGCTATCTTTTGAGCCCTGAATGGTAAAATTCTATGTACCTCCAAAATCGCTTTAAATAAATTTCTGCAAAATGTATTAACATTAAATGTTTGATTTTAAAATCTATATTATATGCCTATACCACTAGGGTTGTGTAACAAATTTCTCTGGTGGGGAAAAAATGGTTTGGAGTAGAAAATGTTTGAGATACATTGTTTTAGAACAGATGAATGTGAAACCCAACTTACTAAAAGGATTCCAATACGACTCAGAACATATAGACACGTATGTAACATATGTCTAAGTACATGACTTACTGACTTTTCTTTTTTTAAAGATTTGTTTATACATTTACATAGACGAGTTCTCTACCTGCACATCAGAATGGGGAATTATTTGCATGAGACTATGGTTATAGATAGTTTTTTAGCTGTCGTGTGGGTGCTGGAAATTGAACTCGGGACCTAGAAAAGAGCATCAAGTGCTTTTAAGCACTGAGCCATCTCTCCAGCTATGATTTAGACTTTTCTAAAGTAGGTCCCTTTATTTTTAACTTTGCCACCTAAAGTGAATAATTTTTCTTTTGAAATAACCAGAAAACTATAACTGTGGATATGAAAACCAGGTAAATAAAACATTCCCCTAGGGACATAATTTCTAGATCCCTGTTGCGTTATAGCCATTTCAGAGATAGGAAAAAGAACTCAGAGAAGTAAAGATGTTCACTCAAACCAAGCAACTTCAGGAACAAAAAGCAATTGGAGACACTGGATGCTAAATCTGTTTTCTAGTCTGGTTAGGAAAAGTTGTGCTCTTTATAGAATGTATTTGTTTTTGTATGGTCTCATATTCTGGGACAGCCAGGAGAGTCAACATAGCTCTCAACAACCTCTCACAATGTTAAACACACTCTTAGAGACGTGTCCCTATCAACAACTATTTCTGCTCAGGCTCAGAAGAGCTTAAAAGGCTTAAAGGAGCTTAAGGTGTCAGACCCACTGAGGCAGAACACAAATCAACACATAGCCCAGCCCTTAAGTTCCCCTAAAAAAAAAAAAAAAACAAAAAAAACAAAAAAACGCCTCTGGGCACTGGAAAGGTTAAGCTAACTCCGTGAGAGGAGGGTGTGCAGGCAGCAGGGCAGGGTGTGGTCTGCGGAGAACTTCCAAACAGATTTAATCTCAAATAGTTTTCCAATCCCAGACATGAGGTGGAGGTGGTCCTGCCCACCCCAATGAGTACCATTTGTGGCATATAAATGTACTGAGGTTGTAAGGGATGAGGTGTGGAAATGGAGAACTTTTCCTTTCTTCTTAATTTTTAGTCTTATTGTAGGTCAGACTGGCATGTCACTCACAGAGTAAGTAGCGCACACTGGGCCTGGAACTCAAGGTGACCCTATAGATGGGCACAGTGTTGGAAAATGTACATTTCTGACAAGCCCAGGGTATGGACTGTGATATGAACATAGAGGCACACAATAAACAGCTTCAGGAAGTAAGAAATAAACACTCAGAGTCAGAGAGATTGCTCAACAGTTAGAGGCACCTGCCACCATGCCTGATGACATAAGTTTAGTCACTGGGACCCACATAGTGGAAGGGACCAACAGAAGAAAGTTATATCCTCTGACCTCCACACATACCGTCTCACACACACACACACACACACACACACGAATATGACCATAATAAATTTTTGACAGACATGGAAACTGAGAGAATCTTTAAGAATTTTTAAACATATTACTCAAACAAAATAGTCTATTTTTTAAGAATAGTATGCAGGGGACTGGAGAGATGGCTCAGAGGTTAAGAGCACTGACTGTTCTTCCAGGGGTCCTGAGTTTAATTCCCAGCAACCACATCGTGGCTCACAATCATCTATAATGAAATTGGTGCACTCTTCTGGCCTGCAGGCATACCTGCAGACAGAATATTGTATACATAAATAAATCTTAAAAAAAAGAATAACATGCAATCAAATCTAAATTTGTGTGTGTGTGTGTGTGTCTTTGGAGAGGAGGTTGCAGAAGCACCTTTGAACTTGCATATCTGGGTTCATATCCAATCCATGGCCCTCTCTCTGTCTTAGTTTTTCCTGAACATGGAAATCACTATTTTGGCTAATTGGCAAGCAAGGGATGCCCCTGGAGCAACTTATCTCTCAACCCTGTCATCCCCCAGCCATGTTACAGACACTGGCTTTTGTTGTTTTTTTGTTTTTCGAGATGGTGTTTCCAGACAGGTTTTCTCTGTGTAGTCCTGGCTGTCCTGGACTTACTCTGTAGTCCAGGCTGGCCTTGAACTCACAGAGATCCGCCTGCCTCTGCCTCCAGAGTGCTGGGATTAAAGGCGTGCGTCACCATTCTCGGCCCAGACACATTCCAGGTTTTTACACAGCTGCTGGGGAATCAAATTCAGGTCCTCACAACCACACAGCAACCTCTTTACCAAGAGAGCCATCTCCCCAGCCCCAAACTACATAGAAGACTTTAAAATAAGAATGTCTACCATGGAGGACCAGTGTGCCTGCCTGCCTCTCTCCCTCCCTCCCTCCCTCCCTCCCTCCCTCCCTCCCTCTCTCTCTCTCTCTCTCTCTGACAGGGTTTCTCTGTGTAACAGCCCTGGCTGTCCTGAACTCACTCTGTAGACCAGGCTGGTCTCAAACTCACAGAGATCCACCTGCCTCTGCCTCCTGAGTGCTGGGATTAAAGTAAAGGCAAGCGCCAACACACCAAGCTGTTTTCTTATTGGAGGGCATGATGCATTAAACAGATTTGAGCAGAATGAGAGAATGAGGGAAATTATTTGCTTTTGTTCAAATCTTAACATGCCCACATAAGACTAACTCCACTGCTGAGGGAAATTTGTACATATGTTTTTTTCCCAAAGACTCCTGAAACCTTGAAAGAATTTTCCAGAATCTGGGAGCAAAGATCAGATCCAAAGCAATTCGTGGCACACAAACCTATATTTATAGAGACTATCTTTTGTTTTAAAAAGATTTTATTTTATATGTGCATGCGTGTGTCTGAGTATGTATGTTGTATGTGCCTGTGTTCTGGGAAAGTAATTCTGGTCCTCTGCAAGAGCAGCTGGTCCTCCTAACCACTCAGCCATCTTTCCAGCCCCACCGAGCTTATCATGCTCAAGGCTGTGTTAAGGTTACAATGGAGCCTACATATCAGATCCTTCTGCGGAATTATTCAGAGCCCTACTTATAAATGAGGAGTGAAGGCTCATGGGAGAAGTAACTGGGCTAGAGTAATGTAGCTGCCCAGGCATCTGAATGAATGTCTAGTAGAAGTTTTAGAAGCTTAGGTACCTGCACAGAGGACAGTGGTTGGAATTTGGGGATGGTTGATAACTCCCAAGTTTCCCTGTAAGGTATAATGTCTTACCTTCCAAAACAGTAAGTCTAAAATCATCTGACACAAAAGTGGTGGGGCCCAAACAGCCTAACTTGCACATCAAAAAACCACACCCAAGCATACAAAAACAACCACACCCTAACATATCTCAGCTTTGAGTCCCGCAAGTGGGGAGCGGAGACACTGACTGGGGTCAGCTGTCAAGCAAGCACAGTAAATTCTTATGCCTGAGATGGAACCTGTCAATCTTTTTTACTTAGACTCAGTCTAGAAAGCAGACTTCATAACTTAGGTTTATGACTTGATCAAATGATGCAGAAAAACAACCTCAAATGCTAAATGACTATATCATGCACTCGATGGGAAGCCACACTCATGGCAGGACAGCTGACTATACAAGCAGGAAACTGGTCACAAAGGGGAGAAAAAGGCTTCAGTTCCGCTGTTCAAGAAGAGGTAAATATGAAGCCCCAAGACAGCAAATGAAAGACAAACATAAGGCTCACACCGTCTACAAAGCCACATTGAAAGCTACTACTGTAGAGGCCTTCTAAAATATATACACATATAAAAAGCACTTATGTCAGAAGCCAAGACCCTCCCTCGCCTCTCACCCTCACCCCCTACCTCTCCCCACCTGAACAATGTCCCCTGCAGCTTCATACTGCCTGGCAACCGCAAAGTTCCAGGTTGGCAGTTACAGATTGATTCAAAGCAGTGTACCGTGTCTTCTGAGAAAAATGGGTAGATCATACAATGTCCAGGGCACAGGCCAAGAAGATTCTGTATTTTCCCACCATGTGTCCCCTCTCACCTCCTCCCCTTGTAAAACATATTATAAAAAGGCGCTTTGAGCTCAAATACACGGCTCTTGACAAGCAATTGCTTCCTTGAGTCCTTTCCCTCTCTGGCCCGTTCTTTTTTCAGGTTGCGGTCCTCCTCGACCCCACGAATTACTAGGACCCGCAGGTCGGGTCACACTTACATGGAGTTACCCTATTAGAGGGAACAGTAACCCAATTAGGCAACACATGCTGGCAAATAAAAACCCAGCTATAAGGAGTGAGTTACCTCTTTGAGCTGTCAGCCAACAGTGTCCCATATACAAACTAAATGTTGCAGGTTGTTGTCACTGTTCTTGTTTCCCGTCTAGAACTTGAAGGTAAGACCCTATTACTGAAGACACCACATACTGGAGTCATAAAACATGGCCCGATCAGGAAGCTTCCTCCCTAATGACTAGCTGAACTATAGTGCTGGAAGGTGCCATATGCACACTATTAGAAGGGAAAAATTAATCATCAATCTCACCTATCTGTGAACCATGAGATGTTGAGGGAAGGTCTAATATTGTTTCTGATACAATGAATTCAATGCTGAGATCTGGTTACCGCCACTTCTGAGGCATTCTCTTGATTGGTTAATAAAAGTCGCTTATGGCCAATTAGCTGGGCAGAAAGAGTATAGGAAGGGGGACTTCCTGAGATCAGAGCAGGAACTCTGGGCACACACAGAGACTCTCTCTCTTCCCTCCAGGAGACACAGAAGGAGACAGACGCCTGGAGAATGCTGGAAGGTAATCACGGGCATATGGTGGTTTGGGATTAGGTGATCCGGGTTAACTTAGTGTAGCTAATTGAGAGTCTGCCCAGCTAAGGGCTAAGTGTTAAAACATTAAAAGGTCTTGGTGTGTTTAATTATTGGGGAAAAGACTGTGGTGGCTTATAGGCCCTCAGTCCAAGCAGTCCCGGGCTGTTGGACTCCCAGACTCCCCTTGCGCCCAGGTGAATCTCCCGCCAAGCCGCCGGTAATTCTACCGGCCTAATATAACAACCTATATTAATTAACAGAATTTAGGTTACAGGTGGTGTAGGCCACCCTTGGTCCCAGGGCTCTTTCTCCAGGATAAGTTAGGCAACCGGTTAAAGCACTCAAGCCAGGCCACCTGCTCCTCTGCCAAGCTGCCGGCTACTCTGCCGGCCTAATCTTACAGTTTATACTTACTAATAACTACATTAATTAATTAATTTGTAGTTTTCAGGTGGCGCCCAACATGGGGCCCAAACCCACGATCCTGAGATTAAGAGTCTCATGCTCTACCGACTGAGCTACACATGTATGAACAAGGCAGGGGTAGATCTGGGAGGAATTGAGGAGTTAAAAAATATGATCAAAATAATAAAACTTGAAAAGAAAAAAGGAAACAATAACCCAAACAGTTCAATACAACAAAGGACAAGCAAACCTAGTTATCAAATGGCAGCCACCAACAGTGGCTCAAATGAAGCCCCAATTTGTTCACAAGAGCCCAAAAGCAAATAGGAAAGCAAAGCCCACACAGCACCAATCAGGGAGAATCTTACAAAGACTCAGGATTTTCTGAAGAATTCAAAACAGAGTCTGAGCCCTCGTATTTACTGCTTTACCAAATAGTGTGTGTGTGTGTGTGGGGGGGGGTGTTGGTGTTTATTTGTTTTAAAACAGCTAATACCTCCTGAAGTAGGGAGACTGAAATAAAAATGTTCCTGGAATAAAATGATTCCAATAGCTGTTGGGGCTTTCCAGTGTTTCCTCTCCATCTGGGTTCAATTTCCTGCAGATGCCAGACTCCTCAAAATGTGCCTTTTGTTCATCCATGGTTACAATGATTGTTATTGGTCTTGGTGCCACATCCTGGGCTCCAGCAATCCAGAATTAGCCACATGTCTTCTAAAAACTAATTAAAGAGACAAATTAAGAATGAGAAACAAGTTGGACATGGTGGCGCACACCTTAAATTCCAGTACTCCAGGAGGCAGAGGTGGTTGGATCTCTGAGTTCGGATCTCTGTGAGTTCAAGGCCAGCCTGCTCTACAAAGTGAGTCCAGGACAGTCAGGGCTGTTACACAGAGAAACCTTGTCTCAAAAAAACCTAAAGAAAAAAAAAAAAAAACAAAAAGAAAAACAGAAAAGAGATTCAATGTGCCCACACTGGTGAAAGACATGAAGCTGTCCTGTGAACCCCTGCCAAGGCTGTCTTGGGGTACAGCTGTGACCCCCAAGTCCAGTAACAAACAGCACTCTATTGCAGATACCTGCCCCATGTCTGAGGGAATTATTTCTGTCCCTTGCAATCCATCCTCAAGACAGACTACCGGATGATACAGGTGACCCTTTCTATAATATCTTACATTTTCTAGGGTGATTGTGAATTGATTTGTGATCTAAAGAGCCCCAATACTGTTTCTACAGAAATTTGAATGTGAGTCACAGTATCAGACTGGAGGTAACACAGCAGTATTCCTGACCCAGTCATCACATAGAACAGAATAAAATGCTTTATTAAGAGCTGCAGGACAAACCAGGCGGTGGTGGCGCACGCCTTTAATCCCAGCACTTGGGAGGCAGAGGCAGGCGGATCTTTGCAAGTTCGAGGCCAGCCTGGTCTACAAAGCGAGTCCAGGACAGCCAGAGCTGTTAAACTGAGAAACCCTGTCTCGAAAAACCAAAAAAAAAAAAAAAAAAAAGAGCTGCAGGACAGTGTGGTGGTACACTCCTTCATTCCCAGCACTAGAAAGGCGGCAGCAGGCAGATTTCTGAGTTCGAGTTTATCCTGGTCTACAGAGCTAAATCTGGCAGAGCCATGGCCACATAGAGAAATTCTGCTTCAGAAATCCCCCAAAATAAATAAATAAACTTGTGTGTGTATATATATATATATATATATATATGTATATGTATATTAATGGCTTGACAGATGCCACTCCTAAATATTAACATGCAGAGACCTTGGAAACAGTACTGAGTGACAGCTAGGGGAAGCACAGGATAGAATGGGGATGCCATTGACTTTCTCATAAATGGACCCTTTTCCCCATTCCCTGACAAGGTTGTGCTGCCCAGCCTTGCAAACATCCCTATATTCTCCAAATAAGCCCCTAGTTTTGTTTAAAGAAACTGGGATATCCAGTTCTTACCACCAAATGACACTTGACTGATACAATGAAAGGTCAGAGGGCATTTAGATGAGAGAAATTTGACGATCTCCAATTTAACGAGTAATTGTCAACTGTATATTCTGTGTTCAATGAAATGAAGCGATGACTAGAGGTTCAATATGTCTTTGTAGACTTGTCCATCCAGCAGGGAAGCTGCTCATAAAGATAACTTATGTAAGACAGGCTCATAAAGGGGAACAAATGAACACACCCAAAGCCATGGAAGCACAAAAAAAGTGTGTGGTTAATGGAAACTAAGGGAACTGAGGACATTTCATGGAAGAGACAAGTTTTGACCCATATCTATTCTCAAATAAAGGCAAAAATAATGTTAGTCTTTTACCTATTCAGAAGACTTTCTTGAATATGTGCAAACAGCCCAACCAACTTCAGGCAGATATTACAATGATAATAGAGTGAACAGTGGTTTGCTTGGGGATGGAAGTGTGTCATACAAGATAACAGAATACACTAAGTTCAGTATAGCTCTTCCCTCATGACAAATGACAGAGAGAAGGTGCAAGAGTCACAGATTATTCACTGGCTACAGACTGCTATACTGCTGCCCTGGGCTAGGGAAGGGTCGGTGAGCCCACCTTGCTGTTACTGCCTTGGGGCAGAACCTGCAGTGAGGCTTCCAGGTAGGGGAAGCTGCTTTGAGCCAGAGTGGCTGCAGACAATCACTTAAAATGGAATTAGAAGACAACCCATGGGCTGGGAATGTTCTCAGATGGTGGCCTGGCTGCTTAGCCCTCATGGAGCTTTGGGTTCTATTCCCAGTTTTATAAAGCAGGAAGATAGAGCAAGCCTTTAATCCTAACACTTGGGAGAAGGCTGGGAAACCAGAAGTTCAAAATCAACCTCTAGCTACATGCTGAGTCCCAGGCTAGCTTTGGCTACGTGAGATCCCATATAAGAGATGAGTGCATAGCGAGGGTGTGTGGACCTTTGAGCATACATGTATGAGCTAGATGCTAAGTTGATCCAGTCTATGTAAATAATCAGTGAAGTGACAATTACAAAATCAAATGGAGGGACAGGAGTGGTGGTGCATGCCTTTAAATCCCAGCACCTGGGAGGCAGAGGCAGGCAGATCTCTGTGAGTTCGAGGTCTACAAAGCAAGTCCTGGACAACCAGGGCTATTACACAGAGAAACCCTGTCTCCAAAAACAAAACAACAACAACAAAAATCAACTGGAGGGAAGCTTCAAAGTCTCGGAGTCTGCCCCAAGTGAGCACTTCCTCCAAAGCTCCATTACCCAACCCTTCCTGAAGAGGGCTACACGCTGGGCACCAAGTGTGCCACTGCCTAGGCCTTTGAGAGAAAAGAGAGAGAGGTAAGGAGGAGAGAGAGGAGCTCTTTGTGTGTCTGTTTCAGATGCAAAAGAAATATGCTAAGACTGCTTGCAGCTTCCCAGATCCGATTCCAGACCAGTCACTCCAGAGCTATGTAGGATGAATTCTTTCCAAGACAACAGGTCTGCGGGAGTAGAGAAGACCTCACAATCCCCTAATTGTTCCAGTGGAGCGGGAAGAACTGGCAGTTACTGACACCTATGTTTGCTGATTGCATGGACGCCCACCCTCCCCACAGATGCTGCACCCAAGTGCTTGAATCTGGGGAGCCCGGTACACACCACACTGCATCCTTCACCCAGAACCTTGCCCGCCGCCGCCAAGGAAACGGAGCAGATGGCAAGTGAGAAAGAAATATTGATCACCGTGAATAATTTTTACTAAAAAGCATATAAAAATGAGATTTTAAAATATTTAAAAATAATTTATTCACTGTGGTCTCACTGTTTTAAATTTCTGTTTATAAATATTTACAATGCACTACCTTTGTAAAATAAATTATTATTCAGTGTTCACAGTAAAGAGAAAGGCATCAGAGACCGACTGTTTGTGTGTGTGTATGCCTCTACTAATCTGTGTGACAATATTTTAATTTAGCATTAATTCTCAACTGTTCCAAGTTAAACATACATGGCTTTATTTGCTTTCTTTGTCAGGTGATATTTATAGACAGCAGCATGCACCACGGTACCAGTTTTTATTTGTAGTTATTTAGTGATATGCGGGAGAGGGTTTAAGTTAATATTAATGTGAAATGTTAACACATACTCACCCCAACATCCTGTTAACATTAAGCCATGCTCAAGATGAAAATTATAAAACTGAACCCATGTTTAGTTATGACTACACTGAAAGAGGTATGAGACACACGACAGTCCTGTTCCGGGATGAAAACCTTAGACCAACACCCAGTCATGGGGAGGCCCCTCCTGACTGTCTTACTGCCTGTCCAAATAAAAATGACAAGACAACCGAAGTGACTCAGAACCGAAGGCAAGCATACGTGCCTCTCTGCTGTTGGCAAGTAGAACTCTCAACGTGTGTCCATAAGAAGACACAGGAAATGCATTTCTTTCAACACATCCATACATCCTAAAACTTGAATGACTGATGGCGACTGAACATAGTGCCTCATGCATAGTTTTCTCTCTCTCTCTCTCTAGGCTTTTTTTTTTTTTTTTTTTGGTTTTTCGAGACAGAGTTTCTCTGTGTATCCTTGGCTGTCCTGGACTCACTTTGTAGACCAGGCTGGCCTCAAACTCACAAAGATCCGCCTGCCTCTGCCTCCCAAGTGCTGGGATTAAAGGCGTGTGCCACCACCGCCCGGCACTCTAGGCTTTTTTGAGACAGGTTTCTCTGTGTATTCTTGACTGTCCTGGACTCACTTTGTAGACCAGGCAGGCCTTGAACTCACAGAGATCCGCCTGCTTCTGCCTCTGCCTCCCTAAGTGCTGTGATTAAAGGTGTGCACCTGGCAATTAGACAGCTGTGAACTGCCATGTGGGTGCTGGGATTTGAACCCAAGTCCTTTGGAAGAGCAGGCAGTGCCCTTAATCGCTGAGCCCTCTCTGCAGCCCCGCATAGTTCTCTAAACCAAACCCAAAGCCCTAAACTTACTTATCTATGTGTGTATTTATTTATTGCTTTTCTAGGATGTAGATTCTCACCACGTTGGTCAGGGTGGCCTTGAACTCCTGGGCTCAAGCCATCCTCCTACCGAGTGTGTGCTGTGAATCACAAGTGCGCACACAGAACCCAGCTTAGCACAATCTTTTCTAGTTTCTTCTTCCTTATTTCCATCCATTCTCCCTACATTTAACCTCTGAGTTTAGAGGTTTAGCTGGTTTTAAGTGGTGTACTTATGAAGTTACACATTGGCTGGAATTTAGAACAGGAATTGGAAGACAGTTTTCATAGTTATTTTTGGCCCATGAATCATATTGCGTATGATAAATATCAGTATATCTTGAGGATGTGTATAGTATATGTACATAGCGGGGGGGGGGTGACGAAGTGACATACTCTACGTAAATAGTAAATATAATTAATGAGTGAAAATTAAAATTAATTCCTTATGGTCCAGTTTGGAGGAGGAATATCATAGGTCTATTAGAAAAAAGAAATATAAGACAACTGATATACAGAACACTCTGGCTTTCAAGAAACACATATCATTTGTCCCTATGACCCTTCATTTCCAGGTGTAGACAAGGACACAGTCACCAGAAATAATGAACGTGACAATCGGATGTCTAAAGAAGGAATTCTGGGGCTGGAGAGATGGCTCAGCCGTTAAAGGCTAGGCTCACAACCAAAAATATAAGAAGGAATTCTGTTCTTTGATAAGCACAACATATTTTATCATCTTACCTGTTTGGGATGTGAAAGAAAAAAAATAAGAATTCTCAGACACTTTACAGTGATATGAAAAAAACCTTTTTTTCTTTATTTTATTTCAGACACTATTAAAATCATCTCTTGTTAAAGCACAACTCTCTAAAATCTAGCTGAATACACACAGGGATATGTGTGTGCTGGTGGATCCTGATACTTCAGTGAAACTGACATAGAATATACATCTTTAACTCCCCAGAGTAACACAGCATGATAATTGCCCAGCTCACTCCTCTGTCAAAGTAAATTTAAGAAAAGGATATTTCTAATGATGGGGAATTGTAGGGAAATCTGACACTTCATTATAATTGAGCAAGCAGGGAAACAATCGTACATATAAATAGACTTTAGCCACATTCGTACATCGACCCATCCTAGTCTTGATGCCCAAGACACATAGTTACAGAATGTTCAAAAGTTCCTTCCCACTATACTGCAATACACCGTGGCATTGCAGGTTATAAGTGTTATTTTTCAATTAAAAACAATTTGAACATACCCACTGTCATTAGCTAATGGTGTCCATCACCCTCTGGACTACATGAGCATTAAAACTCAATTTAGGTAACATTTACTTTCCATAAGAACAAAGAAAACCATTAACATTTTCCATTTTAAAAATTTAGCATCTGGGCTGGAGAGATAGATAGATCCAAGGTTATTTAGCACTGGTTGCTCTTTCAAAGGACCTGGGTTCAAATCCCAGCCACACATGGCAGTTCACAGCTGTCTGTAATTGCTGGGTGTGGTGGCGCACGCCTTTAATCCCAGCACTCGGGAGGCAGAGGTAGGTGGATCTCAGTGAGTTCAAGGCCAGTCTGGTCTACAAAGTGAGTCCAGGACAGCCAGAAACTCTGTCTCTCTGTCTCAAAAAAAAAAAAAAAAAAAAAATCTAGCACCCTTCTATTGGGTCACAAATAATAAAGGTTTGGCCTTGAAAATGAAGCCTGAAAACAGACTGAAGTGGAGTAAAGCTCAAGGATATGGCAGAACACACCCGGGTCCAGGAAAACTACACAGTGATGCCCAGCTTAAACCACAGTTTGAATATGAGAGCTAAGGTGGGGGTTAATGTTAGATTAATGGCTGAGGGAGATCATTCTGTAAGGCCATTAAATGGAGAAAACACCATGAGTAACAACTGATCGCCAGCTGATTCCATCAGAGGATTGTTAGGGAGCCACCCCCACTTCCTCAGGACATGTTGGCATGGCTCATTTAAAAGTCACAAGCATATAATTCCCTCTATCCAAATTGGTTTCTCTCCTATCTCTCCTTCCCATTTGACTTGTTAAGTTCTTTATCCCAAATCTCACTGAGATGTTTTGTTAGTACCTCTGGCAAATAAAGCCATGTATGTTTAACTTGGAACAGTTGAGAATTAATGCTAAATTTTGTTAGTACCCCTGGATCTTTCTTTTTTTTAAATGCCACTGGATTCACATAATTTCACCTATAAGTCCTCCCAGGAGCCAATACTCAGTTCAAAGAATAACAATGGGCCAGGAGTGGTGGCAAACACCTTTAATCCCAGGACTGGGGAGGTAGAGGCAGGAGGATTTGTGAGAGTTCAAGGCCAGCCTGGTCTACAGAGTGAGTTCCAGAACAGCCAGGGATGTTACTTACACACAGAAACCCTGTCTCAAAAAAAGAAGAGGGAAGAGGGAGGAGGAGGAGGAGGAGGAGGAGGAGGAGGAGGAGGAGGAGGA
>CAJQZJ010004687.1:3110182-3129325 GCA_907164525.1 Lophiomys imhausi | reverse complement strand
GAGGAGGAGGAGGAGGAGGAGGAGGAGGAGGAGGAGGAGGAGGAGAAGAAGAAGAAGAAGAAGAAGAAGAAGAAGAAGAAGAAGAATTCCTCCCCTTGCTTCTATCCACACGTCCCTACTGTTACTACATTAAATAGGAAAGCTCTACAGGCCAACCCTGTCTTCATCTCTCATTTTCTCTCCTGCAGATCATTAAGGTGATGTGAACAGACAGTATTTCCAGCTTTTCTGAGCCTCACAGCCCGGGAGCCTGGGATCTACCACCCCTGCCTGTCCAGATGCTGCTGACACCTCACCCACCTGTGAATAAACACACATTCATTTATGAGTTCTTGGCTTCCTGGTATATGAGCACGGAAGATTTGAATCAATAACCTTGGCCGAAGAGAGGCTGTCAGGGACCTCTATATACACTCAAACCTCAACACTAAGCCAGACTGTTTGGTGGGGTCAGGTGGAAGGGGCAGTTGGGCACAGGTGGCATTCTTGTGATAAGGTCAGCACATAGTAGAAAACCAAGCACCATATAATCAAAATTACCACCCCAAATCTATAATCAAAATTACCACCCCAAATCCTTCAATAACTGTCTCATCTCCAGGTTTCCAGCTCAACTCTCCCTCTGCCCAGGACTGCAAGGCAGTATGAGTGAAAGGATTTGCTGTAAAACTTAGAAACATGTGAAAAGGTGACTATATGGCCAGGCTGCAGCATCAGCAGAACAGCAGGGAAGACCATCAATCCTTGGTATTTTCTCTGGCACAGGTACTTCAGAGAGAAGCACAGGAAAAAACTCCACATGAGCAGATCAGCCTGTTGGAAGTCTCCCCTGCTTCATAAAACTAGCTTTGTTACCAGAGCACTAGTCCAGCCAGAGGGCCAATTGGGGGATGGATTCCAACAAAGAAGGTCTGGGGCACTCACTTCATAAAGTAATGATGAAAAGTAATAAAGAATCCTCATTTAAGCTGGGCATGGTGGTGCACGCCTTTAATCCCAGCACTCAGGAGGCAGAGGCAGGTGGATCTTTCTGAGTTCCAGGCCAGCCTGGTCTGCAAAGTGAGTCCAGGACAGCCAGAGCTGTTACACAAAGAAACCCTGTCTCAAAAAAACAACCCCCCCCCAAAAAAAAATCCTCATTTATTATAGCTAAGCCAGAAGGCAAAGAGATCAGGAACCTTAGCCCTGCAATGGCATGAGGGGAGACAAAAAGCTTGCATAGTGAATCAGTGTGGCTCAGACTGGAGTGACTGATCATTATTTTATTTTTTCAAGGTTGGTCAGAGGACTTTTGTCACAGGAAGTCACTGCTTTGGGGAAAGCTGGTACAAGTCTTGTCTGAAGATGTCTGTCCATCAGGCCATTGTTCCTGGAATCCAAGATGAGTACAGAAGGAAAAGAGGCCAGGGAGACAGATGCAGAGAGGCCATGACTTCTCCTGACCTTATCTACTTACTCACTGGGCATTTGCAGGCTCAAGAGAAGTGTAAATGCTTTTAGCAACAGCAGGCTTTGTCTCCTGGTCACATTTGCTTTGCTTCCAGGAAAGCAAACTGAGCAACAACATCAACCATACAAGGGAGACCCTCTGTTTCTTGTCTAACACCCCCCTCCCTTTCTTTTGATTTTTCGAGTCAGGGTTTCTGTTTCTCTGTGTAACATCCTTGGCTGTCCTGGACTCACTTTGTAGACGAGGCTGGCCTCGAACTCACAGAGATATGTCTGCCTCTGCCTCCCAAGTGCTGGGATTAAAGGCACGCGCCACCACTGCCCAACTCTAATCCCATTTTTTTTTTTTTGACCAAAATGATACAACCTCCTTTCTCTTGAATGGTCTCTTTCAGAGTGGAATAGGCTGTGGGGACAACAGCCAGGCTTGGACTTTACAAGGGGCTTCAAAGGTTCCCAACTACTACTCTATTTCCTGGGGCAAGGAAGGAAATGATGGTGAGTTTTTTTCATGGGCTGGAAATTAACCAAGGACACTTGGAAAATTAAGGCAGAGGGTGGGAAAAGAGGTTCCCCAGACTGACTGCCTTAGCAGAATCTATGGGTTATGGGCAAGGTAGGCCAGGTCCTCAAGGAATGTGTCCTGAGATGCCAGTAGGTCAATGAAATGTTTGTGTCTGTTACTGTCTTGTTTTGCCTGAAAAGGTTACTAATCCAGGAAGACATCCCTTTCCAAAAGATACCTGAGATTTCCCCTACAGATAGGAAAACTGGCAAGGGAGGAATTGGAGAGATGTTCTGAGACAAAAGATCACTCACTACTGGATGATAGCAGTAAACACAGGGAGAAAGGATGGATACCAGACACGCAGAAAAACACAGCAGGCAAGAAAAATGCAGGTTACTAGAGAGGGAGAGGACTGTGGCTAGTGGAAATGTACTATTGGTTCAGTGACTCATAGGAACAGGAAAGACTAGAAACTGAATTAGGGGGCTAAGAAGAGAAAGCAAGGGGAGACTCAGCTTGAAGGTGCTTTGAGAACCCCACTGTGGAGGAGAAAGGGGGCTCTACCGCTTTTAAACAAAAAAGGCAGATCTCAGCTATAAACAGGCATTTTGGAATGATCAAGGGACAGATAATATTTTAGCCATTATTGGGGTGCCTGGGTAGATTGTACAAAGAAAAACAGCCTCCACATGGTGCACAGAGGAAGTTCTACTGCTAACCAGTTTAATGAATGACAACCGTTCCTTTTTTTTCATCATCTATGGCTTTGATGGAGTTTAAATGGTGGTTTCTTACTCTTACATCACAAACTTCCAAAGACCTTCTCTCAGTCCTTAAGCAATGAAGCAAGGTTGCTCATAAAACCTTCAAATCCCTGTCTCAAAGGATAGATTGCCCATCTATAATAAGTGCTGGCTCCCCAGACTCTAGACATAGAGAGCACCCCAGGCCTGCTGGGCACATGCCGATCACACATCTCAGTGGGAACCACTGTGGGAGGCTGAGTCTACCATATCATATTTGAAATCGACTTTTTAATACCCTTAGATAAAAAGTACTTCACAGACCCACATAACTCCAACAGCACACACCCATTATGGATTTTTGTGCAACCTTGGTCATTAGCCAACTTTCATCACCAAGAAGAAAGCTTCACCATCACCCACCCACACACTGCATGTAAACCTCACGCAAAGCAGACAAAGAAGAACAGTGGGAATCCCCAGAAAAACAGGTGAGTCTTCTGGCCTCCAGGAGACTAGAGCAGATTGGAAGCCATTCTATAAGTAAATCATCCAGACCTAAACATTGGGATGTCCTTCAGCCATACAGTGACCAAGTCTGGTTCTTAAAAACCTTGCTGAAATCAATAGACAGCTTAAATGTCTTGCTTACCACATCCAATTAAAGACGATCTTCATAAGTTTACATAAAGGCACAAGATAGTTTACCATAGGTGAAAGAACTGTGAATTCTAAGCACATTGGGGAGTGGGGGAAGAAGTGACTATGAAATTAAGACTGCTAACATACACAATAGAAGCAAGACACCCAGGTCTAATTAGAAAGAATATCCACTCTCTAAAACTTCAACAGAAAATGCAGAACAGAATGAATCAGAGCACAGGCTAGAGGTATGGGTCAAAGGTAAATCGGTTGCCTGGCATGCCAGGCCTTGGGGTCCCACCAAAGCACACCTGAGACAGACAGACCACAGAGGGAACGCTTGTCACTTCCGATTAGAGTAACCAAGAGAAAAAGCTCAACTGGGAGAGAAGACTCTTCTCTGATATGAGCAAAGCAATCAAAAGCAACTACAAAGACAGTCTGAGCATCCCCCCAGGCAGCACAGCACACAGAGTGAGGACAATCACATCTGACGCTGGTGACACTCCTTCAGAGGTAGGGGACACCCTTGGCCTCCTGCATCCACAAGAAAATGATTTTTTTTTTTTGAGCTTAGTTCTAAATTCCTGATAGAAATTCTGCAAAAATGGTGAACTGGAAGGGGGAGAGAGCATATTGCAGAGACTCCTGGGCTTGTCTATGCAGGAAGAACCTGTCCACAGCACAGGAAAGACAGATAACCGCACAACCTCCAGAATTTAGCCCAGGAATTTGGATCTGCAGTAGAAGAATGCATGAATCCAGCACACTATGCAGCAACCCTGCAAAAGTTTTGACTCCTTATATTAATAATTTAAAACTAAGGATCTAAAAATAACCACTTCCACATTTCCTGTGGCAGGCATAAATATGGTAAAATAATTAAGGGGCTGGAATCAGCCAGTTCAGCTAAGAATCAAGACTTCCTAGGAAAATGAAGACTTTTTCATGTAATTACCAGAGGCACAAGAAAGGAGAGGCAATCTTTCCCTCTGTAGCTACTCAGAACACATAGCCAATGATTTTATTTTATTTTTTAATAGTAATAGGTACCACTCAAGGCCTGGTTGCTGCTCCCAAGGTATTACTTGGAAGTTCAGTACTTCATTTATACTCCTCTTTTCAACACTGGCTGTATTATTGTACGTTTACTGTAGAAAAGCACAGAGCCCAAAGCAAATGAGTGTGAGTGTGTCTGGAGCTCACAGGTACATCCTCAGTCAAATGCTCAGAAACACAATTTGGAGGCACAATGACGGACATGTAGCAAAACTGGAGAGGTGGAAGAGGCAGGAAGATGGCATCAGGGTGAAGATGGTAGGGAGGTAGGAGTAAGGCGGAAGACACAGAGCAGAGGAAGCAGGGCAACCATGTACAAGGGGAGGCTCAGAAAGAAGTCGGTAGTCTGTGCAATGTTAGACTGTTCTTATTGTACTTTTGTCAGAAGTAAAAGACCGCTGCTCGGAGATTTCTCTGCAAGAAGGGTTCTGATCACCTGCGCTGTGTTTCACAGATCATCTCAACTACAGTCCCCCTGTATCCACCGGCTTCACATTCACAGAAACTGTCATCTGGGGCTGGGGAGATGTTCGCAATGTAAGTGTGAGAACCTGGGTTTGAATCCTCTGGACCCATGAAAAGCCAGGAGCATGAGAGTAATTGAGAGTAATCAAGGTGCTCCTGGGACAAGGTGGAAGGCTGAGACCAGGGTATCCCCAAAGGCTGACAGGCAGCTAGCACAGAATAAGGAACAGTGAATGAGAACAGTACCTGTCTGAAAACAAAGTAGAAGAAAAAGACCAACACGCCAGGTTGTCTTCCACCCACCTGCCATGGAACTTATGTGCTTGTACTGGACTGAAAGAGAACAGTTTTTTTTTTTTCATGTCAGAGTTCCTTAGTCAACTATAAAACAACTATCTACAAAGTATTCGCACGGTATTAACAGTCACAAGTCATCTAGAAATGATTATAAATAAGCAAGAGGGTTATCTACGTACACGCTTGAGTATCCTTGCATGGGGCATCTGCAGGAAGGCCTGGAACCAACTCCACCTGGGTGCCAAGGGACAACTGCATTAAAGTTACTGGTCCAACACAAAGGGAGCCAGGTCATGATAGTGGCACATGCCTTCAATCCCAGAATGTGGGAGGCAGAGGCCGGCAGATTTCTGTGAGTTCATGGCCTACAAAGTGAGTTCCGGGGCAGCCAGTACTGTTACACAGAGAAACCCTGTCAAAAAAAACAAAAAACAACTGCCACTCCAAAAAAAAAAAACCAAAACAAAAACAAAGAAAATCACAAAGGGAAAAGCAAACCAATCAAACAAAGAAGACAACAGAAAACATACCAAAATTTAAGAGTATTTATTTTTTAAAGACAGCCTAAGGTGCCACAGCTCTATTTATCTGACAGAGTTACAAACACACCCTTGACTTTTTCTACCAGAGATTTGTGCAGGTGAGGCAGGGCCAGCAGACACTCTGGCCATGGTGGTGGGCATGCAGGACTCCAACAGACCCTTCCTGAATGTCTGTGCCCCTCCCAAATAAATCCCGATTTGTCCACCACCAATAGGAAAAGGTGTATTGTTTTTATTTTCCTATTTATTCATTTAAATCCGTTTCCCTTCAATTACAAATACCCTTGTCATATCTTCCCTTTACCCCACCCCCGGTTTTGATTTGTTGTTTTATAATTAATCGGGTCATACTCTGAAGAATGAAATCTTTTAGGGGAAAACCCTCAAGCCACTGGCAAGACCATTGAAACTCTTCGTACAGAAAGGTCCCATGTCAGTTTTTGCTCATATGTATTTTTTTGCTCAATGCCTCCTCCTCTCTTTGGAGTCCAGACATTGTTCTAGGAACCAGGAGTTCACTGGGGCACAGAACGTCTGGAATTGTTTTCTTCATGGAGCCTACATTTTTATACTGTGTTGGGGCTCTGTTGTGGGGGAGTGTTCTCCAGAGATGGAGTGGTTGGCAGGTTGAACTGCATTACGGAGAGCGAAAAAGAAATGCCTTCTCTCTTTCTGACAGCTATATTCCCACTGTGACAAAGATAATCATAGACATTAGCAGTGGTAGCATGTGATCAGATCACCAACTCATTGCTTCTTCCAGGGAGGGCTAAGATTTAAAATAACACACTATCTTGCCACATTCTCAGAAGTAAATACGTTAACTCTCCCACTCCCAATTAACGAAAAGGTTTCCATACACCCCCCTGTTTTCATACAGCCCCCCTGTGCTGGATGAAGCTTCTGAAGGGCTGAACCACAGGCCTTCCATTCAGAGGTACTCAACCCCTCTCTACCCTTTCTTTCTCAGCAAACCTCGTCTCCTGTTCCCTTGATTACATTTCCCAGAATCAGTCCAACCCTCTGCCCTTTGCTGTAGCTGTAGCAACCAACCACTCCATATCTGGAGAACACTCCCCCACAACAGAGCCCCAACACAGTATAAAAATGTAGGCTCCATGAAGAAAACAATTCCAGACGTTCTGTGCCCCAGTGAACTCCTGGTTCCTAGAACAATGTCTGGATAGTAGATGTTCATTTATTCATTGGTGAAAGGATGGGTGGGTGAATGAGGAGACTGCTTCATGAGTCCGCTTCTCACCCATGCTGTGCTTACGCTAGTTCTCATCTCATTGGCGTGCTCGGGTTGCAGTTCTGAAAATTATGTCCTCGTGTCCATAGTCTGCCTTTCTGAAAGGCACACTGAGGGTTGTGCCTGCTGAAAACGGGAGCAATCACAAACTCAAACTCAGCAGTCAGACACACAGACACAGAGACACACACCCACACACAAGTCTGCATTCCGAGAGTGGCTGCTCTAGGGATAAGTCTTGCAGGAAATCTTAAAGCAGGGTCTGGACAGCTACCCCAGGATGTTGGAGAACATCAGCAGCAAATGCCACATTTGGAAAGAAGAAAAGACGGGCCAGGTGTCCGCAGATACAGCCAAACCGAGAGCCACACCAGCCCAGGGTGAGCAGTTGTTCAGTGAATGCTATTTTCACTCAGTCTGATTTCCCCCATCTTCCATTACATGCCCCAGACCCACTTGGAACGCACCCATACATGTGCCTCCTCACCTTCAAAGAAGCAAACTGCAGTGCCTCCTACATACCTGGCACTCTTCCCCAAGGACCTTTGCGTTTCTGTGGTGTCATAAAACACTGTTGCTAAACTCCTCCCGAAACCTCCGGATTCTCTATAATTCCTCACCCTCACATGTGAACCCAGTGCCTTCCTTCCCATTGTCTGGTGATTTCCTAAAACCTCTCAGCTTTTAATGACTTTCTGCACTTGAGACAGATGCTCAGTTCACAGGCCAACCACAGCACTGGCCTTTCCACTACCTGAGTTTATCTCTTTCTGCAGGCCTGGAAATTAGCATGGGATCAAAAGCCTAAACGCAGCCTTGATTAGCTGAGCTAATTAACATGGCTAATAAAAGCGCTGTCACCCCAGTTGGTCCTCTCTGGTGATTCTTAAAAGAAATCAGGACCTTTCCCACAAACCTCTGCTAAAACCTGGGAGAGCCTTCCTTACTTAACCCCGAGCTTCCAGCCCCCAAGAAGGGATTCAAGCAGAACGCACTTTCTTTTATTAGAAGCTGTCATTTCTCATCATACTATGTCTAAATTTGCTCAAATGTTTGCACTAATTTTCAACAATTAGGTAAAAAATGTTCTAGCAGAGAGAAGATACTGCAAAGAACCCTCATGAAGGAACAGGCCCCTGCTCTACAGACTCTGTGCTTGACAGGGTCTCTGAGAGTTGAAAGTAAACAGATGTCTTCAAATTTCTGCAATAGAAGAGAGCGGTGCCAAAATAGCACGGCGAGGCAGAACACGACACTAATTACCCAGCACAGGTATTTTGGGCCTCTCATTTACAAAACCAAGATGGCTAAATCCACAGCAGTGGAGTCTGGTGCCTCGGCTCTGTCCACCAGTGGGTTAAGTGTCCCATCTGGATCGCAACACGCTCATGTCAATGCACAGGTAGCAAAGGACGCCTTCTAAAGGTGGGAGCAAACTCACAGGGCAACAGTCCCACAAGAGAAAACAAGTAATTCACACGAGCTTCTGTGAAAACAGGTCCTCTCCACGCACCATGCTGAACCTCGTGAGCACAAGAGGAATTTATCATGTTTATCGATCAACTTCAAAGTACACGTTCTTTCTCCACTTCTGACAACTGTCCAGCCGACTACAGAACACTGCCCTGGCCATATATGTGATAGAATTTACTATTCCCTGTGGTGTGACTGCCTACTAGGAAGGACAGAATCACCATGGGGACTGAGAGAGGCAGATAAAAGATTCTAGTCTCCAGCTATGACTCGATCATCTAGAGCTTTGAGTATCATGAGCTACTTGGTACCCGAGTTATCAAGTTCCATACTGCAAGCAACACTTTCAGTTGTTCTGCCCGGTTCAGACCCCAATCCAACGTAAATGCATGATGGTTGTTTATTCAAGCTCAGAGCTGGGACTCTCAAGGCTCACCCACCAAGCGATTCAAGTTGAGAGTCCTAAGCCCAGAAAGCACAGGGTTTATATACAAACTTAGATAAAGAAACAGGTTCATTTTATCACATGATTGGAAGCCATTTGGGTAACTAGTCATGTCCATTTCTGACTGGCTCTTTGTTACTGACTAACCAGCCTTGGTCAGTTTGATCACCAGAAAGTTTGTTCAGACTTTTTGGATGCTTTCTCAGAGTGAGCTGACCAGATATGACTAGGGAGCATCCCTGCAATGCAAGGTTGGGTACAGTTTGTTATTTTTCTGGTACTGGAGGTCAGCTCTGAGTCAAACTAATGCAAAATGGAATCTTTTTTCAAGATGGATTCAGTTAGGCTCCACACAGTGTGATACAAAGACAGAAACGAGAGTATATTAAAAAAAATGGACCAGAAAAATAAATGAATCAATTAACCAGTAAATAAATCAGTCAAGAAGCCTGGCTGGATAGAGATCCATACATTTCAAAAGTGATGGTCATTAAGACCTCCATGTTTCTGTTTCATTTCTCTTCTAAAGGAAAAGAATGGCAACTATGCATCCTGCTGTGACACTTAATCTTCCTAGACTACCTGCCTGCCTTTTAGAATCACCTAAGGGCACACATTTGAGTGTGTTGGTGAGCATTCCACAGAGGGTTAGGGGAAGACCCACTCAGACTGACTACAGAGATAAAGGACTTGTAAACTGTGAGCCTGCATTCATGCTCTGCTTCCTGATAGAGCTCAACACGATCCTTGGATCTGGATCTGCCCCTCCCCAACATATTGGAGGGCTGACTGTATCCCCTCCAACTGTGAACCAAAAGAAACTCTCGTTCTTAAAGCTGTTTTTGTCCTGTGTTTTATCACAGCAACATGAACGTAATTAATAACACTGCTATGCCTGTCCTCCTGGATAATGTCCTCAGCTCTATTGTTCATTCACGATTCTCTCAGCAAAGGACCTGTGTGCACTTCAAGAGCCCACTAAAGAGCAGCCCTTGTTGATTTTACTACTGTACAGCAGCATTCCAATAGAAGTAACAAATTCTTCTATACATCAACATGTAGAAGAATTCCATGTGTTTGCTTAAATCCATTTTCATGAATTGTAGGCACATCTTTTCTGGCTTAGGTGAGTTTGTACAATCTTCCAGCTGCTCTCATATTCCATTTTCTTTTGTTTTGTTTTTAAGAGCTTTCAATGACAGCTGGAGCCTAAGTTTTTCAGGAAGAGTCAAAGAACCTACTACATTAAAGAGTCCCGGTTCTATGCTGAAGTTCGAGTGCAGGCCTGTCATCTTAGGACTCAGGAAGCGGAGGCAGGAACAGAACCACTACTTTGAGGACAGCTCAGGCTAGACAGTAAACTCCTGGCCACCAAAGGTGCATTTTCGTAAGGAGTGACGTACAGAGCACTGTGCAGAGGCCTTCAGGATACACATGTAGGTCAGGTGAGCTTTCATTTGTTCTCAGAAAAGGTCTTCAAGAACATCTCATGGGACACCACCAGTGCTGTGTAGAGCAGCCTGGACAACAGGAAAGAAGCCAGCTGACATGGGCACCACCCCTTTCAACTCACAAAAGGGGAGTCCCTCACCCAAGACACGGTCACCCAATAACTCGCAAGAGACCGATCTTGATGCAATCCGCAAGAGGTTTATTTCGGGATCAGCACACTGAGGTCAAGACCCGTATCCCACGCAGGGGTAGAGTCTGACCCCAAGCTGGGGAAGAGTAGGGTATTTAAAGGAAAAAACCACAAACCAAGGGAGTGAGGGGAAATACAAGTGGAAAGTACCAGCCCATTATTTAGCTAGTCATGCAGGAAACACCCTATACTTGTTTTTCTCAGGAATGAATTTAATCTTACTTCACCATCTGCTTTGTGGTCAGCTAGTTCCTAGAACCTGGGGCTCATGACCTGACTGACCTTCATTCTTGGTTCAGCCTTTTTATGGTCAGCTAAGTTCTGGAACATAGCTGGCCTGGCCCCACTCTGTCTGCCAGGGGGGTCTTTAAAAATTTCCATTCCTTTGATAAGCACCTAAAATGATATGCATTTATATTAGACTGTGAGGGTAATAACACACACACACACACACACACACACACACACACACACACACACACAAAACACAGCCAAACGTTTCTCAAGATTCCACTTTGAGGGGCTGGTGACACCGCTCAGCAGTTAAGAGCTCTTGTTCCTCTTGCAAAAAAAGGACCAGGGTTCAGTTTGCAGCACCCATGTTGGGTGGCTCAAACCTACTCTAATTCTAGTTTCAAAGGTTCTGCCTCCCTCTTCTGGCCTCTGGAGGCACTGCATGCAAATGGCACACATTCACACAAGCAGGAAAAACACACACTCACAAAATACACACAAATGAATCTTAAAGCAAAAAATACCACTCTTTGACAAGGCAGAGACTGACAATTCTAGCCTTTCCCTAGAGAACCGATTAGGCTCACACTCACAGGCTGATTTCTGCATTGCATGGGGCTCTCTGGTCCCGTGGGGGGAAAAAGGAGCTTCTGAATGTGAAGATGTCACAGAATTGTGCAAGTGGAGAGGGACTCACATCCACCTCATTCTGTAGGCAGCCCCAGATCCCTACCAAGCTCAGGCAATTGAGAGCATTTGAGTGGAACAAAGGATAAAAAGGACATTACATAAACTACTGGGCACCAGGGTCATCTGCTGTGAGGTGTCCCCTGCCAGAGACCCACCCTGCCAAGCATAACTACAGAAGAAGTAATGACACACTCCAATTACAAGGTCACAAGAATGTGAAAATTAGGCATCAGTGGTCCTCATCAGGGGTGTGGTTTTTTGCACAGGGAACATTTGGACAATGTCAGGGAGGTTTGATTGTTATAACCAGCGGGTAAGTGACACATGGGTGACCTCTACTTAGGCCCCCTCCACAAGGAGTAAGTACCAGGTTCCAGAAGTCATTATTAGTCAGGCTCAGGATTCCTAGCAGAGCTCCTAAAATTTTGTTCCCTCTGAAGCTCAAGCATACCATAGTTGTTTCATAACTACTGGATGGGGAAAAACATTTTTCAACATACATGAACTAAAGAAACAAGGTAAGGAGACAGTGCTAGGTTACAGGCTGTTGTTACCTGTACCCCCGTTCCTCGTGATGGGCTGTTAGGTTGAAATGAGAGTGGGATCTCTTGACCACATCAACTAAACAGCAGCTAGCCAATCCCCTGTGAGTGAACGTCCAGCCCTCCCATTCATACCTCATTCAAAGAGGCACACAGAGAGACCAGAACACAAAATTCCCAAGCACATCAGGAAGAGGATGTTGACATTTCAAGACATAAAAGTAACAGTGCCAAACCTGGTGAAAAGATCCTCGAGTGAGAAACTCTATATGTCATTGCAGTGTGTTCCTTATCACGAAAGAGGCATTACAATTAGACAAGATAAGGAACAGCATATGCATCCCTATTATGTTTATGTATTAGCATTTTTATACAGTAGGTTTACAACAATACAATGGTATACTTAAAAGCTTCAGGCATGGATGGCCCCAAACGCCAACCTCTATCAAATTTGTATCACAGAAAAAATAGCCAGTTTCAATTTTTATTTTGGATACAGGAAATTTTTTTTTACAGCTAATACTGTAACACAAGGGAAAATTTTTTAATGAAAAGCAACAATGTAATTCACTTCAACTGTGAAAACATACACTGGTACAGTAGAGAGTATAATGTTGCCAAACAAATTAACAGCTATACATGAGTACAGCTGCACTCTCATGAAAGGCATGGATATGCATACACCAGTCTGTGGCTATTCATATCAAAAATAGTATCCTCAAAGCCTTGAGACGTCAACTTCAAGGAAATCGGACAACTTATTCCCAATTTTAACTTAGGGATGGGGAGGAAGTTTGTTCCAGGTTTTACATAAAAAGCTACAATTTCTATCCCTGAATTAAAAAAAAAAAGACTTAGTGGAGAAGTAATATTTTTATTTCAAAATATTGAGAAGAGTTTCTCTACTGTAATTGAGTAGAGTTTCTCTACTGTAGCAAAGATAAGAATACCTGGTGATCATCCAGGTTTGCAAGAAAGGCTCACTCACTGCTTCTGGCAAAGAGGAACATAGTAAGGGGCCAGCGGTCACAGCTTCTACACCTCACAGAGTTCGCCATCACCACTGCTGAATTCAGAGATCTGAGAAAGAACTGCGACATTCACACAGACCTATAACAGTTCAAAGCATGGGGTGGGTAATAACATGGGGTGGGTAATAACTATTTGTTTGGCCTGAATCTGATAGAGCAATAATGCAAATATCAGCTGATGTTAAACTCGGGCTTAATTTTTATTTTCACTTACTTAGTAAGCAACACTGGTTTCTCTTGGCTCTGCAGATGTGCAGTGACTTACAGCAGATGACATCAGGCTTTGGAGTCAGCCATTGAGGGTGGAGAACACAATAGCAGGGCTCACACCCGAAGCAGGGCCCAGTCTGACTAGGTTGATTATTACCATGAAGTCATGTTTTAACCGTTAAAGCAACAAAACAAAAACGATACAAAATACAAACACTATGGCCCACTTTTATACCACCCTGCTAAGCATATTAAAACATCCTTCATAAGGAAGTAGAAGGCAGCAGAGTACTCTCAAATCACTTAAGGACTATATGTAGTCAGGATGGTCCAGAACTTTTCTAGGGGGCCAGAAAGATGGCTTAGTGCTTAGGAGCTTGCTGCTCTTCCAGAGGACCCAAGTTCAGATCTCAGCATACACACTAGGCAGCTAAAAATCTTCTGTAACTCCAGCTCCGGGGAGATCTGATGCTCTCTTCTGGTCTCCAATGGCACTGTACTTCACACACACACACACACACACACACACACACACACACACTTAAAAGTTTAATAACAACAACAATAATAATAATAAATAATAATAAAAGACCAGAAACTCTTCTAAAATGGTGTTTTGAAGGAGGTTAGCTAGAAGAGAAATTTAGAAGTGACCAAAAAGTCATGTTTTACAGCGGACCATGGATGACAGGTCTCTTTTTGGTCATTCAAATCCATGAGATAACTCCTTTTTAGAGATACCAATGATGGGAGTCAAGAGTTTCCAGACTCTAGGCTGAGTCCTTCAGAAGAAAGAAGCATGCTGTGGGGTTGCCAGTCATCATCTCCAATCTGCTGAACACATTTGCGAGGCAGGACTTTTGTTTCTCACTTAGTTCATAAAGAAGAAAGATTGCAACTATCATTTTGTTGAGACCACAATATCAATTTGCACAACCCCAATTATGGAACTCATTCACTGAACTACAATTAACCACTAAATAATGGGCACCAGTGGAACACACAGGACTCCATTAAAACTACATAAAGTTTGGTAACTTTCCTAGAAAAACATAAAACCCAAAAGACAGACCAAAAGCAAAAACCATCCAAGATACAAAGGAGCACACGCCAAATCAGAAACAAGTAGGGCAGAAATCAGCATCTGCTAAAGGAAAGGGTAGTGTTTTAGAATTTCCAGCAGAATATTCCCACAGTTATGAGATCAGAAGTTCAATGTCTACTGTTCTTTTTATTTCATTTATTCATGCATGACCCTTGTTGAAATGACAAGCTGTTAACACAGTGTTTTCCTAGGAAGTGATTTTTCTTGTAGGATTAAATGTGCACAGAGAAATTAAGGGATGCCACTCCACCAAAAAAAAGTCAATAATGAAGCCAAGATGTGAACTGGCTTGTTTCCAAAAAGCTCACAGGGTCTTGGAATCCCCTTTACTTTCTGCAGCTCACATGGGTGAAGGTCCACCAAATGCATTATGGACTGGAGTCAGACAACAGGGTTAGATATGCAGATCTAGGTTCTGATGGTTAATCTCTTCACCAAAGGACACACTAGGTTTTCTATTTATTTGGTTTGTCAATAGAGGTAACCTAACTATTCTTTCTTGATAAAATTCAACACATTATTGGACCCTTTGTAACTGTTGAGTTTCAGATCCAGAACAATCTGCTGAGGTACATATTCAACATACCAAAGCAGACCTGGCCTCCAGGTTCTCCCAGCATGCCTCAGCCCTCACCTGTTACAGGGCATGCTAGGATATCCCTACCTACCCGGCCCTCTACCCTGAACTTTCCAGTCTAGGAGCTGGGCTTGTCCTTCCCCAGAAGTTCTCTCCTAAATAATCTGGACATTTTGGTCTCCCTCTCCCTCTCTCTCTCCCCCTTTCTCTCCGAATCTCTTTCTCCCTGCATGCACATGCTCTTTCTCTCTTTTTCTTCTCCTTTCCCTCTGTCTCCACCCCAAGGTGACTTCCCTGGCCTCATACCTTGGGACCAGTAAACCCACTTCCCTATAAACCTGCCTTTACATACTCTAATTTGACTTGAATTGACTGATCTCGTCAGCAGAGAATAACTTATCAGCAACATAGGAAATTAAAGCTAAACATGTCTCCCAATCTATTTCCTGCACTATCATAAAAAGTCGTAGCTCATCACTTCAAGAGCAGAATGGATTGTGTTCTTCAAAATGTGTGACCCCAACTCTTTTACCTAGGTAAAACTCAAAACAACTTTATAAAATCTTAGGCAATTTCTCAGTATTTGCCCAGCACCTTCCTATGACAACAGACTTGGCAGAACAATCCACACAGAGATTTCATTATCACTGACTTTTGCACTGCACTCCACCACCGAGAGCCGTTTACTAGCCTGGCAGGTATTTACTCAATTTTGTTGTACAAGCATCCTCTCCAAGCTCAGCGCTAAGGAGCTCATCTGAGGGCTAGAAGGGCCGCGATGTCCAGATATTCCACTGAGTTCTGCAAATCCTCACGAACAAGAAATACAGAACAGGTTCGGGTCAAAAGGCGCAATCTTATTTTTTTGAAATTTCCTTATTTAATAGGTTCAAACCCTGCTCAAAATACTGCACAAGTGTGACCTCTAGGTTCAGTCTCATGAACACAGCATCCAGACAACCTCTGAATGTGGAATGGGGATGTTGCAGTCGTACCAAGACCTGGCAACCCAGTTGTTTCAACAATTTCCAAAACTGATCACCAAAAATGACACCATCACACTGAACTGCAGTGGACCATGTAAGTGGTTTTTCCCCCCTCTCCCAAAGCAAGTCTGAAAGCTAGTGATGAGAAACCAATGTTAAAAATATTGGGCAATGCTAATTCTTCTTCCTACTCTGACTGTAAAGAAAACTCATTTCTATGTTAGGCTCAGTTTTGGATAAGGAGGGCCATGGCAAATACTTGAACAGGACTCGCACTAAATGAAAAACAAAAAAAACAAGTAACAAACAAACCTGAAACTGGTAACAGCAATTAGCAAGCTCCTCTGAAAGGTTATTAGGAAAAATAACAAATATAAGTGGAGCCCTTATACACTTCAAACATAGTGACATTCATCACAGACTGTCAAACGCTAAATCAATTCCGCTTCTCTGCTGGCATTTACAGATTCCTCAAGAACACCTAAAATAGAATTTGATTCCTAATAAATGTCAATTTACATAAAACTCCAGGGAATAGATGAGGCATACCCAAAGTCCTTTTCCAGACCAGAAACTTTCTAATTTGCAGGGTGAGGGGGTTCAAATGCTTCCTTAAAACCCATTTTTGAAGATTATTATTGCACAGAAAACTTGATAAACCCAGCCAGCCACATCTGGGGAAGTTTTATGGAAGTAAAAGTTTAAAGGAAGCTGGGCGTTGGTGGCGCACACCTTTAATCCCAGCACTCGGGATGCAGAGGCAGGCGGATCTCTGTGAGTTCGAGGCCAGCCTGGTCTACAAAGTAAGTCCAGGACAGCCAGGCTGTTAAACAAAGAAACTCTGTCTCAAAAAAATAATAATAATTAAAGGAAAAGGCAGAAAAAAAAATGAAGAAGTAGAAAGGTATAGAAATAGAAAGGGTGCGTGTTAATGTTTTGGTAAACAACCACTCAGCCTTCATCATGCATGTACAGAGAAAAAATTAAAGGCAAAGGGAGGTTGTTTTTAGCACCAGTTACTCAGATAAGGCAGGTAACTTCAAATGAAGTTTCAGAGGAGTGGGAAACCTGATGTTCAGAGAGAAAGAGGAAGGGGCATTAGTCTTAAGTTCCTGTGAAAGCACAATTCTACCCTAAGATTAATTCGCCAAAAAAGGATGGGGAAAGAAAGAAACCCAACATTGAAATGTGGAATTGTTTCTCCTCTTCATTTACAGCCTAAGAGCTTCTTGGCAGCACCAGTAATCTGTCAGAAAGGATGAAAAATTGTGCTTAATAGATAATTTTAAGACTTTACTCAAAAGATGTTAATAAATACATCGGAGCTCAGGCTTAGAAGTGGCACTAACAGTTCGAAGCGCACAGTGTTCTCTTCTGCCGTCACCTGCTATAAACCTAAAACTGTCACCACTCTCGCCTGAGTGTTTCTTGCCTCTAAAATAAGCAGGAAGCTGTGAAAAATGCTTCCAAGTTTCCAGGCCTCAAAGAAGAGAGCAGGAAATACATGAAGTATGGTTGCCTCAGCAGCCTCCATCAAAGGCAAGTTGGCATCACATTTTTAAAGGTTTGTGAAGGATAACTGAATCTGATCTGCTTTCACTCTTGTTTCAAAAGAAGCTTTGCAAGCTCCAGATCTGGCCCCCAAACCTCCCTTTGCTGTCTAGGAGATGGCAACTGTTAAAAGTTCAGGAGGAGAAACAGTATAGCAAACCCCACAGAAGCAACCGAAGTTCAAAATGGCAGACTGTCACAGCACTGAGATCAGGGCTACTGTACGATGACCATGGATCTCACTTTAAAAATTGAGAGGCAATCAGGCAAAGGCCTTCAGTTACTTCCTCATTGGAGTGATTTGCCAGAAAGCCATGCGTCAATCAATTTAGGACATCCAAGGTATGCATTTAGCCAGCAAAAAACGCTTAGCCACTGAGGTGATTGTGCACCAGTGTGGATGGCAGGGCAGTGGCGTGCTGCAGAGAAGGTGGACCCTAGAGATGGCTGAAAAGAAGGTCCTCTGCCTGGTCCCTGAATTTTCAAGCCAAACATTTGTTTCTCACTTTTTTTGTTTTTCTTATTTTTAAACAGGGAATTAAATCCAGGGCAAGAGACAAGAATTCTCTATCCCTGAGCTATAGTCCGAGCCTGACTTTTCCCTAGTATTTCTGGCACTGGGTCTCACTCCCTATGTTGGGGAGGTTGACTCTCAAACCACTCTGAAGATCAAAGGGGCTGTCATCTGGAAATCATCCTGCCTTAGCCTCCCAAGTAGCTAGGATGACCGGCATGTGCCACAGAGCCTGGGTTAAAAACATGTGTCTGACCAAAATACCTACCTATCTGAGACAGGGTCTCACATAGCCTAAGTAGGCATGAAACTTAAAATACAGATGAGGTTGGAATTGAACTCCTGTGTTGCCAGACTAAAAGCATTTTTTCTTTCTTTGTCCTTAAATGATGTTTCTTTAATATTATGTTCATGTCTTTTATTGTTTTCTTGTGTTAAGTATGTACATGTGACTTGTGGAGGGTAGAGGACAATTTATGGGAGTGATTTCTAACCTTCCACGGTGTGGATTCAGGCAATCAAACTTAGGTTGTTGCATGGGTTTGGTTTTATTTCTTTTTCTTTCTAAGATTTCCTTGGTTTCTGCTTGTCTTTGTGTGTGTGGGGGGGGGGGGGGGGGGGGGGGGCAGAGTCTCATGTAACAAAGGCTGGCCTCAAACTTAGTACACATCTGAGGGTTGTTTTCAAATTCAAATGCAAATGCCCTGCTTTATCTTCCAAGTGCTGGAATCACGGTTTCGGGCCACTCCACCTAGCTTAAAAAGCATTTCTTAAGTGTATGTCACTTTCCGAAATCTCAAAGATGGAATTTTGAGTCTTGGGCCAATACCTCATCCATAAGAACAGCTTTTGTAAGGAGGTATTTTCACAGCCATTGCTTTTAATGAAGTTACCACAGAAGGCATTTCTTCCTCATTATTGTTTCTGGTCATCTGTAATTCATTCTTCAGCTATAAATAACAGACAATTTTCACAAGCAGAAGGTAAGGCTCTGAGATGTAATCCAGAATCTTCCACACTGTTAAGAAGTGGAATGCAATTGATTATCTCCACTTCACAGTAGGCATGCTAGGAAAGCCTGAAAAAGCTTTACAGCTCAGAGATACAATGGCAGCCAGCCCTGCCTAATACACTTTTTTCACACACACACACACACACACACACACACACACACACACACACACAC
>CAJQZJ010004687.1:3089422-3110172 GCA_907164525.1 Lophiomys imhausi | reverse complement strand
CACACACACACACACACACACACACACACACACACACACACACACACACGGCACACAGGATCAGTATTTCTCTTAATTTAGGCTTTCATTTATTAAACATTTAATGCAGTCAACTGCGTAGGCAGCCAAACGTCAAGGTCACAAATGCTGATATTAGGACAAAGTGATTGCTCAAGGGGATAGTTGCTAGAATGTAGCACCTGGCACCCGAATCTAATCTTAGAAAAAGAAATGGGGCAAAGTGGCTGCTTCTCTTAGCTTTCATGTTCCAAAGAGGACACATGAGGTCTTCTCAACATACGTGTTAAATCATCATTAACTGCTGATAACAATGCCCAGAATATACAGACGGTTTGGTAAAGGTGGTTGATATGAAAACAGTTCTAAGATATACACATTTAAATATAAAAAGGCTTTCCCTCGGTAGGAGACAACACACAATTATGGAGAAAGTCTAATTAAACAGTTAAGAAAAGGCAAGGGCCTCTGGCAATGAGAATATGAAAATGTGAATTTAGAGGCAAAGAAACGGATAAATAAAGGCCTGGGCATAATGATGAAGTTAATAATCCCAGCACTAGGGAGGCAGAGGCAGAAGCAGGTGGAGTTCTGTGGGTACCAGGCCTGTTTGGCCTACCTAGTGATTTTGGGGGGTGGGGTGGGCACTAACCAGAGCTAAATAGTGAAAGTCTGTCTCAGAAAAAAGGGTAGATAGGTTGGATGGGATGGGTGTGTGTATGTGTGTGTGTGTTTGAAACCCAGCCCAGACTCCAACATGCTAAGAGAGCAGAAAAACAACACATTGGAAAGCAGTTCCATTCAAACCTAAATTTTGTACTGCATAGGTGGGGCCCCTCCTATTTACAGAGAAGGATCTGGCTGGTTGATTACTTAAGTTTACCTACAATTATTCTATGTTTTCAGTGGGTCAGAGTGTGCAGGCAGGGATGTGTACACGTCCCTATCTTGGCCACTCTCTGTGACACTCAAAACTACACTCAAGAATTTCTGAAAGACAGGCTGTCCGTCAAAGGCACAGGAGGCAGGCCAGTTTCTGTCCATCTGTTACTTGCAAAACTGAGAAGCTGTGCTTGGTCTGAACATTACACTTGAAAGAGAAATGAGCAAACTGGAATATATTCAGAGGTGACAGACAAGGACGGAAGGATGTGAGTTTTGGAAAAGTGTACAGCATCTGCAGGGACAACTGTTGCTGGGCCTAGGGGGTAAGAAGGTGGAGGAAGGGGCAATACATGGCAGCTGCGCAAAAACCAAGAAAAACATATGAGGAAAAGGAAGTCTCAAGGATGAAAGGGGCACCATTCATTCACTTGTTTAACCAAAGCATTCCAAGCGTTCATGATATGTTGCCACTCACTTGAGCACCAGGAATAAGATACTCAATAGGACAAAGCTGTCAGGGAGAGGGGAGCATAGAATATTTCATTATCCCACCTGAAAAAAGTGAGTAACAGAATCTCAACATTTTGCCTGCACTAATGGCCACCAAGACTTAAGACTACATTTCCCAGATACCCTTGCAGCATTTTACGTATGCCTATGTAATAAAATTTTGAACAACAATACAAGAGTGGGAGGAGCAGTTAAAAGTTACTTCCAGCTGGCTAGAGTGAATACAGTGGTGGTAACTGAGGCTGCTTCCAAAGTCCTGTAGAGGACAGCATGACAAGACACATTCTAGAGTTCTGAAACAACTCTGAATTGCCTGGTATATGCTATACCTAAGAATGAAAGGAGCTGGTTGTGCACTGTCATTAATCACAGCACTCAGGCAGGCGGATCTCTTGAATTCAAGGCCAGCCTGATCTATAGATGGAGTTCCAGGACAGCCAGAGCTACACAGAGAAACCCTGTCTCCAAACAAAGCAAAGCAAAACAAAACAAAACAAAACAAAAAGAATGAAAGTTCTGGGCTGGAGAGATGGCTCAAAGTTTAAGAGCACTG
Organism: Lophiomys imhausi; assembly: GCA_907164525.1. Lineage (NCBI taxonomy): Eukaryota > Metazoa > Chordata > Mammalia > Rodentia > Muridae > Lophiomys > Lophiomys imhausi. The sequence continues at coordinate 3,108,206 of CAJQZJ010004687.1, read as the reverse complement.
GCTGTTCTTCCAAAGGTCCTGAGTTCAATTCCCAGCAACCACATGATGGCTCATAACCATCTACAGTGAGATCTAGTGCCCTCTTCTAGCATGCAGGCATACATGCAGACAGAATGCTGTATACATAATAAATAAATAAACCTTTAATTAAAAAAAAAGAATTAAAGTTGTCACACTGTTAAAGGCACCTGGTTTTATTACAGCAAACAAATTGAACCCCAATTAGACATGTACAGAAGAGATATTTTTATCTCGACAGCATCAATATTAAAAAAATGTAAGTTTGGGGGCAAAGGAAGAATATATTCCACTCTGCAGGTAACTTAAACATCCATCTACAGCTGGAGCATTCTGGCATCCATTAAACTCTGTGGAGTCTAATTCATTTGCTACATACATAAACATACATACACACACACATCTCTACACATGCAGAGTACAACTATATGTGATGAGAATTATACATAAAACTGATACCTTTCTTTTCATTCTTGATACATTGCAATTTATATACATATCCCTCCATCCATTAAGAAGCCAAGCATCCAGTAGAACATGCTAAACACTCTCATAAAGCAAGCCCATAAAATATTCAAACACAGAAGCACAGGTGTGGAAATGAAAGAGTAAGCCTGGACGACTCACATGTGGCTCCCTTCAGGGGGCAAATTAGCTTTCCCTGGGCTTGATGGCAGAGACACCTAATGGGGTGAGTTTCTTCAGTGGAGACTATTTTCAAACTTGATGATTTACTGATTATATGTTTGATACAAATGCCAAAGAAAGGAAAAGACTGGTATCATTGAGGAGAGAAGAGAAGAAATCAATCGCATGATCATGCCATTTTCCATGGTGAGATACAAAATCTAAAAAATATCCCAGAATATATAAAGAAAGGGCAGGCCTGATAGAGGAGAAATGGGCCAGGGTGTGGCTCAGTGGTAGAGTGCTTGCCTAGTAGGGAGAATGGGGGGAGGGGTGGATGGAGGAAGGGAGGGTGGTACCATGGGTAACTGTTAGTAATGTTAATGGAATCAAACTGCTAACTTCAGGGGATCTTTCCTTTTCCAAACATTTATTGCTTCCAAGTAGAGTATAAGGAATGGTATAGCAACAGTCAATTAGTAGACACTATAACTAACATCAAAAACTTACGCTACAATTTACGTGCACCACAGACTGTTCAGACTCATTTTATCCTCTGACCTGCGAGTTGCTAGGCTTTATATTCAAGAGAAGAAGCTGAGATTGACAGACTGACTAATTCTATCATCCCTTAATCTGTTTTTATCTTTGGAGACAGGGTCTCATGAAGGCTGGACTGTTCTCAAATGCCACATATAGCAGATGACCTTGAATTTCAGGTCTTCTAGCCTCCACCTAGGGTGCTGGGATTCATCCAAGCACCACTAAACCTAGCTTTATCATCCTAACATACTTAATGAGTAACTGAGTGTCTAGCTGATAGCAAGAACAATTATTAAAGATAAGGTCTCTGTCTTCAAAGACCTACACCCAACTATAGAAGGTATCCTAGCAACATTATAACTAGCCACCAAGCTCTTAGCTCTTTGTTAGTGTTGGGTTTTTAAGAGGTTTTTTTTTTAAGATTTATTTATTTATTTTACATATATGAGAGCTCTATCTGCATGTAGCCCTACATGCCAGAAGAGGGCATCAGATTCCAGTATAGATGGGTGTGAGCCACCATGTGGATGCTGGGAATTGAACTCTGGACCTCTGGAAGAGCAGACTGTGCTCTTAACCACTGAGCCATCTCTCCAGCCCCCTAGTGTTGTTTTTTTAAGCTGACATTGAAGAGAGAAAAATGCAGACCTTCCATGCAGACTAAGGCACCGTCACTGCCTTCTGTCTCACGCCTCTCCTGCTTTACATAGTTACAATGCTTCCAGGACCCCAGTTACAGGATCACAGTAGAGGCCGTATTCAAACGGTTTTCCTTGTCTGACCACAAATTCTCGCCCATATGGGTTTCTTAATTGGATGTCCCTATCCAGACGGCCGTTAGAGCCATTCTGGACTTTACCATCATTAGCTAAAAGTAAAATCACAAGTGGAGTGGGTGGTTTCTTCTCTCCCTCTTCTTGGTCAAAAATAGCCTACTGATAGGTCTGACTGAGTCAGTACCTGATGCCCAAGATCTACTGAGAGACAGGAGGAAAACAGGGGGCTACTATTAGGGAACACCAAAGCAAAACCAAAGACTGCTCGACCAGGGGCTGAGCACAGTAGCTGCCCCTTTAATCCCAGCACTGGGAAGAAGGGACAGAAGGATCCCTGGAGATGGTTTGCCTGTCAGGCGACCCAAGTTGGCAAGCCATGGAAGTCAGGAACCCTGCCTCAAAAAGTGAAGTGGAGAGAGACTGACAAAGACAAGAGCTAACCATTGTCCTCCCCAATGCATCTGGGCACATCACACACCTCTCTTCAGTACCCAAATGCAATTTAAAAACCACCTAGCGGCCATCAATGACAAAATAATAATAATAATAATAATAATAATAATAATAATAATAATAATAACAACAACAATAATAAAAGATTAGAAAATAGTTGACATCTTCATTTTGGAATTTTAAAAATGAGGGTTCCTAAGACACCTTTGTCTTTCCTACTGGTCAGTCCTAGGGTTTCTGCTGCTATGAAAAAAATGTCATGACCTAACTACCTTGTGGAGTAAAGGGTTGAGTTCACTTTACAGCTTACAGTCCATCATGCAAGAAAGTCAGAGCAGAGACCTGGAGGCAGGAACTCAGGCAATGGAGGAGTGCTGCTTACTGGCGTGCTCCTCATGGCTTGCTCTACCTGTTCCCTTATATCACCCAGAACCACCAGCATAGGGGTGGCACTACCCACAGTAGGAGGGCCATTCCCTATCAGTTTTCAACCACGAGTGAGGAAAATGCACCAAAGGCTTGCCTGCATGTGAATCTGCAGGGGGCATTTTCTCAACTGAGATTCCCTCTTCTAAACTGACCTTAACCTATGTCAAGGTGACACACATCTAGCTGGCACACTGTCCATGTCAGCCAAGTGTCATGAACTCCTGTCATGAACAAGTGTCATGTTTCTATTCCCTTATATGTGAAGTAAGAACACTACACATTATAATGGTGGGTTCCAGGCTAGCTATGACAGCGTAAAGCTACACAGTTGAGAACATAGCAAAAGACAGTACTAGATGCTTGTATATTAGTCTTTTTAAAGGCCAGAGCCAAAGGTATTTGGTCAGCTCATGCAAGAAAGCTTATAATGCATTTTAAGTATTCATATTCTCCTACATCTTCCTCTTAGCTAAGATGCCCAAGGCTGCCAGAAATAATCTCACTATTTGTGGTCCTGTTTATGGAACAGAAACAAAATGGAGTTTTATGGTCTGTTGTGTGCAACACCATGCCAACAGAGTGTGGACTTCAGGCAGAGCTGCAGAACAGGGATCTGTGCAATGCCCTATCCAGAGATGGAGGTCTCCCTCTGGCCAGCACATTTGTACAAGGTCAGTTCCACATTAGTGAGCATCACCTTACACATCCTTACCAATACTGACTGAAATCAACTCATATGAAGAAAGACAGAGAGAAGCGGGGGATATTTTGGTAGGAAGGAATAGAGCCATCAACTTATCAACTTCCTATGTTTTGTTTGTTTGCTTTGGGTTTTGTTGTTGTTGCTGTTGGTTTTTGTTTTGTTTTGTTTTAAGACAGGGTTTCTCTGTGTAGCCCTGGCTATCCTGGAACTCACTCTGTAGATCAGGCTGGCCTCGAACTCACAGTGATTTGCCATTCTCTGCTTCCCCAGTGCTGGGATTAAAGGCATGCACCACCACACCTGGCAATTACAGATAGCTGTAAATTGCCATGTGGGTGCTAGGATTTGAACCCGGGTCCTTTGGAAGAACACTCAGTGCTCGTAACTGCTGAGCCATCTCTCCAGCTCCAAATTCCTATGTTTTAAATAGAAAAGAAAAAAATACGGGAGGCTGGAGAGATGGCTCAGCAGTTAGGAACCCTGCCTGATCTTCCACGGGACCCAGGCACAATTCACAGCACCTCACAGGTCACAACTATGTGAAATTCCAGATCTGATGCCCTTTTCTGGCCTCTATTGGCACAAGGCATGTACACAGTATAGACAAACACACAGGCAAAATACTCATACCTACAAAGTAAAAAAATGAAAATACAAATGACAGACAACTGATATTATTTTGGGATACATTAAGTATTGATGGATTGTAAGAAAGAAACACAAAATAGAAGAGCAATGTTTGAAGGAGCTGAAAGACCATTAGGCACAATGGCCTCATAATGGAGGGAAGATGAACGCCTTTTGTAGCATCTACTTCACACTTCACAGGGATTATTGGTGAATATAATGTAACAATGGGGAGTTAGGGAATTGGCTTGTTGAGGACCCTGACATCATATAAAAAGCCAAAGGATGGCTGTGTATGTCTGTAACCCCTGCATTCCGAAACAGAGACAGGCATATCCTGAGATCTCTCTCATCACAAGCCCATGGAAACAGCTTCAGATCCAGTGAAAGAGTCTGTCTCAAGGTTATGAAAGAGGAACCTGCTGAGGAAGCCATCCTTCAATTGGCTCTTGCCTCTGCGTGTGAGTGAATGGGTGTGCTCATGTGAATGAGCCCCACACTGCCAAACACAAAATAAATTAACCAAAACAAACTTTCAACCACCAGTGTGTGTGCGTGCATTTGTGTGTGCTTTTGTATGCTCCTGAGTGTGTGTGTGTGTGTGTGTGTGAGAGAGAGAGAGAGAGATTATATGTGCAGACACACAAGTCAGGAGCTCTGGGGGTTGTTCCTCAGGCACAGCTGACATTGCCTGTTTGTGATAAGGTCTTTCACTGGCCTGCAGCTTGCCAAGTAGGCTGGACTGGCTGGCCAATTAGCCTCAGGAATCCACTTGCACGCTTTTCCCCATGGCTGAGTTTACTGTTATCCCTTGGCACACCTGGCAATTGTGTTTGTTTTATTTTGTTTGTTTAAGACAGGATCCAGTTGGTTGGTCTGGAACTTGCTAAGCAGACCAGACAGCCACTGACCTCCGCCTCTCAAGTGCTGAGATTAAAGGCTTGTCCTGAACACACTTGGCATTTTTATGTGATCCTGGACATTAAATTCAGGTCCTTATACTCCTGAAGCAAGTACTTGACCAGTTGAGCTGGGGTAGGGAGCAAAGAAGAGCCCCACAAACGACAACAACCAAAATCCAACTAACAATAAAACATTCTAAAATAGCTCCAAAATTAGCAAGTACAGCCTGCAGTCAGGCACAGTAAGAACTGAAGTATTAGGGGGAAGGGCTATGTGTGAAAGAAAAGGAGCCCAGCAGAGCAAGCACTTTCCAGAGCCTGCAAGACTCAAGGACCTTAGGTAAAAGCTTACATAAAAGGAAGAGGAGATAAGAATATCCAGAGATAGTGATAATGTAGAGGATGACCAAGTCCAGGAGCCCAGCAAGGGCCAGGTTCCATAGTTCACTGGGCGAGAAAGACTCAGAAACCTTGGTGGGAATAATTCTGGTCAGATGGCTGCTTCTGGCTGCTCTCTCTGAACTGTCTGATAACAGTATGGCCGGTATCACTCTTCACAGAAACATGGGGGATGAGCTCCCCAACAAAGAACCGTGGGCTACCAGACACTCACAGCTTTGAAGTCTTGAGATTTATATACGAAAACACGTCCTATCTGTTCTTGCTTCTAACCTACCTCTAACTGGCTGGTGAGGACAGAGGTCGCTCATAGCATTAAAAAGACCTGATTCATAAGAGCCTTCGCACACCCAAACTGAACTGTTCCCCATGCTGCCAGTTCCTCACTGCAGTTCCAAGAAAGTGACGGTCAATTCTCTCCCCTTTCCCAGAGAACCTACAGATACTCTTCCTGATGGAACTTATTAAGACTAACTTTTCTCAGGCCACTGACTCAAAGCCACAAAAGATAACGCAAAACGATCTATACAGACACCAAACCTCTGTGTTGGAATCTGAAAACCATGCACATGATACAGGCAAGATGGCTGTCACCGTCAGCTCTGAATGCAGGGTTGTATTTATAGACGCCGTGTAGGTAGCTCCATCAGTATCGTCCTCTATAAATACACTTGCAATTGTCAACCAGATCACGGAGAACTTAAAAGCAATTTGTAGGAGCCAAAAAAAGAAAGAAAGATAATGCACTGTTATTCTATTATTAATTATGTCAATATTCAAGAATACAGGGCAAGAGAGGATATTTTGAGAACTTTAATTAAAACTTGATACTTCATTACTGACAATTCTGTACCTTTTATTTAGTCTCAACAAGTATCCAGGACTGTATTCCAATATGTTATAAGAGAGCTCAAGAATCTCAAATCAGGCACAGACAGCATTCACAGATCTCACAATAAAGAGGCCAGAGTCATCTCTCCTTCTCTGTCACTCAGACTACAGGGCTGGCGCTGGTAGGAGGTCTCCATCAGTGCCCTAGGGGACATGAACTCTGTACCCTAAAGTGTCTGTTGCAGTTTTCCCTAGGGAATGCACAACTTTTCTTGTCTCCTAAACTGTCTGCTAAGTTTTCACATGCATTTCTTGTCAATGTCAAGTCCCAACGAAAACAAGTTTAGAAATTTACTCCATCATCTTTTGAGCAGTGACCCGCAATGGAAGCCAGCATCCAGGGGACAGTTTGGTTCAATTAATGGACTTCTCGCAAAGGAAGTATATGAGCAGAAGACGGAAAAAAAAAATTCATTTGCAATTAAATGTCAAGTTCCAGTGTTGGAAAGGAACCTTAGGATTTAATATGTGGGCATTTGAAATAAAAAAATAAATAAAATAAATCAGTGGATGATAAGAGATTGTCACTGGAAAGAAATAATTGGGTAAAAACAGTCTTCGGTTTTTGAAACTTCAAAGTTAATTCTTCAGTAAACAAGAATTTTAGAATGTGAAATAACACCTTAGCCTTCCCTGCCAAACAGAGAACACCTCCGGAAATAATGGGCTTAGTCACTTACATTTGTTATTTAAAAAATAATGCTTACTGCATGTGATAAACAGCAGATACATTTTTGACAGGCATTTGGAGATGTTGAATGCCATGTTAAATAACAAACATCTCAGGATGGACTTGGTTCTGGTTGTAATACAAGAAGGCTTCTCAATGTGGACAAAATCTCCCACTGCTCTGAGAGGGGCTTGGCACATCAGGAGGTCCCTAGGGTACCAGCAACAGCTCCCTCCTAACCCTGACTTCTCCTCACATCGCCAAATATCTCCAGAGAGTAAAGGAAAGAACACTGGCAATTAGTTGAGAATGGAGCATCTCTTGACTCGATTGTTTCACAGTGAAGGGGAGTGCTCATTCTACCCCATGCCTTTGGTGTCCTTTATACCTTTTTGTGAATACAGAAAAGGCCTGGAAAGAGAAAAGGCATTTTACAACCCATTATTTCTAGTATCTTCTGAAACTAAAGAGAAGCAAAAGTGAACTTAAAAAAAAATTAACCTAACAATATCTCCATCGTTTTAAACTCATATGATCACAGCAGTACCAAGGCATCCCATAATTTAAACACTCATAAACTTCAGCAACTTGCTGGAGAAAATGTTGACCCCACGACAGATGAATAAATCCACTGCTCACGCAATCTGACAATTGCTATGATTTTTCTTTCAGTAAATTCATGTAATTTGATCTTCCAAGTAGAGGATAAAAAAGTGGACTCAGGCAAAAATAACAAGTTTGATTTTGAAAATGTGATGGGTTTTCTTTTCATTCCCCATTCAGTTGAGACAGAAAATTGTTCACACTGTAAGCGCCGGGAGGTTAGCAGGCATTAAATTAGAACAGCAGTCTGGGAGCTCTCAAGGGGAAGCTGGGCACTGCCTTATTCTAGTGAGATGTTTCGAAAGGTATATTTTACATGTCCCAAGTTTGTTATACTTCATTCTAGCGTCTAAGAAAAGGAGATGACAGCAGTCTGAGGCACACGAGCAATCAAAGTGGGGGATGAGAGTTTACTCACCTCTGCTTTAGACTCCGTTGACCCCACACCCCACAGTAGGAAGGTGGCACATGCCTAACCTGTCACCTGGCTAACTTATCTTCTCACAACTCTATCGAATATTCCCACCCAGGAGGGTGGCTATAAGAACAGATCTGAGTCACAGCGGGTTCTGGGTCCCAGAGCTGACTGCCCACCCTGCACCCCTCACCCTTCCTTGGGTGAAAGGCTCTCACCTACTGAGGTGAGGAGCCCATGTAATCTTGGCTGACAATTTCCCTTGCAGTTTCTGGTAAACATTAAAAGCAACTGGTCTGACAAGCAGATAAGCCAATTTGCAAGTCAGAGAAACTTCCAAGCAGGCACCGATTTCTAACTTGAGAGAATCCCACCTTGAGCCTTTAAACGTTCTACATAAAGCACACCAAATTCAGCCTCCCCAGGGTTATTTTGTTCCAGAAGTGGTTAAAAGGCATCATGTTGCAGACTCAGATGGCCAGCGGCAGACCACAGCAAGTTCCCAAGTGAAGACATGCACTTTTAAGAGCTCAGCCAGTGAGGCCAAGTAAATGGGCTAGAGCTTCTGGCTAACACTCATGGCCAAGTTCATCCTGTCTCCACAGTACAGGATACAACCAGTCTCGAAGCAGCCAAGTGGGAGACCTGCCCAGATGGCAGGGAAGATCTTCTATAGAGCTCACCCCACATTTTGCTCTCAACAGCACACTAGTTAATGACATTCTAAGGGGGCAGCAGAGAGCTTAGCCTTCAAATGTCTCACAAAGACACTGCAGAGAGAGGTGCTGTACAGTCCCTGAAGGGAACTGTGGGACCAAACACATTGCCACTTGAGTCGAGCGTTCATGTCCAGGAAAGCCCTCGGTGTTTTGAGCAGAACAAATGGCTGAAAAAAACAAAAAATTCTCCATACTTTGGAAGCTAATGCTACACCAATAGAAAAGAGTGAATGATCAGAAGAAAAAATAAAGCTGGGCAGTGGTGGCGCACGCCTTTAATCCCAGCACTTGGGAGGCAGAGGCAGGCGGATCTTTGCGAGTTCGAGGCCAGCCTGGTCTATAAATTGAGTCCAGGACAGCCAGGGCTACACAGAGAAACCCTGTCTCGAAAAACCAAAAAAAAAAAAAAAAAAAAAAGAAGAAAAAATAGAAGCAGAACTCTGAAATGGAACTGGCCTAACAGTGGAGTCGTCTTTAGACAAAAACAGAATCCAGAGAGCTGACAGTTACGTACAGTCGTGGAGTTGTACAGAACGAGTGACGCTTTCACCATCAGATGAAAACCAGAAATGGTCTGCCAGCCTTGTGGACAATAATATGGATAAAAAAAATGTTTACAGGCAAGTTTTCTTCTCTTTCATTTTGCTATATTTTCTTCCTGTCTTCTCCCTCTCTCCTGTTCTCCTTCCTTACTGCCTCCCTCTCTTGGCATTTTTTGTTTGACTCTTGGTTTGTCCTATTTTGTCTTAAAATTTCCAACCACCTAACACCATGAATAATGCTAGGTCATAAAGGATGAAAAGAGCCCTTTAAATCCTTGTAGCCCACTCCATAGTAAGCATCACAAATGTGCTGAGCTTTTCATTACCTGTAAATACAAACCAAAACTATAATGGCCCTACATGGTTGTGAGTAGAGGTGAGCTATGAATCACTCTGCATATCCTTTCTGTGCTCCAACTTTACAGACTTACTTAAAACAGAATTCCTCGATCATCCTGGACTGCTCAGACTTTTAACTTGCCTTTGAATTACAAGGGGGATGTGACTCCCCAGGTCAAGGCTGGGGGTCTAAGGTTCTGCTGACAAACAAGCTGTCAGGTGATGCTGACAGAGAACCACAATGTGAGCAACCAAGAGCCACTAGAAACTTCAACAATGGCCCTAGCCATTCCTTTTCTTTTCTTTTTTTCATTCCCTTTCTTATTACAGAGAAAACAAACAGACAAATGAACCAATGAACAATCTCAGATACACAGCAACATGGTCAAGCCAAGGAATATGCTGAATGCGAAAGGCATCATCAGTATCCGAGGCTACTCTGTAACTTTCTGGCTTGGGTGGGAGACAGTAGTTCTGTGCTGGCCAGGTCTTCATGTGACAAAAATGTTCTATTCCCATCATCTCTTTTTTAAACTGGCTTTGAACTGGACATGTGAGGTGGGGCCTTGACGAGGCTCAGGTAGCAATCTCGGAACTACAAGGCAGTGAAGATGAAAAAGATATAAGCAGGGTATGGTGGTGCATGACTTTAATCTCAGCACTCAGGAGATAGGAGCAGGCCGATCTCTGAGTTCAAGGCCAGCCTGGTCTACAAAGTGAGTTCCAGGACAGTCAGGGCTACACAGAGAAACCTTGTCTCAAAAAAGTGGGAGAAAAAAAAGAAAGGAAAGAAGGTAGATAGGAAGGAAGGAAAAGATGGACAGACAGACAGACAGACAGACATAAAGACCACAGAGCTGACTTAGATAAGACAGTCAAATGAAAGGCCAGCAAACTAGAGTTAAACACCTAGGCATCACTGTGATATTCAGGCTGCCGACTATTCTTGCGAATAGGGTAGGTTTTACTGGAGAAGAGCCACATCTATTTACGGATGCTGTCTTAGAGAGGTGCTCTACCACACACTACATCAGGTAGCTGAAGCAACAGACATTACACTCTCACAGTTTTCCAAGCGAGGAAGTTTGAGATTGCAGTGTGTTTGGAGAAGTTCTTTAAAGATCTTCCATAATGGTTCGCTGCCTTCTTGCAGGCTTGCCAAACAGCAAACCGAAAGATCTGGGTGGCTAGGGTAATGGATGCATACTGTTTTTCCTGAGGAACAGCATGCATGGTGGTGGTGCTCAACACCTGCCTGTAACTCAGGCTCCAGGGTACCTGAGACCCTCTTCTGGCTCACAGGGACATAGACAGACAGATGGACTGGGACACACATACACACACACCACACAAAATAAATGCAAAGAAAAAATGCCATCCCCACCACCTCTAGCTGATTCTTGTTCTGAGAGCAGTATTCCCACATAGGGAGGCCGACCCTCGTGACTTACTTACCTCCCATGGTCTCACCTTTAAATATCAACCCATCATCTCGGGGGTGGGGCTTAAACACATGAGTTGCAGGACACCAATGCCATCTGGTCACTGTGACTATCACTCTTAACTACAGTGGCCAAGATAAGAAGTTGTAAAAGGAAATCTCTCAAAATCTAAGTATTTTCTGTTTTCAGAAAAGCTCTGCTGACTCCACCCCTGGAATATTAAATCACTTCCCCATGCCATTCACCCCATCTTTCCGTCTCATGTTCATGGTGCTTCCAGTGTGAGGAACTAACTACAAATCCTATACTCATCTGCCCTGCTGGTCAGTTTGCTCCTTATCCTGCAACAAAACTTAGTTGAGTGGAAGACGCATAAATGTTGGCAGGTTTTAATTAAGTACCTACAGTTTTGCCAAGGTGTTTCCAAGTTTCCGTTCCCTTCTTTGGCTCTTCCATTGAAGCCATTTACAATGTGCTAAAAACAATAGTTCTTAATATAGCTTTCTTTTAATAAAACAAGTTGCTTTCATCCTCCAAAAACTCCATTTCCTTCCTCCAGGGCCACTGGCAGGCAGAGAATGGAGTTTCCATATCCGGAGTCACTACATCCAGAAGCAGTTGCCCTGGGGACCTGGAAACACAGGTCGATCTCCCCATGACCACAAGACCCCTTTGGCACAGGCAGGATGGACTACTCCCTCTCCAGTTAACTGGAGCTCCCTGCACAGCGACCGCAAACAATAGTGGGCAACCTTTGTGAGCACCAGAGGAAACATATTCTGAATATAGGAAGAAAAAGACAAGCAAGTAGGAGACCCTGACAGAAGACACTCCAACTTCCTGTACCAGCAGCACAGGATCTGGCAAAGATACCTCCGAATGCTTATAAAATTGTCTTGGAGAAAAATAGCATAATAGAAGTGAAATTTTTACTAGTTATTTTAAAAGGAAATTTCTTTCCTTGTTAGAGTTAGCAGAAAATAGAGTTCTACTAAATTCTGTAGCATAACAGCATGGCAGTGGGAGAAAAAAAAAAAAAAAAAACAAAGGTGGTCAATGAGAGAAGATTGTGGTAAGAGCTCCTACTTCCCGACCCTGGTGCCATTTACCATCAGTTTTGCATCCCACAAAATAAGTACAATTATACCCCCCCATACACCTGTTCTGTTTTCTGCTATTATAACACAATGCCTGAGACTGGACAATTAATTCCTAAAGAGAAAAGGTCTGTTCTCGCTCATGGGTGCTGGGAAGTCCATGAGCAGGTTAGAGCATCTAGTGAGGGTCATGTTTAATTTCATCGCACAGAAGGAAGAAGGGCAAGAAGGTGAGAAAAAAGAGGTGCCTACCTCCTGCTCTTGCTGTGGGAAATCCACTCCCCAGAGAAGCAGAGCTCACTCATGAGAGAAAGGCACTAATGCACACATGACAACTCCACTCCCACAATCTAAAGACCTTCCACAAAAAAATTACTTTACAGACTCTGACACCAAAGAATAAAGCTCAAACATGTTTTCAGTGGCCACAAGTCACACCCAATCTACCATGAGTGCTCGCACGCTGTGACATGCTCACTGGACGGTAATGCAGAAATCACCTGCTACTCTTTCCCAAAAGGAATGCTGCTCCCCTCCAGACCCATTCCTTTCCCTCCTCCCTTTCCATCTTTCCTTTCCCCTTGCTTTCTCTGTCTTCTCTTCAATCTTCCTCCCCTAACGTATTTAAATGTCCCAGAAAGGACTTTACAGGTAATCTGCTAGCTGATCAATTAACACCCTACTGTAGGTTGACTCTGGATATTCTTCTTGCAGAGATCTTGAGTAACTGACAGGCTTAGTGGAGATGTGGCTTCAGAAAGAACATGAGAGTTTCACGGAAACAGTGAAGCAATGGCCAAGAGCAGGAAGCAGCTCCTATCTTTATGGCTATTCTCAGTATCACTTTGTTGCCATTACTCACCAAATTGCTCAACACTTGCCAAACCTAGTTTTAGGGCGTTTAGAGAAAACATACACAAACAGTTAAGAGAGTCAAATTACAGAAATGACGGAGCTGATATGTCAGCATTAGTTAGTTTAATAAATTTTAATCAGTAGTTAGAAAGCTCCAGGCGGTAGGAAAACAACAGGATATAAAGAATTAAATTCTAATAGAGAAAGTGAGACAACCAGCCAGGTGTAGTGGTACAGGCCTTTATTCCCAGCACTCTGGAGGCAGAGACAGACTTAGATCGCTAGATCTCTGTGAGTTCAAGGCCAGCCTGGTCTACAAAGTGAGTCACAGAAACCCTGTCTCAAAAAACCTAAAAAAAGAAAGTGAGACAACCAACATACAACCGTGGCATAATTTTACAGAAAATGAAAGGAAGGAAGGAAAAATGAAAGAAATATGGCTTTCTAGAGGTTTATTGGGTGGGCCACTCTGGAAAGACAAAACTAAAATGAATATTTGAAGGGGGGGGAGTAAAGTACATGGAGGTATGCCTGGGGCAAGCGGGAAGGGGAGGGAGGGAAGCAGGTGAGAAATTCCTCCAGCTCCAGAGCCTGTAGCCTGGATACACAGCACTACTGCCAGCCTTCTTCCAGTCCTCCTTCTAGAGTATGCCCTCAGTAGATGCACAAAGCCTGCATCCCAGCATGGAACATACACGTGAAATATGGGTTGAATGGCAGAGCCAATGTTCAAGGTGACTATGCAGAAATGTGACCCGGGACAAATGTCTTCCAGAACTTCCTGTATGCTACCCATCATCCGATACTGAGTCCATTAGGTTATTTAGGTTACATCTGGCTGAGAAGAATTAGCATGCTGCTGTGGCCAGTGACCGCAGACTCGGGTGACCTGGATGAATGTGCCTCTGGTAGAGTGAGGTGAGGCTCATGGAGGCTCTCTGCATGTTTGCAACTAAGCACAATACACGTCCCAGCTTCCTTTCTGCCACAACAAGTCACACTGAGTTCAACAGCCACAACAACAACAACAACAACAAAACATATGGATGCTTTACACTGCACTTTAAATACCCAGAAACTACAGAATCGCAAATAAAGGGATACACATCGATGCTAAGATATGGTTTAATTAAACCCAATACAGACTCTGCTTTCTGCCTCCTATGAAGAGGTTATAGAAGAAAACCAATTTTCTGAACTGTAAACACAGAAAGAACCCAGTAAATTCACCCCTCAGCAAGGGCCGGACAAACAACACAGCTGGCGACCTGTTATGCCCAGTGAGCTGCTTTCTGTGTTTCAGCTCCTACCACTCTCCTGACATTGTCAGGACTTCCTTTACCACTGTGTTTGTAGTTCTTCCTGGAAATATATCTGTACTGCTATCCTAATATTTTAAAGAAAACCAAAGGAGGAAAAAAAAAGTCTTTTGTAGTCAACACATACAATAATTGCTTGTATCCTTCGTCCTTAATTTACTAACAGTTAAACAAAGAGAGAAAGGTGAGAAGGAGGGAAGACAGAAAGGAAAGAAAATGAAATCAGGAAGAAAAGTGAAATAAACTGTCATTTTTAAGGGGCTGGGTGTATGCACTATGGTGACAGAGCACCTACCCAGCATGCATAGGGCCTTGTGTACTCCCACAGCAGCACAAACAATAAATAACAATCACACAATCACAACATATATTACAACCTTAAGCTTGCTGTATGAAGCGCTTAATAAAGGCCAGGATTTGTGAAAACAAAGTTGTTACCAAAGAAGGTTTACAACTAAACAGGACAAGCCAAAACAAAACAAGGCGGCATATCTCACCAAACCCAAGGCTCTACGGACAGGAAATTCACCAGCCCGAAGGCATATGAAAACTTCTAAAGTGCTGACGGTTCTCCAATGGATTACAAGCTAATACTTCAAACGCATACATTTAGAGAATGTTACAGCATGAAATTAGGTTTATGTCAAACATATCTAAAAAGGGTCTAAAAACTAAGGCCTAAAAACACACCAACCTTACGTGTAGAATTATTAGTTACGAAAAGCTTAGCAGGAGTCTGTCCATGTTCAGATCCAACACTGACCCATCTGGGCAGCGACTGAAAGTAAACACAAAGAGCACCTCTGGATTCGACCTCTTGAGGTGCACAGCTAGAATCACTCTGGTAGCACACTTAAGCAGAAGAAGGGTTTGTTCTAGATGTGGGGGTGCAGTGGGGTGGTAGTGTGGTTATGGTTTTCCTGTGGAAAACATCTACTTCTCAATTATACTTCCCTCGACCACGTATACATCTCGAGCACACTCTGGCTTCACACTTCAGGCATTTGCTGGTTGTGGGTAAGAATCAAGAGAACATAGCAAGATTCTTTGAGGGAACAACAGAGTTGCTGAATTACCAGACAGCAACTCCTGGTAACTGCCTTCAGGAAGAAAAAGGAGAAAAGCCTCTTAAGGCCCGGCCTCATGACTGAAGAGAAAAGGGTAAAAGGGGAGGCCTATCACGTTTTAGTCAATTCCTGAAGACAGTCTGTGTAAAACCACCATGGTCAGGTAAACTAATGGGTACGTATGTTCACAGAGACATGTGTAAGAGACACACAAAACAAGGAACATCCGTCCCACAGCCAGATGACACCTGGCTTCCCAAGAGAACAGAACCGCCCAGCTTGGAACCACTGCCATTTACCCAAGTTCTTCTTCCCTGGATGCAAGAGTTTCCCCTACTGTTCTATAACAGCTGTGGGCAAGGCCCTGTCCCTGCACAAAGACAGGCAAAGAAGTCCTGTTAGTGTAGGAGAATAACAACACCACTACTGCCCATGCAGCTGGACCACCATGCTTCCCAACAGATTAGCAGCAGGGCAGGACGTAGCTCTCTCACCTCCAACCTGAACCATTATAGCCAATGTCCTGACCTTCTGGGTCAACATGATGTGTGTATTCACATTCAAAACCGACTCACCTACTGCTGTTGTGTGGCAGGAAACTGCACAGGCTTACCAGTCCATTCTTAGAACAGTTTGAGGAGAAGCCATTAACAGCATTTACAGAAGGATAAAAGGGTATTTACAGAACTAGGCTTTCCGGGGAAATGAGGTAGCCTTTGTGTTTCACTGTGTAAAATAAATCAATGAGGATCAGTTGGCCAGCAATATAAAATGTATCTTAAACAAAAAGGAAGGAGAGGTAGAGAGACAGGCCTAAATCACAGCTCCACTCAATGGACTGCAGAAGTATCCCGGCCCCACTCCAAGCCCATTCATGGTTTCCAATCCCAAGCCAGTCTTTAAAAAAAAAATCTTAAAGGAGATAGAGGAAGCATCTGCTGGGCCCTTCGCTTGAACCTGTGGCTTTTAAGGTTATGATTGAAACAAAAGGAAAACAAAATGTATAGATTTTAATCGAAGGAAGTAGTTTTTACATACTACTTCCTACACATCAACACTATCTGTACAAGTGAATAAAGTGTATAGTCATTTTCAATGAAGGAATAGAACAAATAATAGAGGAATGGGTGATGCTTGAGGTCATACAATGAGGAAAAAATTGTACGTAATGTCAGGTAGATGGTTGCTGATTCTAATACCTGGTATCACTTTCAGAGCACCATGATGTATACCATAGGAGAAGTACAAACACATACATGTGCACATGCATATAATCAACATATATATCCACCAACCATTCCATTCAATGAGGTCTATTTCTGACTTACGGCAAAAGTGTGATGAATCTGAATGTATGTATGCCTTTAGTTATTGATCAGTCAGTTTATATTTCATAGTAATTTCTTTCTGCATTAGTCTCCCACACTTCTTCCCCCTACATGGTGATCCCAGAACTTCCATCCTTCTGGCTTGGTCATAATCCAGGGCTTTTAGCTCAGCAAATCCCTTAGATGTTGTCTCCACTGATAATACAAGATCTCCATAAACTGCTCTTCCTGTCCCATTCTCTATGACCCATCTCTAACCACCATGGTCTGTTATCACTAACCTACTATCCCCTTTAACCATGGCCACGTGGATTCTTGACTTTCACCTAAAAAGCAACTTTAATGAAGTGTCCCTTTTTAGTAGGACAAGTAACTAGGACTTAAGAGCAATCTGTTTAACTCCAAGGAGCTTCCAGATACCAACGTCTGCAGGAGAAAGGTGTGTCACCAAACTTTGTGCATGGCTCACACCATGGAGGGTGTCATTTTCACAAGATGCAGAGAACCTGCAAGACAAGGAAGAATAAGACAAGAAGCAACTGCCAGGCAATGTGGCATGTTCATCGCTTAAACACTCCATTTCATTCCAAGGTACCAAAACGATAATAGACTTTATTCTAATTGGATTGTCTGCAATGAGCCAATTTAAGTGCTAAATGCTGCGAATTATTCAGCTCGACATAGCAATGCACTGATGTGAGCCACTGCAGGGCAAGGGGGTTGTAGAAAGTGTGAGTTCCAAAGCATAATTAGGAGCCCAGAGTCTAACTTGGCAGACCTCCACCGCACAGACTCATATTGTCTCAACAGCTGCAGGAGGCCCAAAAAGAACCGGCTGCTACCTTGACCCAAAATGCATCTGCCACCAGCCAGCACAGCTGATTCTGGAACATCTCAGCCCTACACCACCAGGACAAAGACAGGTTGAAAGCTTCCTGAGAGATGCTGAGAACCCATGCAAAACTTGTCACAAAAAGGGCACTGCTCAACATCCTCTCAAGTCTCATTGTCTTTTGATGCTTCTGCCTATGAAACAACTAGGTATGGTTTTATAATCAGTGGGTAAGATCTCGGGGCTGGAGGGATGGGGAGACAGCCTGCCTGTCAAGCACAAGGACCCGAGCTCAATAACCAGACACACGTTAAACACTCTGTGCATGGTGGCACATATGATCCCAGAGTAGAGGGCACAATGATCCTAGGGATTGGGTGGCCAGCCAGTCTACTTGGTGAGCTTGAGGCCAAGGAGAGATCCTGTCTCAAAGGAAGTGAAGGACCCTTGTGAAATGACATTGGAGGCTGTGTGCTGGCCACCATGCTGGCATACATGTGCACATAAATACAACACACATGCATTTAAAAAGAAAAAAAAAAGCTTCATGCACCTAATGAAATCCAGGAGGTCATTAAAGAGACATTGAAAGTAGAAAGGGAACTGAGAAGAAGAAGGGGTACAGAGGAAGTGGAGGGCAATAAAAAAGGGTAACTGGGATGTAAAGATGGTCAAAATGCATTATATACACTATCAAATTGTCCACAAAATAATAATGTTTTTAAATCCACCTGAGATCTAGTGTACAGATGTGCTACACACCAGTTAGCTAACCCTGAATCCTTGAGATTCCTGCAGCTCACACACTTCACTTTAAATATGGGCGTGATAATAGTGCCTACACCGCAAGACTGGTAGGAGAACTGAGCTCATACAGTAGCTCTTCCCGTGCTCAGCTTTGCTTTTCAGCATCTGGAGTTCCTCTGCGTCAAACACACCTTGAAAATATTACATGGACATTCAAAAAAGAAACAATGCACTAGTTTAAGTTAACTGCTGTTTGGAGCAGCACAGTGAAATCCCATCTCATCCAGCTCTCCCACACTGCATGACTCCTCCCTTCCTCTAGTGTCTCAATGACCTATATGCTGTCACTAGTTCCTCATATAGTCTAGCTTATCCCATTGCTACAGTAGATCTATCTATCTATCTATCTATCTATCTATCTATCTATCTATCTATCTATCT
>CAJQZJ010004687.1:3060646-3073734 GCA_907164525.1 Lophiomys imhausi | reverse complement strand
TGTGTGTGTGTGTGTGTGTGTGTGTGTGTGTGTGTGTGTGTGTGTGTAAGAGAGAGAGAGAGAGTGAGAAACAGAGACTCAATTATTGAACCAAGAACTCATTGACACAGAGGAGTCTACTAGTCAGCTTGCTCAAGGCATTTCCAGGCCATCCAGAGACGGTCAAGGCATCCAAGTTCTGGTATTACAGGGAAGTTGTCACGGCCACCTGGGATTGATATAAATGACAGGGAACCTCAATAAGGTCTGATTCTTGGTCAGCATTTTATCCACTTAGCTAACCTTCTGTCTATCATGCATGTCTGTCTGTCTGTCTGTCTGTCTGTCTGTCTGTATGTATGTATGTATGTAGTTCTATTGACTATTAGAATGACTAGCCTATAGGTTCCCAAGATGCTCCCATCTTTGCCTCTCCAAGGCTAAGAATACTCTGGTACTATTTAAGATTTCAGAGCACTTTACTGACTGAGCCAGCTTACCCGCCCCTACATTATTTTTTTTTTCTTGACAACACAGCATACAATGACAAGAACCCACAGTAACATGTCTTTAATTACCATATACTCTCCTGTTTATCATGTCTGCTACTAAGCCACCTCAACAATCTTCCCAAAACGTGTGATGTGGAAAATGAGTCTACCATCTGAAAATCCATTGGTACTATTATGCATCTATTGGCCTTAGCCTTGGCAGTGGGGATTACTGAGGGGTTTACCTCTGAGCTATTTTAGGCGGCACTGGAAGGGCGGGCTGAGGACAGAAAATACTTCATCATAGGACTGGGACTACAGGTGTCTTTGTCAACTCTGCAGGTGTGTGCCAGTTTGTAAACTACTATCAGATCCACAGATGTGTCAGCGACAGGAGAAGCAAGCCTTTAACTGAGAGACCTTGTTGGGAAGAATTAATAACACAATAGCATGGGAAGAAGTAATCTATTTTTTTCTAATTAAATTCTCAAATTGTTGGAAGTAGCCTATTAAAAATATAAACCCAAACAAAATGTGAGTGTTGCGGGTCAGCATCAGCATTATTTTTTAACAAGGATAAAGATAAAGGGAGATATTACAGCCTCATACTCTTTCCTGATTGCTTCCAACTTAGGGGCTTGAAAAAGGAGAAGAAGAAGGCAGGAGTGCTGGCCATCATACCATGTCATTTGATACTTGTAATTTGAGCTGATGCACTCAACGAGACTATTTGTGTTTAAAGCTGTGTTAGAAAATTACATTTTTTAAAAGGCATTTATGGAGCAATTTCTATTTGTAAAGTGCTTTGCAGTCATTTTTTAAAGTAATTCTTAACAACAACCATGTAAAGTAGGTCAGAGTTATTAAGCCTGATGCTGCCTCTCTCAAAAGGCTGAGTCAAGGAAGGTGCAAAAAGGTTAAATGATTTTCCTGGGGTTACAGGCAAAGCAGGCAACAGAACTGAAGATGTTATTACAACTGCCAGATCCCAAATGCTGATGTCATCCTGATGTGCGCAGCCCCCCATCCCACGCCTACAGAAACAGAATACAGAAACTGGTTCTGAAAACCCAGTACCAGGTGCAAGACAAGACTGCAGGGAGATGTGGCTGGGGCGCCATTGCTAGCAGGGCTTCTGGAAGGTTCACGCTTCACCATGGGAAGACAGCAATGTTTTGACCACGGCTGAGACCACCCCAAACCTGGAACCCACAAGATCCCCCCTCCTTCGTGATAGACCTTTAAAAACAAAAACAATCTGAAATCACTTCCAATCTACAAGGTTCCATATGCTCAAACACAGCTGTCTGGAGTATTCTGTTCATTTTCCTCAAAGATTTCCCTGGGTTTCCTTTACCTAAAAATAATATCAATTCTGTGTCACTGGCTCCTCCCTCTGCCTTCTCATTCTACATCTATACTAGAAAAGCACTCACACTGTACAAAGCCCAGGACCAAGAGCAGATCTAGCCATCATCCGAAGAGTGTGCGGAGGGTACCCAGGCACTAGGCAGTGTAGCTTACCTGTGTCATTTCCGTTAATCTAAACTGAGAGACTGTACAGATTAAAACACTTAGGAGGATTTGAGGAAGCTGTCCAGCAACACAACAGGACAAGTATCTAGAATCAAATTTCAGGCCAGATTAATCAACCTCAAAGTCAATATCACTTCTACTTCTCATTAGAATTTCTCTTCCATTTTGTTGGTTTGTTTGTTTTTCTTGACACAGAGTTTCTCTGGGTATCTCTGGCTATCCTGAAACTCACTGTAGAGTAGGCTGGCCTTGAACTCACAGAGATCTACCTGCCTCTGCCTCCCAAGTGCTGGGATTAAAGGTGTGCATCACCAGGCCTGGCCATTAGAGACAGCTTCTAACTGCCCTGTGGGTGCTGGGATTTGAACCAGGGTCCTTTGGAAGAGCAGCCAGTGCTCTTCACTACTGAGCCATCTCTCCAACGCCCTCTCTTCCATTTCTTTATTCTTCTGTATTTGTTCACCTCAGCAGTGAAACCCATTCAAAGAAAATGCTTCTCCACTGTCTTTGGTCAATGAATCAAGAGAATCCATTGAAAAGGAGGAAAGGTAATTAATTTCTGGTTAAAAAGAAAAGCACCTTGACATTTTCCTGTCAAGTCAGAAAAGTCAGTTAGATGTGAATCCACAGGGTTTCTTTGGATCATGTAACAGCCCTTCCTCACATTTTGCAGTGTGGGTTGTCTGTATCCTACCTAACTCACAGACATCTAGAAAAGAGAAAAAAAACAAGGGAGAAAAAATGGGGGGAGATATAGAGAAGAGGAATGAGAACCAACAATGGGGGGTAGAGGCTGTGCAGTTCTTAAAGAACGGAGGTTGAACATTGTTAGTAAAAACAAACTATAAAAAACTTAGAGATGGCTTTGCCAGTAAAGACACTTGCTGCCAAGTGATGATCAAGTTCCATTCCCAGGACACAGATGTCTTCTGCACACATGGCTTGAACACATTCACATGGGTTTAGACACACTCAAAAAAGTAAACAAATGTGCAAAGTTTTTTTTTTTTTTTTGAAACAAAAAGGCACAGAATAAGAAAGATCATAGAGTCCTGGTTGACAAGACAAAAAACATTCAGCAAATTACCATCTCCATTCATAAGACTGAGAGGCCACCAGGACACAGGAATCACCGCAACTTGAGAGCTCATGACAGCATTCAACGTTCTAGCTACTAATATGGCATGAAGAAAGTAACAGTATACAAAACCCAGATGTGTCTGTCTAATGTAGACGATCATTAGCAGTCCTGAGTTCAGCACAGGAGCAGATCAACCTGAAAAATCCACCACATTCCTACCTATTAACAAGGAACAAATGAAACACGCATCACACTATGTAATTATCCAAAAGTCAGTGAAGCACATAGGTGTGTATACTAAAGAAAGCACAAAAGAGACAAGGAGGATGAAAGCCGTAAGGATACTGAAAAAAAAAAATCCAAATCCATACAGGCAGACCCCGCTGCTGGACTATATGAGTCAGCAGAGTAAAACGGTCAGTTCTCCATGCACTGATCTCTACGTTAACAGCAGCTCGACCAAAATGCCAGCAGTGTTGTTTATAGACATCAAGATTATAAAAATTCATATGGGAAGCGCAGGTCCTAGGCCAGCGTAAAGCCATCAGAGGACCAAGGCAGAATACCACTGTCTGCGGTACTGAGACTATGCACACTTGCAGCAATGAAGACAGGGTGACAGTGGTACAAACACAACCATGAACCAGAGCGACAGAGGGCGAAGACTCAGAAACGGACCCGCACACACACACGCTCAGCCGCCCTCATGCTTCAGAGTTACAACCAATGGAAGAAGAATGGCACGGTCAGCAGATGGTGCTGAGGGAGCTCAACACCCATAGGCAGAAACCTTAGAAGACCAAAAAGAAGGAGAACACTTACCTGAACCCAACACCTCAGGAAACATCAACCCTAAAACCAGAAGTTTCAGAAAGACACATGAAGGAATCGTCAGAATGTTAGGCCTCAACAAAGGGCTTTTGCCTGTGACAAAAAGAGTGTGATCCATAGAAGAAAATCTTGATAGACAGGGCTTAAACAAAACTAAAAAATCTCTCTCTCTCTCTCTCTCTCTCTCTCTCTCTCTCTCTCTCTCTCTCTCTCTGTGGGTGTATATATAACACATATATACATGTACTCACTGGTTGATTAGACTGGCTGGCAAGTGAGTGCCCAACCCTCCTCTCCTCATCCTACAGGGCTAGGGTTTACAGATGTGCGCAACCATGCCTGGCTTTTATATCAGCGTGGTAGATCGGAACATAGGTCCTCATGTTTACATGGCGGGCACTTTAACAAACAGAACCACCTGCTTAGCTGCCAAAACTTAAATAATTTGTCCTAAGAAAATTCAAGAAGAAAAATTCACTGAGAATAGAAACAAAAAACAAGTAACAAGTAAGCCCTTAATTCAATGAAGGAATAGGTTTTAGAACAGAAAGAATAGTGAAAAATTCAAAAGAAAAAGAAAACTAGGGAAAGACATAGACAAATACTTTATAGAAAGAGACAAAAGGATTACACAGGCAGAGGCACAAAGTGATTACTCGGGAGTGAGGAAAATACAACTCAAACCCACAATACCTCTACCAGACAGGGGCAATGACAGTATCAAAAATGGCCAAAGATACAGAACACCTTCATCACTCATAGATTATTGTAGGGAAATAAAATAGTATTCCTCAACATTTCAAAAACATTTGTGGGGGCTGGAGAGATGGCTTAGCAGTTAAGAGCACTGGCTAGTGCTCTTCCAAAGGTCCTGAGTTCAATTCCCAGCAACCACATGGTGGCTCACAACCATCCACAATGTGATCTGATGCCCTCTTCTGACTGCAGGTGTACATGCAGATAGAGCAACTCATATACATAAAATAAATAAACCTTAAAAAATTGTAACTTTTAAGTTAAAATACACATACAGGGGCTGTGATTCCAAAGGACCAAGTCTGGATACTAACTCCCAAGTCAGGTGACTCACCTATGTTAACTGCAGCTCCAAAGGACATAACACTGCCTTTTATCCTATTCTGGCACCTGCATACATATATGTATGTGCACATGTACACACGCATGTGGTAGGAGTTTATTAAAACCAATCGTGAGAATGCTTTTGTTTAATCCCAGGTGGGCTGCTTAAGACACAGGCATAAAGTACTAAGGGTCTTGTGAGCTAGCAGGGGCGTGGATTAAACAGCTGAGCAAGTGTAACTCTGAGCACTTGGGAGAGAAGAATAAAAAGCCAGAACCCGAGGAGAAGGGGGCTACAAAGAGACAAGAGAGAAGGAGCCCCCAAAAGAAGTAAGCTCCACAAATAAGTAAAAGAGAATGGGCTTTATAAAGAACTGAGTAAAGAGGTTCCACAAACAAGAGAAAAGGATCTGCAAAGAAGAGAAAGGGCTACAAGGTAGAAAGCAGTTGCTGCTCTCCCAGTTGTTGGTGCTCCCCCAAACTGCTGCTTGTTCTTCCTGCTGCTGTCTCCTGGTTCACTGGTTTGCTGGACTTCTAATAGACTGGTATTACCTCCAAAGAGTCCAATGACCCTAATCATCAGGAAGTAGCTGAAAGAGAACTCCGTCCTTTTTCCCTTTAACCTTCTTTCTCTCCTGCACAGTGTTGGGGGGTTGGAAGGAGCAAGGGTTGGATGGGAGGAATAAGGTATTAAGTACAGTAAAATAAATTAGAATGTATAATTAATATAATACAAAAATAATTAAAAGTCGTCTTGTTTTTTTTTTTTTGGTTTTTCGAAGCAGGGTTTCTCTGTGTAGCCCTGGCTTAAAAGCTGTCTTGTTACACACACACACACACACACACACACACACACACACACACACACACAAATCTTTTAAAAAATATACATTATGACTCCCCTTGAAATAAACAGCTCTTTTCTTGAGTCTTCAACCTCAAAAAAAATGAAAAATAAGGTCCACACAAAAAGTGTGCAGATATGCACCTGGTATCTTGACCTATAAAAACCATAACCAAGTTACACGTGTCCTCATCAGTCCAGCTGTCCTTCAAAGGCAAAGGGTCAAACTGGGACACAATACCTTGGAATATTACTGAGCAATAAAACAGAACCAGCTATTGATGCACATAAGAATTTCTATTATATCCAAGTGATGATTCTGAAAGAAAGCTAATCTCCAATATTTTATAATTTGATGTTTATGACATTTTTTGAAGTGACAGGGCAGGATAGTACCCATGGGGGGCCTCCCCCTTCTCAGAGGAGAGGAGGGCAGCATTGGGGGTGGAGCTATGTGGGAAGGGGGCTTGGAGGAGAAGAGAGGGGCTGTGATCCTAATGTAAAGTGATATTTAAAAATGAAAAGAGGCCGGGCGGTGGTGGCGCACGCCTTTAATTCCAGCACTTGGGAGGCAGAGGCAGGCGGATCTCTGTGAGTTCGAGGCCAGCCTGGTCTACAAAAGTGAGACCAGGACAGCCAGAGCTGTTACACAGAGAAACCCTGTCTCGAAAAACCAAAAAAAAAAACAAAATAAAATAAAATAAAATAAAAATGAAAAGAGTAAAATTTAAAAAATTCTGCCCAACCCAAAGAAAAAGAAAAAAAATGAATTCCGAATTCTTAATATGAACAGGGATTGTAATGACATTGATTTACTGTAATAAGCCCCCTCTTGTTAGTAGAATGCAAACTTTGGGAAACTGAGCAAAATATATTTAAGATTGTCCCTTATGATGATTATTATTACCACTCTTACCTCTGTATTCTCTTCTACAACCACACATGAATCTATAGCAACAAGAATTAAGATTAGACAGAAAAAAGTAGGCTGTTAAGCAGGAGAGATGCTGAATGGTGCAGATGCTGAACTCCAAATGGTTTCACTTTCAGATTTGTCAAAACCAATCCCAAAGCCAGGCTTGGAAAACAAAGGGCTCATTAGGAGAATCACCTGCTAATACAATGCCTTCTAAACTGAGATCTGGCTACAGCTCCTGGAAAACTGGCAGGACTCACCACAGAGCCAGCCCTGGCTTATTTTCAGCAGCAGGAGGCAAGTGTGACATAAAACCTAAATCCTGTCACCGAATCCTAAATTTCATCTGCATCAATCATGCCCACTCCTGTTCACTGCAGATCCTTCCCTCAAACTGCTGCTATTGAACTCAATAAACAGGTATTTAGAAACACACACAAAAAAATCTGACTTCCTAATATAAAATGCCCTCTCTGCGATATCTGCAAGTCAAAAGGTGACTCTGTGTCTTAGGACATGTGGATAACTGCTCCTCAGCTTCTAAGGTCAAAATCCTACACATCTATATGCACAGCATGTGATTTTACATGCTGAGAAACATGGAGCTCAACTGTGAACCCAACCTCTGCAACACAGGCCAGCTGACCTAAGAGATGAGAAGCAGGGCAGAAAAAGGCTTACCCACTCTGTTGCTAAGCGAGAAACAAAGCGGGCTTCTTTTTTGCTTTGGGATCAAAACGAGGGCCTCACGTGTGCCAGGAATGTGCTTCACCATTGTGCTACAGGCCAGATCAAGAGCTGGCTTCTGGGGAGGGACACATAAGAACTGCACGAAAAGAGCCATGCCTGCACAGACTGACTGCCTGGTTAGAACACGGGTGCCATGCGGAGCCGGGAATGCGGCAGGTCCAGAGGCTAATTACTATATCTTGGGCTAGTGTTGGTCATTCCATGCCCACCTCGATATACAAACTAACACCCTTCAACTAACAGATTAAAAACCTTTGTAATCTACTAAATTCAGATAAAAATCTTCGGAATCTATTAAGTTAACAAACCCAAGGGCTTCCACCAACCCAAAAGCTAAAAATGTCCTCAAATAGTAGCTTAGGCCTATAGAAAAGCTTCACCAATCTTGCTGTAACCTGTCTCTTTTATATGGGCCAATGTGTTTTACACTTGCCTTGATTTAGGACTTCCTATGTTCTGTAAAACTATAAAACTGTTTCCGCATTGGAACACGGAATTTGGAGTAACCTAAATCTATGTTCTGGTCCATGAACACTGAAAACAGCTCCAGAATAAACTATCTTATTCCCTTTGAGATATGTTTTTATTCTCTTTGAGAGATATATGATTTCTTCTGGTAGCATTGGCCAGAAAGTACAGCCCATGAGGTACCCTACCCCTGTCACCTGACAGAACCTGCAGTTCTTCTTCAACCACTGTGACAAGCTGTCAAGGGACTATTATTCACATGGAGGGAGCAGAACTCCTGTTCAATGCACATTTGTTTACTATTCATTGTTTCCCAATACAAAGCAATGGTTCTCTGCAGCAAGGCAGCTTTTATTATTTTTGTTTTATTATTCATTCTAATTATTTTACTATACTTAATACTTCTACCTCCCTTCCAACCCTTGTTCCTTCCACCCCCACCCCCAACACTAGGTGGGAGAGAAAGAAGGTTAAAGGGAAGACAGAGTTCTCTTTGAGCTACTTCCTGCTTATTAGGGTCATGGTTCTTTGTGAGTAATACTAACCTCAGTAGTCATAATATCCATAAGTCCAGCAAAACCAGGAAACAGTAGCAGGAGGAACCACCTGGTGTTTGGGGGAGCACCAGCATCAGAGAGAGCAGTAACCTCTTTCTTCTTTGCAGCACCCCCTATCTTCCAGGGTTCTGGCTTTTTGTCCCTCAGTCCTCAAAATTCACTTTCTGCAAGTGGCTAAGCCACACTTCTGCTAGCTCAGGAGGCACACACTGATTACACCTGGGGATCAACTGAAGCATTCCCACACCTAGGATTAAACAAAAACAATCTCATAACTGTCTTTTTTTTAAATAAAGCAAACTCTTACAATAGTTCTCAGTACAGATCAACTCTTCCCTAACTGACATTTAGCAATCTGAAAATTCCAGTCTTAACAACTGAGGAGGTAGAAGGCCCAGAGATCATCATAAACATCTCACACTTCTCAGGGCAGCTTCTGTGGCATAGAAATATTGTGCACCAAATGCCCACTGAGCTGAGTAAAAGTCCCTAACCTAAAGAGCTATTTGCATAGGGTTCAATGAGAGGAACACTAACATAGGATTAGACATGAAGATCAGGAAAGTCCCCAGCTAATGGTATGACTTCATACTGGAACCATTAAGGGGCAAGGGTTACTGGAGCAAGACTGTGAAGAAGAAACTGGCTCACCGTACCCTACCCTACCTCACCCTTCTTTCTGGTTTTTGGCAACCATGAAGCAAAGAACTAAGTCTGCCATGAGCTTCAGCCATAACAGACTGTGCCATCAGAGGCCTAAGCAGCAGAGCTAATGATCACAACAACTACACGCCTCTGAAACCATGGGCTAAAATAAACACTACTTTTTTTTTTTTTTTGTCTATAAAAGGTATACTGCTGGTGCTTTTCCCAAGTCATACGAAACCAAATAATACAACAAGCTTAGCAAATTACAGCAATTAACTGGAGGTGGTGGCCCACAGACAACCTTTACTCCTTTTACTTACTTAGGTACAATTCACCCAGAGAACTTGCTTCAAAAGCATACGATGGAGAACTAAAGAAAAGACGCCAGATGACCTCCACTAGCACATGCACTACATGCCATATACCCTCCCCCCACCCTGGAGAGGGGGGGCAGAGAGACGGGTGGGACAGAGAAAAATGCAGTGTTGTGGAACCATAAAACCCTACAGGAACTCTAATTTTGAAACATCTGGGTGACATTAAACAAGACAGGACAATTACCTTTATCACATTTCAGTTTATTATCTCCAAAGGGGAATTAATAATTGTCTTCCCTATAAGAACTGTTGGAACAAAGAAAATAAATAAGATATGAGCATCAAAGAATGGGGGGGGCACAAAGATTTAGAAAGTACCTACATATTATTAATATGTTCTCTCCCATCTCCACCAGAGCCCTCTACATCTCAGCTGCCAACAGTGTGAGCTAATTCACTTTTGGCATCTTCTTTCAGACTACATGTTTATTATTTTAACTAGTTTCTGGTGCTAGATAAGAGCCATCCATATTTAATTAGCTTGTAAATATAGTGCCACTTGGTTTCTGGGTAATGCTATCACGAAAGCCTCAGCTAAAAGATAACCCCAAGAAGCCAGGAATTCATCCAAAACAAACACACTTAACATCATATTACATAAGAAATATTTCTGTAAATAAAATGTTTGCTTCGGCCTACAACCACCACAATGTAAACACTGAAGCTCAACATCTTAAAGTCCCCTTGACATGCTGTTAACAGAACAGAGTCTAGCTGGCACTGGACCAGGGAACCAGTGACACTATGGGCAAGCCACACACAGGGCTTCTCCCCTCACAAAGTAGATGCGACCTAGGCTTCAAATACAAGCCCTGGAAAGCAGAGCAAGCTGGACTATGATGCCTCCCAAAACATCACTAAAGCCTTCTTTTGTCCATATAACCTAGCCAACTACCCAAGGTCTGCTTTTCCTCAGAATGTATAAAGGGGATATTAACAGAACCCTCTTCATGGGGTTCTTAGGGAAATCAAACTATTCACTGCATTTAATGCAGTCAAACTATGTCTGGCACTCAACTGACAGTGACTCTCATTATCGCTATTAGCAACGGGATAGCAATTTTCC
This sequence comes from Lophiomys imhausi, assembly GCA_907164525.1. NCBI lineage: Eukaryota > Metazoa > Chordata > Mammalia > Rodentia > Muridae > Lophiomys > Lophiomys imhausi. Next base: position 3,063,110 of record CAJQZJ010004687.1, on the reverse strand, counting down.
AACCTGGCAGCTGGAGTTCTCAAATCTTCAATGAATGCACTAGGACACCGTTCAGCAGCTTTCGGGCACATTCGCTCTCAAGTATGTCACCGACTAAAACCATGACAGGCTCTTCAATTTTCCCCAGTCAGAGCACTTCAATCAGAACATCTTGCCCACCTCACAGGGTCCACAGCAACATTCATCTGTGTGTCATTAGTAGGCATCAATAATGCCATGCCACCTATCACAATAACAGTTTTAACGTAAGATCAACTATTGTACCCCAGTGTTACAAGCTGGGGACAGGGCTTTCCAGCACACTGCTTGATCCAACTCCTTCCCTTTAGAAAGTACCTACCTAAAACCCTTAAGAGGGTCATACTAAAAGCCCGATGAAGCATGCACTACTGATATAAGATTAAATAGTACATGTGCAGATACATGATCAACTACAGGAGAGCACAATATTCTCCAGGATGGGCTGCATAGATTTGATACTCTAGCTAGTTAGTTGGGTGGGTTAGTGAAAGCTACATTAACTAAGATAAATCTGTAAACTGGAGAGAGATTGGAAAGATGAAGTGAAAAATCTCATGATAGCATTATATTATCAGCAAGTAGCAACCCTGGACTAGTTATTTCAGTGGCTAATGAGTGATTAAGTTAAGGGCAAGATACTGAAAACAGTTAACAGTTTACATTAACAAAATGGTAAAATACTACAATTATCTTTCGAGAAACAAATTGGCAATGGTAATGATGAGCCTCTTGCATACAATACCCTCATAAAGTTAAAAACTTTATCTTGACAGAGTAATTTAGAGGGTCAAGGAGTTCCCATAAACACCTGGTGTGGAATGGCTCACAAAACACACCAGTCTCTCCATGAGAATCCTGGTTAGCTCATTACCCTCAATACCTGCACGTGCTTCTCAAAAGCTATGTTTCCACATACAAAGCTCTTGACCTTGGACTTAGCTCTCTGAAGCCTGAATCTCGCTCTGTTCATCGTCAGAGTTATTGCCAAGAAGGCTTACCCTGAACCCCTCATAAAGCCAGGAGTTTCTAGTGTCAGACAAATGAAATGCAAAACTTCCCTGTAGGATTACACCTTTCAAGAGACTCAGGAAAAATCTGAGCTGACATGGAGCTGGAACAGTGAAAGAAGGTCAAGGGCCAAATGACAAGAAATTTAATGAGATCAGATGTCTGAAATCAACAGCTCCTATCACAAAACATCCTCCTCCCCTTGTTTTCCAGAACTACATGTGAGGGTAAAGTCATCAAATTTTCTAAAAGTACACGTTAATTATAAACAAAATCTTCTTTATACCGATGTAAAGCTTCTCATTCTCACTTGAATTGTGCTTGCTGTGAGAAAGTTGGTAGGCACACACTGCCCACCTGCTCTCACAGGGCATTAAATGACATTTTAAAACTGAATGTTGAACAAAGACCAGAGGTCTACAAAAGTTCACTTTCTGGCTAGTGATATAGCTCGGAGTGCTTGTATAGCACGCAGAAGGCTACAGGTTCAAACCCTACCATGTCATAAACAAGGTGGTCAGCACACTCCAGTGACTCCAGCACTGAGACGGAGGAAGAAAAACCTAGAGTTCAACGTCATCTCAAGCTACATAGTAAGTCTGAGTTCAGTTTGGGATACATAAGATCTTATGTCAAAGATAAATCATAAAAGGGGGAAGTGAGGTCTACTTTCAGACTAAAGAGCCTGTTTTAATTTTAGCAATTCAAGATGGACTCCTAAATTTGGTGAATTCAGAGTCTTGATTTCAAAGCTCTCCTAATTTCAAGTAAAAGGGGCTAGAAGAGATTAAAATAGTGACTTCAAAGTATGTCTGTAAATTTTCTTGGTGACAAAGCACGTTTACTCAGAGGAGACTTATTGAGTTAGGAACTGAAAAGAAAATTGAGACGCTTTGCTATGAAAATACACACACACACAAACACACCAACAAATACGACCATCATCGCCTTTCATGATTAAAAAGGGGGGTGGGGACAACAAGAAGAACCAAAGAACAGAAATGACAATATTTTCCCTGGACTGTTCCCAAAGCTAAATTTCAAAATCCAGTTAAGCTAACATATCAAGCTTTGGATTGTTTCCCATTCAATAAACACCTAAGGGTAATAATTGTATTTCATAGCTGACCTTCAGAACGCAAAATGAATCATACTCTGCCACTAACTTGCACGCAACAGCTGTCCCCATATACCCTGCAGAAAAGCTTAAGTGAGAAAAACTGAAAATATTTTTTTACAAAAAGTGTTAGAATAGCTATATCCAAAAACAATTCGCTCAATTTAGCAGTCCTTTAACAAAAGATTTGTGGAAAAAACCTCGTGTGTTTCAGAGACTACCCTCACTGTGTCTCATAGTTTTTACATATTTGCAAGGATGTCTCTTCAATACACACACACACACACACACACACACACACACACACACACACACACA
>CAJQZJ010004687.1:3005467-3026738 GCA_907164525.1 Lophiomys imhausi | reverse complement strand
GGGAGGGGAGGGGAGGGGAGGGAAGCTGCCTGTGTTTAGCCCTAGGAATATGACCAATGATATAGTCAATTGGCTCTGGCATTTGACCAACAGCTGCTGTGTCTACATGAGGAGCTCTGGGCAAGGGTAGCACTTAAGTTCTCTCTTCAAAGCTGCAGGTTAGGAAGAGACCTAGCACGCAATGGGCTGACCACGGACAGAAACAAAGTAAACAAGAGGGAAGGCCTCAAGTCAACATTTACAAGCAGGGAAGGAAGCAAAGTCAGACAGGCCATGGGGAACTGTATCGTGCTCCTCTTTGGGACTCTGTAAGTCTGGGAAAGACATATTTATATAACAATCTTCTCAGCTTAGTGGTGGTTCCTGGGCCAGAGTCCAAGGGAGGCTGTTGTTCCAGTGGCCAGAAGATAAGAGGAAAAGAACAGTGACCCGCCTGCTCGGCTTTGACTCCATCACTACTCTACCCAATAAGGTTCTTTTAATTTAATTTCACAACTCAGCCTGGATCAATGAAACAGCAGTGCACGGCTACCACAGCCACGTGGCAGGAAATTTAAATAGTGCAATAAAACCCACAGGCATCAGCAACTCTAACTGCTTGCCATAGCAATGGTTGCTGAGAAATGTGCACAGGCCACCAGTAGAAGCTCAGTGTTGAGGGAGCATGCCAACACAAGCCCTCCATCCCTATGTCTAACTAATTAACAGTATTCTTGGCCTCTCTACCAGGCCTGGGAGAAGTACTGTGACTGATCTGGGCTCACCTGGAGCTGCAAATTACTTTGCCAATAGCAAACAGAGGACAACACTTTGCACACCCACAACAACAAAGACAAGCTTCCTCTGTAGCCCCGCTTCTATCTCCCTCTATGTGGCACGGTTCTCCAAGGCTTTGATGACAAAGGACTGGGTTCTTCTACCAGCCAACAGCAAGACAGTAAAAGGCAGGCGGCATTTCCTCCCCTCCAGGACCTGTTCTACAGGATGGCCTTTGATCAGTATCTTCATGGGATTTTGTTTTCTACCCAGGTTTGACAGTCTTAGCATGCCTTCCTGTACCATTTCCTCCCTCCCTTCCAGTAAAAGAAACAGAGAGAGACTCAGAGTAAATACTGCAGAACAATGATGACAAGCATGCTGAAGCCTCCCTATTATAGGCTAATTCTTCAACTATCTTAAGAATGGCATTGCATGTTTGAAAAAAAAAATCCACAATGAAAAGAAACCAATTGGGTGTGGTGGTGCACACCTTTAATCCCAGCACTCTGGAGGCAGAGGCAGGCAGATCTCTGAGAGTTCGAGGCCAGCCTGGTCTACTGTGAGTCTAGGACAGGTAGGGTTGTTATGCAGAAAAACCTTGTGAAAGACAGGGAGGAAGGGAGGGAGGGATGGAGAGAGGGAAGGAAGAAGGAAGGAACCTATTGCACAATCTTAACAATTTGGATGGTGATCTCCAGAAAGTTGAAAGGAAAGGAACCAGTCCCAAACAGCATATTCATTGTGTAATCTATATAAATGTTTTTGAAATGATAAAAATTTATAAATGAAGACAAAGTAGCAGTTCTTATGGTTCAGCAACAAGGATGAAGAGCCAGAAGAAGCCGGGCCATTATGAGAGGGTAATAGCTCCTGTAGTGTTGGAGCTGTTCCAGATGTTTACTGTGGTGTGTCACCTGAAATTACAAGGAAACAAACTGTACAGACATAGTAGACAATACAAACACAGGGTGTGGTAGACAAGAGACCTCTTGGACTTAATAGCTATTATTTATCTCAAAATTTTCAATTTTGAAAATCAGCTACCTTCCACACCCTGAACATCACCACACCATCTTTTGTTAACCAATAGTTTTCAGGGGCAGAGACGGAATCAGATGTAAAAGCCTGTGACAGATGGAAAGACAAGACCGCCTGAAACCAAGACGAGATCTGTTGACTTCGAGCGTTTGAGGATTAAGGATTTGCGTCCAGTCCAGCACTCTTATAGACAACCTAACATCCACGGTCACCTAAATACAGTGCTTTTCACCAAAACGAATCCATTTTCTTTTCCCTCAGCAAAGTGACTAAGCAATTTCTACATGATCTTAGAGCTTGGTAGACAAACTGAAATTGGTCAGCATTTTTCATAGTTTTCTAAGTTATAAAGAGAATGGTAGATAATGGGTGATTCAGTCTCCTGGTCACATTTGAGAATGGACTAAGACAAAAACCAGCTTTTCATCAAAGAATAACAAACTCAAATAGCTACCCAGCTATTGCTAAGCATATACTGTGATCTACAAAATTCCTTAAATGCTACAAATAAATTGTAACCAGGAGACTTTATGTCTGGTGATTAGTGCAAATGCATCAAATGGTCAGTGATACACAGTGCTAAAGAACCCCACAATCCTCAAATGCTTGGAAAAACATTAATATTAATGCACAATTGAAACTGCATGATTCTGAGAAGGAATAGTATCATTCCATTCGACAATCTCGTGGATTAACCCTCATTGTACTTAAATGATTTCTGAGTAAGTCAGAGACACTGTAAGAAAAATAAAAATACTCAACCAGAAACGTGTTGGTCTCTTCACTGGCAATTCTTTCACGATGCCCTGCATATTAGGTAGAGGAGAAGACTGATTTCCAAACTGGTGAGTAGACTGTTTGGTTTAAAAGAAACAAAGGAGGATATGTAATGATCTAGTCTAGCATGCTACATATAAGCGCTGTGCTTACACTGTTTACATTCTCATCTATAGTCTTCCACTACACATGCACAAAAGCACCAGAATTAAAAGTTGAAGAGACTTTACTAAGACAGGGGGCTGGGAGCTTCCCACCCCGCCCCAATATGGCATTGTCTGACCTGTTTCCTAGAGAAGTCACGGGCTTCCCTCGTGTGCTTCTTAATTAAGTGCTAACAGAGAACAAACACCCATTTGGTTGTTCAAATAAAAACACACCAGACACCTACAGTCCAAGGCAATGGAAAAACTGTCTTTTCTATACAGCACTGAGAAAATAACTGACATGGCTAAATCCACTTGGCTTAATCCCTTGATTACACAATATTTCCATCATAAACACTGTGTTGGTTACATGCCTGCTTTGTGAACCAAATGTCAAAATTGCCCCCCCTTTTAAAGAATGAAATTGGTGTTGGGAGCACTGTGAAGCAGAAGATCCCTCGAGGAGAAATAACACAAAAAGGGATTGGTAATAACGTCTTTCCAATCAACTGAAGCACCCACCTACAAAAAACTCTTTGTCATCCGCTTTGGTAAGAGTGTGCCGCTTGTCATGACATGGGCTTCTGTATTTGTGTTTTTCCTGCCCTGTTCTACAGGGAAGAAAAGGCGCCTTCCCAATAGCAAGAGTAACTGTAACTCCCCTCATGGCCTCCCGCTGATTTTCAGCACCCAGAACACAAATGGGTCATGGCAAATAAACTAGTAATACACCCATTCTAATCTACTGAAAACATGGACCCATTTGAATAAGTAATTCCTGGGCAGGGATGAGTTTGCCCACAGGGGTTTTTGGCAATATCTTATGGAAATTTTCAGTGGCTGATGTTGGAAACACAGAGTAGAAGATGGAAATGCTTGTGGATCCCACCGGGTAGACATTAAGGATGCGGTGACACAGGTCAGTCTTCCCATAATGGATTTTTCTAGCTCTGATGTCCATTGTCCTAGCTGACTGCCCAGTTCAACCAGACTTATGTCATTTGTTCCAGAGGACAAGAACACTGAGCTTGATTAAAGAATAAAATAAACCAATTTCAAAAAGCCAATACTCAAAAGGAAAATAGTAAACATGAACCAAGTAATAGGAAGTATATTAGTCATTGCAAGATTAGTATAAATACATCACTATTTCAACACTAAAAATATTAAAAATTAAAGCAAATCTGACCAACTTCAGATCAATACCTACACATGAGCCTTTGTTTGAATTCATGTGGGGTTGACTCCTAAAATCCTGAAATGATTTTCTAACTATATCCAAGAACCATCATTATCAATATACTACATTGGGACTAAAGTCCCCATGAGCACATATATCACCACACAAGCATACACTTACAGCGAAAATGTCATATAATCATGGGATTAAGGCAAGTAGACTTGGACATTTCAGTTGTTTCTCAGCACTCTCTAGGAAGGACATCTTTACATTGCATTAGAGTGTAGGTGCCTGGTGTACAATTGGCAGACGTCAGTAATTAACATCTCAGAACTATTGTCTCACGATGCTCCAGGCAGCCTTTACCAATGGATGAGGTTTTCTGAAGGAGGTATCATATAGCTAGCATCTAAATGGCATGTGGATTCAGCAGGCATGGATTCAAACCATACCTTGGCCAATGAAGGGCTTTATGAACTTAGGTTTACCATTCAAACTCTCCAGGTATGCTTGCTTCAAATACACAGCACACAGTGACCGGCTTTAAAAGGACCTTCTCATCCTATCTCTAAAGAATTAGAGACAATTTGACATTTCTGAAGTAACAATGTTGGGGATTTTTTTTAGTTATGTATTGGGGGGTATTTTACATGCACATGAACACAAGTTGCATTGGAGCCCCTAAATCAGCAGTTAGCCTGTGAGTCACAATCCCTTTGGGAATGGAATGACTCTTTCACAGGAGTTGCCTAAGATCATCCTGCATACCAGAAAGTTATATTATGATTTATGACAGTAGAAAAAGTATGAAGTGGGAATGAAAATAATTTTATGGTTGAGAGTCACCACAACATGAGGAACTGTATTAAAAGGCTGCAACATTAGGAAGGCTGAGAACCATTACTCTAAATGAAAATTGGATAGGCTCTTCTCTTGTGAATCACCCAACATGGGTGCTGGGTCTAAACTTGGGTCCTCCGTAAGAATAGCAAACGCTCTAAATACCTGGGCCAAATTTCCAGCCCATAATATGGTTTATATGCCTCAATTGTGGAAATGTCAAATAGGAAATACATCAGACCATTTCAATAGAGTAAAGAAAAAGATTAGACTCATGCAAGAATGTGGGAATAGGATCAGAATTTATCAGGGAATTAAATGGTCAAAAAATAGGAGGAGTATTTACCTGCAAACACAGGAACAACATGCAGTGAAAAACACATTGCAATTAGATTCAGATGGAATTAACTCGCAAGATGTCAGTTTGAGTGACAGTATGACAAAAGAGTACTGTTTCTGTGACTTACGGTAAACGATTTTACCTTGTGTGGCTCAGAGCCCTTTATATAAAGGGGACTAATTCTACCTGTGTAGTTACCACCATGGGAATTTCACGAGATTAATTGCTAAAGAATGGGCATCCAAAAGAAGCCATGACTGAGTAATTTATGGGCTCTCTACACTGAAGACCCTTTACAGAGCTAGGAGTGAACGAGTTAGAGCTCTTTGTAAGGACCTAGACAAATATTCATAACATAACAGAGGGGATGGCGTCCTTTTAATTACAGAGTGAGAAACAACCAGGAAGTGAACTAAAGATGGTATATGCAACCTTCCACATGCAAAGAACAAAGAGCATAGAAGGACAGGCCTCACATTCCTAACCACAGGGCTGGGGTTAGGAAGGAGAGTGCTAAGAAGGGGAAGACGGGAGATACCCTTTCAGATTGTTCTTACAGTATAGGCTAAAACAAAACTCTTAACAATTTTTTTAAATAAAAAATACTTTGTAAGTTCTCTATCTTAACCAAGTGTGGTTATACATGACATAATCCTAGCATTTAGAATCAGAGGCAGGAGGATTTTGAGGCTAGCTGAAAAAAAAAAAACCCCAGGGAAAAACAAAATCTCTTTTTCCATCTTAGAAGGATTAGTGAATGCCAGAAGCTGAGGGACACGGTGAGCAGAGAATGAAGGCTCAGTGGGCAGTGGGTTTCCACAGAGTGAGGGAGGTATAGAGCCTAGACAGACATAACAACTACATTGTATCTCTAACATTTTGAAGTGTAAACTTTGAAAGGTAAATTTTCTGTTAAATGTATTTTTTTCAATTTGAGTTAATATTTGGTCTTAGAGACAGAGACCACAAACACACAGTAAAGGAAGCACCGTGAAAGGAAGAAGAACAGAGGAGGGGTACTAGCGGAAGGCAGGGAAGTCTGTATCCAGGACACAAAGGTACCTGATTCTACCTAATGCATTTACAATCTGTTTCCTTGCCTCCCCTACTCCTACCAGCTGCCCCTCCCCAAGCTTCACTGGCTTAATTTGCTTGTCACCCTTCCCTATCTGCAGACATCCAGGAAGTGAGTATTCAAATAGTTCAAAGGGCTTCCTTCTCAGCAAGCTTCAGGATAGGAGGCCTAGTACACAGCCAAACCCAGAACTTGAGGCCTGCTAAGACAGAAACAAAGGTAGGGAGATTACTCCAAGTCCGGATGTGCTGTCCTTTGAAGATGTCTGCTCAACCATATTTTATATCCCCAAGGATATGAAATTAGTATTATGATGGTTGTGATGTGGCCAACAAAACACAAAAAGTAATATTGCCGGGCGGTGGTGGCGCACGCCTTTAATCCCAGCACTTGGGAGGCAGAGGTAGGCGGATCTTTGCGAGTTCGAGGCCAGCCTGGTCTACAAAGCGAGTCCAGGACAGCCAGAGATATTCAGAGAAACCCTGTCTCGAAAAACCAAAAAAAAAAAAAAAAAGTAATGTTAAAACACGAGGTATTTTTAACCTTAAGTTCAGCAGTGCCACCTCACTGGCTAACCAGAATGGGAGAGGCTCTGTTCCTCCCTCTGTCCCCAAGCACTAACGTGGTGCATTCTACAGCACAGGTCAGAACATGCTGAACTTCAAGCACCAACACCTGAGCTGCTTTAAATTTGACGCGAGTCCCCTCTCAGATGTTCTCCTTGCAGGAAATGACCTTTTCTGAGCCACTAGCATCCTCTCCATAAGTTGTACATTATTACAATGCATTAGCAACATACTAGGCCAAGTATAAAAAGTGTGTGCATGTGTGCACATGCATGTGTGCCTTGTGTAAATATTTTGCAAGGACTTTAGTGTTTTAAAATGCAACAGAGGGAACAGAAAGACAGTAGAATATAAGAGGCAGAGAGATTTGCTTTATTTTTTTGGGAGGGGGGGGAACTGAACTCAGGGGCTCACACACACTAAATGCACTCTACTACAAAGGTATGTTCCCAGCCCAAAAACTTTTCTGGTGCATTTTCTGTGTCAGGTGACTGGTGACTTGTAAATTGTATATGCATATATGACGTATGCACCATAAATGAGAATGGTCTTGCAAAGTAACAAGACTCACGTTCCTACAGAGTTCTACATTCAAACCTTGACAGGCTCCCAGAGGGCTTTTCTGGATGGAGGGGCATCTAGCTGCATCCTCAACATGCAAGGAACTTGGACATGGCATTCTGAAGGAAGTTTTTTTGTTTTGTTTCGTTGTTTAAGATAGATCCTTGCAGCCGGGCAGTGGTGGCGCATGCCTTTAATCCCAGCACTTGGGAGGCAGAGGCAGGCGGATCTTTGCAAGTTCGAGGCCAGCCTGGTCTACAAAGTGAGTCCAGGACAGCCAGGGCTACACAGAGAAACCCTATCTCGAAAAACCAAAAAAAAAAAAAAAAAAAAGATAGAGCCTTGCTACACAGCCCTGGCTGTCCCGGAACTTTCTAAGTAGAACAGGCTGTCCTTGAAGTCACTGAGATCTGCTTTCCTCTCCCTCCATAGTGCTGCGATTAAAAGCGTGCACCATCGGGTCTGACCAAGCATGGGATGGTTTTCTTAGATGGCCTCCACCATGCATCCACCTGTGCTTCCATCACAGTGATCTTAGCCTGGGTCACACCTCCATTTCTAGAGGTGAGACGACTCACTTCAGATCAGGTCAGCCTCCTGTGCACAAAGAGGGGAGAGAGTTACCTCCTCACAGAATGCAGGGGAGAGGGTTACCTCCTCACAGAATCCAAGAGACAGAGGTACCTCCTCACAGAATCCAGGGGAGAGGGTTACCTCCTCACAGAATCCAGGGGACAGGGTTACCTCCTCACAGGTCAGTAACAAAAGGACTCTCCTAGCATCTGGGATTAGACACTACACAGGCTGTGAGGCAGGATCCACTAGAACTCGGTGACATTTCCCTTCAGGAAGCATCAGTCACAGTCCTTACTGGTTGAGCCTATGCAAGGGAAGGTTTGTGTAATTCTGGACCAAGGTCTATAACTCAGGTGCATAGAAGGTGACAGCCAGGCCTACAATCATCTAAGCCCCGCCCCCCCCACTGGAGGATCCATCTGCCAATGACTCACTCACATGACAGCAAATTGTCAGTCGCTTATCTGAAATACACTGAACACAAGCAATAACCTCAGCATTTAACGGTTTAAAAACCACTGATGTTAGGCCATGTATAATGTGCATGCCTGTAACCCTAGAATTTGGGAGGTAGATGCAGGAAAATTAGTAGGAGTTCAGCACTAGCTTGGGCTACATGAAATCATTAGTGTCTCAAAAAAAAAAAAAAAAATCAATCCGTCAGTCAGTTGTCAGTCAACAAAATACTGATGCTATTAACAACAATTTTTGAGGATCTGCAAATTACAATGATAAAACACTGGAAAATTATTTGGTTCTAATTTAAAGTGATAATTAAATCTCAATACTACTTTCTTAACCATATCTTCTAATTTGTGTTTTTCAAATGATGCTACCTTAGGCAAAGCGTACTACCAGCCATACCAGGCACCTAGTAAAATTAGTCCAAATGAAAAAACAAACCCATCCAACACAGTCTAATCAATTCACATTTCCTGTTGTCAAATCACAGGCATTTTACAATTTGAATGTGCTTTGAATGGTAACATGCAGTATCTTACTTCGATTCCTGGAAATAAACTGCTTCCCCTTCTGTGCAGTGAAAAATATCAGATGTGAAAACATGAAGAAGTTCACAGTGATCAAGCAAACCCTACCTCTGCCAGCCAGTTCATTATGTGGGCAGTGCATGCTGGGTATTTTCTGACCACTAGATATCTGTTTGCGATGCTCCCTCTGCTAAAAGCAGTGGATATCTTGCCTTCACATTTTCCCAGATAGAATCTTTTTTTTTTTTTTTTAATGTGAACTATTCATTACTCACCCTCAGCTCACGGCAGTTAAGAGATTGGGTTTTATTTTTTGCAAAGAAGCCCCGTTTTAAAAGGATTTATTTTATTTTTTAATTATGCATGCACGTAGCAGTGGTAGGGTGGGGGTGGGCATAAAGCACACTTGAAGGCAGGTCTCCATGAGGCCAGAGGAGCCAGAGGAGCCAGAACTGCTGGAGCTGGAGTTTATAGGTAGTTGTTAGCTGACCAACATGGCTGCTGGCAAGCAAACTCAGGTCTTGTGTAATAGCAGCATAAACTCTAACTCCAGGAGCTATCTCTCCAGGCCCTCAAGATACTTCTAAAGACAACAGTGAAAATAGTTGTGTCAGGTTCATGAATGAACCTAATCCCTATGAGCTGGAGTCTCCAGCTTTCTAAGAGGTTTGCCAGCTCCCTTCCTCACTTCACCAACCATCTTCTTGGCATGGTCTAGCTGACTGGCAGAATGAGGAAGGTTTGTATCATTTGCAAAATCTATCTTAATACCATATGGGAGGCGCTCAAGAGTCAAGACATCCTGCCACAGGTGAGCAGGAGCAGGACGGCAGGCTTTGGAATGCTCTGATGGGTGGACAGAAGGTTAAGAAATCTGCCTGAAGATGGCATGACTCGGGACCACAAAACAGAGCTCTGCCTCTCGATGTAGCAGGTTTCATACATGCTTTGCGAAAAATGATTCCTACGATTTACCTAAAGGTGGAGCGTTCCCTTCTGCCAGATTTAAGTGTGGCTCCCATAGGCAGTGGCACACACAGACACAGAGGCAGACATTAGGCAAAGTATCATCACCAACCTAACATCACCAAAGGTCTAAACTGCTCTCAGCAAAGAGACAAACCACCCAGATTGACAGAGCAGGAAACAGGCCACCACGGTTTACAACACAGAAAAAGCTTACAAATAATGCAGACAACATGTGAAGAAGGTCTAAAGTGTTTAACTATACATATATACAAAATGTTTCTGTATAACCTTCTGCATTTTGAATAATAGAACAATGATGGTAAGTACTGCATAAAGGGGGTAGTATACATATGGAGATAAGGTAAGCTAGGGTTTTCAGTTAGGGTGGCTGGGGCTGGCAAACAACTAGGGACTTAAGGCAAGGGGGAAGTAAGTTAATTCTTTCACACACAACTTACAATAATTAGGAATTAATCATGGGTCCAGGGATATGGCCAGTGGGTAGAGTGTCTGGAGTGGCAACATGCGGACCTCAATTCTTTCACACACAACTTACAATAATTAGGAATTAATCATTGGTCCAGGGATATGGCCAGTGGGTAGAGTATCTGGAGTGGCAACATGCGGACCTCAACTGGGAGCTGGAGCCACTGATCCTTCCCTAAACATAAGGTTGGAAGTTCAGAGACAGGAGGGTCTCGAGCTCACCGGTCAGGCAACTTAACCAGGATAATGAGCACCAGGCTCAGTGAGAGACCATGGAGAAGAAGAATGAAGGGAATGAAGGAAGACACTCGAAGTCAATCTCTGGCCTATACACACACACACTGTACACGCTATACATACACATAAGTAAAAGTTAACTGATTATTCATGAAAATAAAGAATCTGTGAAAATCCAAGCTTGCTTTAATCAGCTCAGCCTTGAGAAGTTGGAAGGAGTAGCCCTAAAATTAAAATCTTGATAGTTCTGGAAAAGTAGCCTCAGGCATACAGTCCAGGGCTAACTAGCTTTGCACCCAGTCCTTGCATACCTGCTGTGGATGTGTGCCTAGGGTTTCTCCTAGGGGAAATTTTGGCTTCTCACCCGGGTAGAGGAAAATGTCTGAAAGCAGACTCCCTGTGATGTTACTCAGTTACCTGGTAATATCCTCTCTTCTGTTAAGTCACATGCTCTCCAATGTCACAGGCAGATCTTGGCCTTGGGAACCACAGCACACTGTCTACTTGCATTGCAGTACAGTTTTGCTCCCAACCCATCTTCCCAAGAATGCCTCCTAAAAGCCTGAATCATCATAAAGCACCTTTTTCTTGACTCTCATTTTCACTACACTTCCAGTTTCTAAAACAAGCCCTTCGAACTTATGAAATCCCTCGCGCCACAGGTTCCTGTAAGTTGCTCAGGTATGAAATGCATTAAACAAACCATCAGTCATTCTGCTAACATGAAGGCACTAAATGTGGCCATGGTTTCTAAAGAATGTTATCTATTTCCATCTTGTACAAATTTAGGAGCAACTGTGGTTTCCTGTTCCAGGGTGTTGTCCAAAAATGACTCCACAGAAGTCTGCAAAAATAATCCTGGGCGTTTTGTTTTCAGAGGAAGACTTGGAGAGTTTGCCACTGAGAAAGGAAATGGCGTGTCCTGACTGCAGAGCACCCAGTGTGTTCCCTAGGCTGCCAGAACAGGCACTGTGTTGGTTTACCCATTGTTTTGTTCACAAGGCAGAGGGCTGTGGTGGTGTGAGGCAGGTTTCATTTGGTTCTCACGCCTCAGGGCCTGTCAGGAGACCAATTTAACTTCTGTTTCTTTGCCCATAAAATGGGGGTGACTGAATCATCTTTTTCTTTGTAAAATTAACTGTAAAGCATCTCTCATTTCAAAAGGGCAGTAAGAAAGTTTGTTCTGGAGCCAAACATGAGTGACTGTGGTCTAGGGACAGATCCAGGCAGGTTGAACCTCATAACGTGTTTTAACGAGGAGATAGTTCACTGAGGTTTTTACAATAAAAGAGCAAAAGGAAGCCATGATGAGGGTACTTTGCAAGTACCCTGGTGAGGCATCAAGTAGTCAGGGTACAGCAAGGTATAGACTTGTATTAGGGAATCCAGACACTGCATGGTGACATTCTTAGCTTTAGAAACCATAGGACCTGGGGATCTGCAAATAAAACACATCCCAAAAAAAGACTTCACATGATAGTTACAAGATGGTAGGTTAAGAATGGCTATTAGGGGACCTAAAGGTAGAATTTGAGTTTGGATCTTCACCATTCTAACTCTCAACAATTATAAAATTCCAACCAGTGATCCTTGCATAGCCTTTAATGTAGGTGTGGCTTCTTCTCCTCTCCTAAGAACCTCAGAGTACAGATTAAAAATGAACTCACTGTATTTCAGGGTACCTGACATAGTAGAGACATGAGAGTAGTACTTAGAGAAATGTGCATTCAAACATATACATATGTATACAGCTTTTTCTTAGATATTAAATTGACTATGAAACAAGTAGGAACACTGTGTATTGAGCTATTTAGGGGAGATAAGGTCTTTCTGTTCCATGTTCATTATAGGGATGACTTCATCTTTACCCAAAGTTTTAGTCTGAAATAACACTTCAGCCATGGGGGGATACAATGTATTTCCCATGAGTTGCCACATAAGGCATATTATATATTCTAAGGTGTATCCCTGCTTTGAACTTCAATCAGTAACAAATTCTGACTCACTGAAGGTGAAATTTGCCAACTCAGAAATCTGAGGTCAAGAGGCAGGGAGCCACCAGAAGGTCAGGAGTGCAAATAGCTCTTCCTGAACCAGTCAGACTGATGATCTAGGATATCACCTCATGAAAAGGAGACAGCAGAAGACAGGATTGCAGCCCCAACAGAGGTCACAATGGCCCACCTGGGGTCAAATACCAATCCCAGTGGAGAAGGAAGGAGACAGTTTCCATCTCTATTCTGTTAGGGCTCTAGGAGGCTCTTTCCTGTTAGCCCCTTGTCATAAGCCACTCTGAGGACAAGGTCTCTGCTATGTTCTTCATGTTCCAGTCAAAGGCAAAGATGCGTGCCACAGTCCCATTGTAGGAGCTGAAATCATGGAAGACTTACATTCCCACGCTGCTGAGTTTCCCTTAGACTGGACGAGCAAATCCTCATCTACCTCAGCAGGAACGAAGCAGCCTCACAAACACTGCACGGAATATGGAGGAGACAGGGAGGACAGAGCTGGATCCAGAGCAAAGCTGTATATAGCAACAATTACATAAGAGCTGACGGAGTGCCACACAGCACGGGGACTTGACGGCTGCCTTGGCTACAGTCTCTACCTCCTCTGAACAGGAAGTCCCTGTGAGTATGCAGCCCTCCGCTTCTGCCTGGTTTGAAGGCAGAAATTTATTTTTTCTTTCAGATCATTTTTATGTTTGGCTCTGGGTTTCAGAACAAAGAATATACCCCATACAACTCATTCAAGCCTCTTTTCTCTTTATATTCTTTTTTTTCCTTTATTTTTTATTTCTTCAAGTTACATCTCAATCGCAGTCCCTTCCCTATTCCCCCTCCAGTCCCACCCTCCCATCTTTTTATTCTTTTTAGCTTGCACAGCTAAGGCTGTAAACAGCCTGGAATCCCAGCCGTCTCATCCCCAGCAGTTTCTGCAGAACTTGTCACATTCATGACCTTCACTCTTCAAGACAAGGGACACCCTTAGAGCCCAGCGCATTACAACATCAGGACTGCTGTGGTTAAGTATCAAGCAGGTGTGTTCAGCCTCTAAGTTCAGAAGACAAGAAGACTGCCATGAAGGTTGGTCTGAGAAGCAACGGTTTATTCCAGGGCAATGAGAAGAGGCAGCTCCACAGCTCTCTGAGCTTCCAAGGGAATCTCTCTTTCCTCACTGGTAAGAAAAGGACCCTGGACCCCTACCCTCAAGTCCATGTGGCCATCTCTCTGAATGTGTCTCTGTACAAATGGCCCCTCCTTATGTGGACAACAGTTATACTGGGACACAAATCCAGAACAACTTCATGCTACATCTTCAATGGTTCCCCCCTTTTTTAAAACTAAAGTCCTTTCTAAGGTAGTAGGATTTAGCATTTACATACATGTATTAGTATTTAAAGATATGTATGGGGTGTGTGTGTTACTTTTTGGTTGCTGTGATAAAACACCATGACCAAGATAACTTATAAAAAGAGAGATTTTTTTTTTTTCCTGGCGGGGGGTGGAGGTGGCTTACAGTTCCAGAGGGAGAGTCCTTGATGGCCAGGGAAGCATGGACGCAGGATCAGGAAATGGAAATATCACATCTTAAATTACAAACACGAACTGCAGGGAGCAAACAAGAAGTGGGCCACATTATGAATTCCCAAAGCCTGTCCCCAGTAACATACCCAGCAAGGTCATACCACCTCCCCAAACACTGTCCCCACCTTGGATCAAATGTTCAAATACTTGAGCCTATGAGGGACACTCACTCCATAGGAGGAGAGATAAAATTACAATCACAAACATTATTCATTTCATTTCCGTTTTAATTTGACTTGGCACATGCTTTCTCCCTTCGTTCTTTTCTCTCACCAAGGTCTTGTTATGTTAATGGCAAGCTCCAAACATTAGAGGGACTTGGGCATCTATCCAGGAAAGGTGGCACACGACTACCCTGCTGTTCAGGAGCCTGAAGCAGAAACACTCCAGGCTTGAGGCTGGGCTACATGAGGAGTTTCAGGACAGTTTGGCTACTTAGCAAGGCAGTGACTGAAAGAAAAGATAAAAAGGAACTGACACCAGCAGGTACCAAGCCCAAGGGAGGCCACACTTACACTTCATTCAAACCCAACAGGTCTAAGTGGCAGGCTCAGTGTCAGGAAACAAGTACAAATAATTATTTTCTAACAGCAGACCCTAGCTCAGAGCCTTTCCCACAGCTGTGTCCTTTGTAAACTGTTAAACTGTCCTGAACATGCAACCACCACACACAAGCCTCCATTCCCAGCTGTGTGTTATAGAAAGACCTTGTCACTCAGATATTAACTGCTACTTACGGATTAATTACTCGCTATCGTAACTTTGAGTCTTAACAATGTGACAATAATTACCTCTCAAACATTATCTGTATAAGTAATAAAATATAGTGATTCAAAATTTCTGAGCATTTACCTGGGGTAGACAGTGAGGTGAAAGCTTTATACAGTTTGGAGCCTCGGGACTACTATTTGTGCAACACACTTTTGTTCCCGAGGTTTCTGTCCGGTTTGCTGACTTCACTGCTTTGGGCATGAACCAAGGTAGAATGTCATGGTGACGGGAGTGTGTGAAAGAGTGACAACGCAGGGGTAGGTCTAACTCACACTTTCTAATTCCTAGTGCATTTCAATGGCTTCAAATTATGAACCTGTCAATAGGTTAAACTATTGAGCAGGCTAGTGTCTTCATGATTTAAAAAGAAAAATAAAGTCACTTCTCCACACTGTCCCTGTCTGGATTTCAGGCTTAAATACATGAGCCTTTAATAATATTTTATATAGGAGCCAAAACACAGGAGTTAAGTGAGGCTTCTAAGAATGAGCTGTTTGTTCCATGTAAATCAAAGGCCAAATCACACATTGGCTGTGAGCGCAAACCCTTCCTTCCTCCTGCCACTTAGCCTAATATAACTTAATTAATAGACTTATGTACCAATAACATCCATGGCAGATCACTTTACATGGCATAAAATATTTCACAGCCTAGGCTGAGATTCACCTTGAATCGTCCGTCTACCCTGTGCCATCCAGAAAACTAAAGCACCATGCTTTTCTCGTACCTCACAATACACATCCTTACACTAAATGTTTCCCAGGGAAAAAACTTTTCACTGGAGAGGTTTAGTTCATGTCATGGCTTTGCGTGAAAGTTTAAGGATGAAGTGTGCGATTTTAAAAAATGTCATAGCAGGTTTTTGAGGGGGAAGGAAATGTTATTTTTGGTCCCTGGATAATAAATTCAATAGACGACTTCCCACAGGAGACATTTGCCTTTGACGCTGAAAGCAACAGTGGTTGCTGTTTGCCACAAGAGGCCACCCCACAGTTTAATCGTCTTCACAGTGAGGTGATTTGTCCTTATCTACAGCCTAAAATTCTTCCCATGAAATTTCAATGTGGCATCTAGTTGCTCTCATAAATAATCCCTTAATTTCTGACAACCATTTAAAAACTCCTGAAAGGCGAACAGTGCATCCACCGGGCTCCAGTTGGGTATCTACCAGGTGCCTTTTAAATCACAAATACTTTTCAAACACAAAGGAACAATATAAACAATCTTGGTCTGAGAGAGGCTTAAGCTGCTAGGCAAAATTTGACCATATGACCAGGGGTGGGGTGTGTGTGGATGAGAGAGACACCATGACAGTGACACACAGACAAACACAGTGAAAATGAACGGCAAAGTAAATGAATCCATTTCTCTTCATTCATAAATACCTGCATCAGCATTAGTGCTGAGCTGCCATTTTCCAAGCACTTTTTGAAGAGCAGGAATGCCGGGCGTGGTGGCACACACCTTTACTCCCAGCACTCAGGAGGCAGAGGCAGCTGGGTCTCTGTGAGATGGAGGCCAGTCTGGTCTACAGAGTGGTTTCCAGGACAGCTAATACTGTTATACAGAGAAACCATCTCAAAAAAAACAAAACAAAACAAACAAAGGAATGAACGAACTAATGACAACAAAGAAGACCAAAAAACAAAAAGGAAGAGCGACAACAACAAAGAAAACCAAAAAACAAAAAGGAAGAGCAGGAAGAGCAAACAGCCAGACAGGCATGCACTGAACCATCCATTGCAAAAAACGTCACGACCACTGCCATTACGTCATGCAGATATCCACACGCTACCCACCTATGCTGTATCATTTCCAAGTCATCTAATGAGACACTTATAGAAAATAGGAAAGCCAGGTTTAGCAAACAAAATATAGATGCCAACATGAACTTCATTTAAATGAAAAATATTTTTTATGTTAGATATGTCTTTTGGAGTTGCAGGGTTTCTGATGCTCCTGCCTCTATTTCACACATCATAGGATTATAAGTATGTACCACCATGTCCAGTTCGGTGCATTGCTGGAAATCGAGCCTAATGCTTACTCCATACTAGGCAAGCTCGCTCATAAATATCCAGTATGATACATCCATATTAAAAATTAGGGTTTTTTTTAAGTATTTAAAACAACAGAGGTGGGGCAGGAGAGATGGCTCAGTGGTTAAGACCATTAGCTCTTCTTATAGAAGACCTAGGTCTAATTCCCAGTACCTATACAGCAGATTACAGTTGTCTGCAACTCCAGTTTCAAAAGACTTGACACTCTCTTCTGGCTTCCACAGGCATCAAGCACACAAGTGGTACACAGAAAAATGTGCAAGACACACACACACACACACACACACACACACGCACACACACACACACACACACACACACACACACACACACTTAAAGTATTATTTAAAATAGCGTTGTTTGGTTTTTTTTTCCTTCAGGTTTTTAAAGCCAGGAGTCTCTTATCCAAAGTTGAAATATAAGTACACCTGTACTTCACCTGGTAGGCCAACAGATCATTTAGTCAGTACTATAACTGCAAGACAACTTTGAAACACAAATTTTTGTGCCAGATTTCTTTTTTTTTTTTTTTCGAGACAGGGTTTCTCTGTGTAGCCCTGGCTGTCTGGACTCACTTTGTAGACCAGGCTGGCCTTGAACTCACAAAGATCCACCTGCCTCTGCCTCCCGAGTGCTGGGATTAAAAGCATGCGCCACCACCGCCCGGCTTTGTGCCAGATTTCTAATCCCATCGCAATAACGATTTGAAGCAAATAGCTACCTACAACTCCCCCAGTGTATGTATACAAGGGTGGAACAAGAAGACCCAGGCCACCACAGGAGCCATTAGCAGTAATGAACATCATTGTTGGTGCTGCGTAACACAGCAACCCTGAAAATTTGACAAGACAACGAAGAAAGAAAGGGGGGGAGGGAGGGAGAAGAAAGGAAAAAAATAGAAGCTTTAACTAAACTATCCTTGGTGGGACAGCAATTCCTGGTTTATTTGATAAATATATTTACAGGAATCAATTGAGTGTTGAACAGGGCAAGAGATCAATAAGCCCGTCTTTGAGTATGCTGTCACACTTTGTACCACATTCAATCCCAAAGAGCCAAGGTTAGCGACACCTGTTCCAAGGATCTATCAAACCTCCATATTCATCACACAGCTGCAGGCTCCTACAGCTTCTAGAGGGAACTTCATACACCTGCCTCAAAGGTACAGTACATTTACTAACACACAAACATATGCACGTGCACACTTACACACCAGCATATACACCCCAATGTATGCACACTCACATACCAACATATGCATGTAGCAAGAAGGCTTTTAGTACTAAATTTAATTATATACTGTACTTATTTTATTGTGCTAAATACCTCTACCTCCTGTCCACCCCTTGTTCCTCCCAACCCCACAACACTAGGTGGAAGGGAAAGAAGGTTAGAGGTGAGAAAGTTCTCTTTAAGATACTTCCTGCTGATTAGGGCCCTTGGGTTCCTTGGGGGTAACACCAGTCTCAGTAGAAGTCCAACGAACCAGGAGATAGAAGCAGGAAGAACAAGCAGCAGTTTGGGGGAGGAAGAGCACCCAGGAGAGCACCAACCTCTTTCCTCTTTGTAGTCCTTTCTCCTACTTCTTTGTAGAGCCTCCTTCTCCTTGGGGCTCTGGCTTTTTGTTGTTGTTGTTTGGATTTTTCTTTTCTTTTTGTTTTTTTTGAGACAGGGATTCTCTGTATAATAGCACTGGCTGTCCTGGACTTGCTCTGTAGACCAGGCTGGCCTTGAACTCATAGAGATCTGATGGCCTCTGCCTCCCAAGTGCTGGGATTAAAGGTGTGCGCCACCATACCCTGCAATTACAGACAGCTGTGAACTGTCATGTGGGTGCTGGGATTTAAACCAGGGTCCTTTGGAAAATCAGCCAGTGCTCTTAACTGCTGAGTCATCTCTCCAGCCCAGCTCTGGCTTTTTATTCTTCTCCCCCAAGTCCTCAGACTTTATATGCTGCAGCTGGCTAAGCCACACCCCTGCTAGTTCATGAGACAGTTAATACTTTACACCTGTGTCTTAAGCAGCCTCACACCTGGGATTAAACAAAAACATTCTCATATTTGGTTATTTTAATAAAATCATACCACATTTACACACCAACATATGTACACTCACACTTACACACTAGCATATGCACACTCAGAGACCAAAATACACACATTCACACTTAGACACCAACATATGCATACTCACAGTAGACTATGAACAGCAATTATGGAGTTCTTGTCCTTCTGGACTTACATATACATACATACATACACAAACACACACACACATACACATATATAATCAGAGAAAGATAGTAACTATATGTGTTCCTCATATGCTAAGGCTACAGAGAACGATTCTGAACGCCCACATTAAATCAACACAATTTTTATTATAAACAGGGTATGTTTAAATTATGCTATAGTGGACACACCATGAAAACAAATATTCTTTCCTTTTCTTATGACCTAGATGAAGAGACTTTCTCAAACCCCCTTGCTGCTGAGCAGGGGTACACAGCTAAATGTCTTCAGGTCAGTGGAATGTGGCATGTACAATGCACAATACTTCCTGTATGACCTATAAAATTTTCTGAGTAAGATAAGAACTCAGCACTCCAAGACAAGAAACGACTTGGCCCCTGGATGACAGTTGGGAGCCATGTCCACTGACCTACATAATCAGGTCTGAAAGAGGCAGAAACAAACTTTTACTATGTTGAACTGTAAGATCTAAAGCCTGTTATAGCCATCAGCACTATTAATATATGTCCAAAGCACTACAAATCAGATGGAAATCCAAATTATATTTCATGAAATGTCTAGCATCTCTGCTGTAACAGTGTCACTCTGGCCTGATTTACACTGCTTCCCACATCCCAGAGAAATGTCTCCATTTTTTTTTCTCAATTTGATATTGATTCATTCTGCAAAGAAAATCCAGTTCTGCTGCTCTTGGCAATTTAAACTTCCATAAGCCGCATGACCACTAACATGGTAAAAGACTAGGAACCAGCACAAGAAATCTGAGAATGCAAGCAGACAGACACGGAGGCAGACAGACAGACAGACAGGCAAGCAGACAGGAAGGGAGCAAGCAGGCACATGCTTGAACTAAAAAAAAAAAAAAATACCCTAAAGTTAATATTTAAAGCAATGTGGTACACAGAGATAAATAAAATAGTTACAAAGGCCCTAGAAACAGATCCACATATAAATGAAAGGGGAGAGAGATAAATGGCTGAAGTAAACTTGCCCTCGGGGAGTGGTTTGAGACAACTCAAAGAAAAATTAATAGAGAAGTTTGGATGAAGAAGCAACATTTTAGCTGACTGGGCTTTCCGACAGTTATTTTAGTAACTTTGGCAGTTCCTAAATTCTTCAGTCCTCTCCAAATCCAAGATGATATCCCTGGGGCAATGTTCCTCTCTGTTTTATTGCCATGCCCCAAAAAGTCTATCAGCAACATTCCATTGAGCAGAAAAGGCTTTCCCTTTGTAATGCTGACATGGTAGGCACATTTTCTTCACAGAGCTAACACGAACGCTGTTACCCGAAGCCTCATATGGCACCTGACACCCTCAGACAGAGCAAAACAATGAAAATAAAGTCTGTTTTAAAAATGGGGTGTTTCTTGCCAAGAGAATGGCTTACCACCAATTTAATCATCTCCCACTGGAGATTCTTCGATGCTCATCTTCTACTTGGAGTAATATAGGGGGTGCTGTCAGGAGCTGACATGTCTCGATATCAAAAAATCTTAAGTTGAGAAAACATCTTTGAATGCCATATTCTGCAGATCTCTTGAGGTTTTTGAAGATGCCCTATCTATCTCTTATATTTAGATAAGCAAATATTGCTTGTCTCTTAGCAACTTGAATTCTGAGTAGCTTAGAAAATAACTGTGATAAACTGTCATAGTAACTAACAAAATGACACGTTTTCATGACTATTAGTTTCCGTTTCTTAATTATCCTAAACAGTTGCTTCAACTGTAGACAGACTTCTGTCCAAAAAGGACAAAACTTGGAAGCAGGTAAGTCAACAGCCTAGCTCTGCCAGGACAGGGTAGGTAAGTCCTTCATAATTCCTGCTCTACAACCAATGTCTGTCAGAGAAATGGGGCCAAATGGCTGAAGATTGATGCTGTAATGTATGGAGAGAAAATGGGAACTGTCCAGGCAGCCACTGGTATGTCCTTTTTTAGTTTTGGAAGCTGCAGGCCCTGCACTTCCTATATAATCAGATATATTTATCCCTCTCAGGTCTCTGAGGTGGTTGAAGAATAGATAGCTAGAGTCTCATAGTTAAATTTTGAGTTGTTTAG
>CAJQZJ010004687.1:2954706-2990467 GCA_907164525.1 Lophiomys imhausi | reverse complement strand
AGTAAGGGTGGATGGATGGATGGATGGATGGATGGATGGATGGATGGGTGGATGGGTGGATGGGTAGGTGGGTGGATGGATGGATTGATGGGTGGATGGGTGGGTGGATGGGTGGGTGGATGGGTGAGTGGGTAGGTGGGTGGATGGATGGATAGATGAGTGGATGGATGGGTGGATGGGTGGATGGATGGATGGATGGATGGATGGGTGGGTGGGTGGGTAGGTGGATGAATGGATGGATGGATGGATGGATGGATGGGTGGGTGGATATATCACTAGGGGTGAGTAGATAGAAGGCTGGATAGATGGTTATGTGTGTGTGTGACTAAATGAATGGATTGATGGATTTCTTTTCCAAGTTTTATAGCTGGAATAACAGCCACTCAAGTAAGAAAATATGATAGCTTACAAGGCAGTAGCACTCGTTCCTGTAAGACAGTAAGTAAGAAGATTCACACCATCCAGGTCCAAGGCACAGCGGTCTCAAAATTCACA
Source organism: Lophiomys imhausi (assembly GCA_907164525.1). NCBI lineage: Eukaryota > Metazoa > Chordata > Mammalia > Rodentia > Muridae > Lophiomys > Lophiomys imhausi. The sequence continues at coordinate 2,989,972 of CAJQZJ010004687.1, read as the reverse complement.
GGGAAGTTTCCAAAAATATGGCAATTTCGGCTTGCTGCACAAGTTTGAAGTTGGCATAGTCACAAGGTTGTGCTAGATGACATCATAGCCTTCCTCGGAGCTGACTTTTGAATGTAATTTAAATGAATAAATCTGAACAGCATGTGAGGTAAAGCTAACTTTTAAGGACAACTACTATGAGTGACAAAGATGGTGTCCTCACATTGCAGGATTCAAAGCATCAGCAGCAAAACTTTTCATTCGTTTTTATCTGAGATGTGCATCGTGGAACCTCAGGATATTTTGAAGATCAAACCAGGGAGAGAGTGATCACCTTCAACTCAAAACAAAACCACGGGCATAGAGTAGATCCTAAGTAAGGCAATGTCCCCCAAATCAGGACCTTGACATATAAGCTAAACAAAATTACTAAGTAATTTTCTGGACTGTATGTCTCTCATAATAAATACAAATAAAAACAAACAAATAAATGGTGAGACTAAGGAGAGGGATCAACCAGTGCAGTGACTGTCAAATAATCACAAAGATTGGAGTTTGAATTCTAAGCTCCAGACCAACCAGATGGGCACAGTGGTACATGCTAGTGGGGTAGATGCAGGAAGATCCCTGGGCCCTGCCAGGCAACTAGTCTTGCTAAAGTGGTGAGCTTCAGGCTTAGTGGGAGACCCAGTCCAAAACTAAACATGGGAGGCTGGAGAGAGAGTTCAGTAGTTAAGAACACCTACTGTTATTATGGAGAACCAAAGTTTGGTTCCCAGCATCCACATCAGGTAGCTCACAATTGCTTCTAACTCCAGCTCCAGAGGATCTGATCCCCTCTTCTGGTCTCCATGGGGTGTTATACAGTGTGCATACATATACCCAGGCACACATACATTGGCATAATTTTTTAAATTGTTCTTTTGAAAAATATATGGTTGAGAGTGGTTGAAGAAAACGCTTAACATTAGCCTCTGGCCTACACCCATGTGTAGGTGTTCATACACACAAACACACACAAGCATGTGTGAAAAGAAATGCAAAGAGAAAAGAAAAGGAGGAAAGGAAACTTTTATATAGCAGCAATGTAAGGACAAAATCTTTCAAGAATATCAATATTGGAAACACTTTCTTGTAGAGTCATTCAGTTTTCCTGACACTGAGGTCCAGCTACTCCAATCAAATTTTAATAGAGTAGAGGTAAGAGAAAGAGGCTGAAAGAGACCAACAGAGAAGAAAGAATGAAATAATGGGAAGTGGGAAGAGTGGGACAGCACTCGCTGTTGGAATAGCTAACCTAGGAGGGGTTTCCTTTGGCCTGATCCTTTCAGTATTTCCCAGGTGGCATCCTTTTAGGCAGCGGCTGTGCTAAGTGATGCATGATAAACGGCCCCCAGCCTGCACCCACCATCAACAGAGGCCCACTTGGCCCTGGCTACGGAAACAGAAAGGTCATTCATTACCCAATGTGAACAAACAGAGGGCACGTTTGTGATAAATAACAGCTATTATTGAACTACAGTGCTCTCTGGGAATTCCCCAACACTTCCTTGACATTAATGTACTATTTGTGGAAGGCTCCGTGAGGCTCTCTCAATATTATTTAGTGCTTCGTGTTTTACAGGGGACACGATGAGACATTTACTTCTCCTTGTTGGGATGCAAGAGTCTCAACAAATACTGAATACCCCCTTTCATTTCACAAGCCAAGTGCTAAGGCATATGTGTGAGCTCGAGATTAGTGAATAAAGGCCATGCTGAACACAGTGGTGACATGATCCAGTCTGGGTTTGACCTACTGTGTGCAAAGGGTCGGTCACACCATTACTGCCTCATACTCCAGGCCAAAGAAGAAAAGTGGATGCTACCCTGAAACGAGATCCATTAAGGGAACTTGAGAACCAGAGCAAACCTCTCTACTCATAATCCTTGTTATCCTTGCCACTGTGTTTTCACACCAACTGCTGTCACTGAAGACAAGACTTGTCAACCTATTCTCAGGAGTTCTTTGCCCAGCCCATTCCAACTGGGTCAATTCCAAACTCATTGTAACTGAAGCTGTTCCAATGCATCCCACCCAGGCAACGTATAGTCCTTCATCCTCTGGTCCCCACAGAGCCTGCTCAATAGGATTCAGGAAGTGCCGACTAATCCACGTGGAAAGTCCATGACTCTGCCCAAATCATTCATTGTCAATCATAAGCCAGTACTGCACAAATGAAGGGTCGCATCATTCACAGAAATACCTCATCTACCTTGCTTTAGTCTAGTGGTATCCACTTATGGAGTAGAGAGGGCTTGGGACTTCACTATTTGCATATTATCAAGTGATGGCATGCAAATGGGCACATAGTGATTGTAAACTCATGTGCTACTATGTGAAAGGGTCAGGTGCATACACACATACCAAACAGAGCCCATACAGTCGGAAGGTCTGAGTGCATATGGGAAAGTATGTCCTAAATAGTAAGACTTTAAAACAGGACTATTAGGGGGCTGGAGAGATGGTTCAGCAGTTAAGAGCACTGACTGCTCTTCCAATGGACTTGGGTTCAAATCCCAGCACCCATATGGCAGTGGTCAGTAATTGCCAGGTGTGGCGGCGCACCCCTTTAATCCCAGCACTCAAGAGGCAGAGGCAGGTGGATCTCTGTGAGTTTGAGTCCAGTCTGTTCTACAAAGTGAGTCCTGGGCAGCCAGGGCTGAAACAGAAAAACCTTGTCTCAAAAAAAAAAAAAAAACAAAAAAACAAAAAAACAAAAACAAAACAAAGAAACAAAAACTCAACAACAACAACAACAAAACAATTAATTGTCCATAGGCAAACTTAGAATACAGAAGCCATGTAGTGTAAGATGAAATACCACAATAAAACACAGACAAGTAAAAACAAAACACACACAACAGAAATGTAGCGGTCACTCGGTACTAACAGAAAACTAAAAGCCATTGTATGTGGAGCATAAGTCAGCAATGCATGACTGAGCTGCATACTGAGCTGCATTGTGAATCATCCACAGTTAACTGAAAGTACTAAGGGAAAACCCACTTTGATGTTTAAAAAGAGAACTTGAATTTGCCAAAACAGACAACCCTGTTAGGTGGTACACATGAAGAGATGTACTGTTTTATCACACCCTACCCTAAGAATTTTATGGAGTTCTGCAATGAACAATACATGAGCTCTATTCATGAAGCATTTTTTTAAACAAAGTGGATAATACGTCCCAGATCTCTAACGTAGCTACAGCAGGTTTGCATTAATTGTCACGACCTATACCCTAGAATAGAACATCTTTGTATTTCACCTACCTGATAACTTCATTAGGCATTTGTATTCATAAACAACCGAATGGATCTTAGATTTAGGAAACAGAGTCAGACATCGCTGCAGGAGGGGACATTACAGTGCACTGATGAACTGGTGAAGAATGTCATATGATGCATTTTCAGCAGTTGGACAGGACCTAGAAACAAAAGCCTGTGTTCTAACCTCCTTCCATCTCTCCTGTCAAATGAGTGGTACTTGCCATGGAGATAAATAAGGAGGATACTGACAGGGAGAAGAAAATGATGAACAAAACAGCATCTCCAAAAGATGAAGGAAGAAGACTGTCGTGCCTACATCCCCATTTAAACACAAGTTTAACTTGACGTGTCTGCTTAATCTGTTCTAAGTCATACAGCTACTAAAGATAACAATATCTAAAGATTTTTTCAGTATACTAAGGAATTTATATACATGAGCTCAATGGCATAAAATACTCATTTCAATCTCTTAATAAAATTATGGAATTAGTAACTAAAAACGTGAGATCAAATCTCAATTACTCTAATTTCAGGAAATTAATTTTATTCAGAATGTTGACTTTTGGATCATACTTCAAATCTAGTAAATAACACGTCAGCTTTTTTGTGACAATTATGTGTGATACATACTATAAAAACCTAAATAATAAGTATGGAATAATCACATTGTTACTATTTCCCTACTTTATCTTTCTCACCATTTCTGTGGATAACAAACAAAAGCAAAGCCTCTTGTGAGTGGTAAATTCCTATCTGAAAATCTCCTTTATTTAGTTCAGCACAAATAGTCTCACACGTAAAACATTTAGCTCACTTTATTTTAAAATAAAAACAGGAAGAACGGTTGTGGCTAACAACCCAGAGCTGTTTTTAGGGGGCATTTATATTAGTGCATTACCAATGTCCCGGTCCTCACAAATCATCCTTGGCACAGGCTCCAAGGCGGGAGGTAGACTCTGGGCCACACCAGGCTAAATCACATCACTTACAGGGTGTCACCCTATGAGCTTTGAATAGTGGCCCTTGAATAGCTGTCAACCCAACAGGCAAATAGTTATGTGTAGTTTATTCCATTTACAATATTCTTCTTTTTGAGAAAATTACAAGCTCACTAAAAGGTTCCATTAAGACTGAAAGTCTTCACAGTGGACTTAAACTGTAGCTATGGTTTTTTTTCCCCCTCACTGCAAAAGGAGCCATCTTTGCTGAAAATTTTGGTCATCTTCCACACAGCTACAATTAGAGTTGTCATCTACCTTTTTCCTTAGGCTGTGTGTCTCTCCCATGGCAAGGAATGTGTAGATTATGCTAGGCTGCCAACCAGTGAGACCCAGGAATGTGCCTGTCTCCACACCTATAACACCGGGGTTACAACAGCACACTACCATCAAGCTGGCTGACGTTTTACAAGGGTCGCGGGGATCGAACTCTGGCATTCAAGCTTGCAAAGTGAGCATACTACCACCTACTAACTAACTCAAGAGAAGTTAAGTCTGGCTGGTTATCTATTTCTACTTGCTTTCTGAATCAATGTATATTTTACCTCTGTGAAAAACAGCTCTTTTTTTGGTCTTTACCTTAATAATCTACAACATGAAATGAACAACTACAATATGTTTCCCACTATATCTGCTAGGTAAAACTGAGCTCACATTAAACACACAAATTCTGTATACCAAAAAGCCTACCACAATTAAACTCATCTTGAACCTACGCATGAGGCAATGTAACTTGACTGAGGAAAAAACCCTTGTCCAACTATTTCAGCTTCTACAGCCCCATCCACCCCCAAATGCAACAAAATTTTGGGGTGTCAATGCATCCAAAAGGATGAAAAAGAGGTGAGAATCATTTAGCCTGGGGCAATCACATTCATCAATGCTGACCCTCAACAGCCATAGAAAATGGACACCCATGTACTTCCCTTTCGCAGCATCAGGGGCCAGGAAACATAATCTCATACACTCTCCATGATGTAAGAAGCTGTCTCAAAAGCACACATTCCTACTCTGGCTTCTCCTTTCTAGGGGAATGCATGAAGATGCATTCACACAGATAAAGAGATGCTTTACAGTAGTGTGGCTAGAAGGGAAAGACATTTGACTAACGGGGTGAAGGTCACTACATGAAGGACCAACAACTATTTTAGCACCAAAAATAACGTATTGGTGGCCAAATAAAAATAGAATAAAGATGGAAAATTCCTCCTAGCTTACATTGGCAAGTAAGTCAGCACTCTACAAGAACCATCCCTAATATAACTTTCTCAAGGCTGGGATGTAGCTCCTTCCCTTCAAAAGTCTGGTTTTGCTGTGCACTTGCCTTTACAAACAGGAGAGATTCCTATGGGATAAATGGGGCTTTCCTTTATTTCCTCCAAGGTCCACATTCTACACTCTCTGCAGAGGCTGGCCATGAGGGGCAGCACCATGTGTTAAGTGTCTCTCCGCATTAATGGAAGATTTTGATTTGAGGTCATGGACAAGAAAGAAATTCTCTAAACACCAGGCTAATATTCCCAGGAGAGCAGAATTATTCCAGGCTGCCTTTCACTTCTTTCAATTATAATGCAAAATCCAACCCTTACTTCCAGTCTAAAAATGTAGATAGAAAAAGTGAACAATTGTTTTAAAAGGCACAGAAGCCAAAGAAACAGCACTAAGGAGACAAGAATGTAGCCTCTGAGAAGTTATTTTGGAAATAAATTCAGTGAACAAAGTCCTAATGTTTCCTGGTTGGATTCTCTTCTCAGCTCTGCCATTAACTAAAATGCACCTACAGGACAGGCAGGATGGCTCAGTGAGTAAAGGCACTTTCTGCACATGACTATTTGAGTTTAATTCCCAGAGCACAAATAAAAGCAGAGAAAAAGAACAGACCCAAAAATGTACCCTCTGACATCCTCAGGAGCACCATGGCACACATACCTACACTCACTAGAACATGTAAGCATGCATACATACATACATGCATGCATACATACACTAGCACATACAAAATACAATGCAGCTACTTAGGCAGCTTACTAAACCGGCCCAACGTGCAGGTCCCTGACCCCTGGTAGATGAAGAGGCAAACAGATAACGATGGTATATGTGTCTTTCAATTACTAGGTGATGTTCCTGAAGGACTATACCCGGGGCACGTTACAAAATTTAGTGGCTCCGCCCGTATGCCTCTGTACAATGCAGGAAAGAGCACTCACTCGGTACCACATGAAGTGCTTTGAATGCAGTGCTGCATCCATAGGGAAACTGCACACACTTCCTGGGAGAATGTTCTCCATCAGTGTCAACAGTAGCCCATCCTCATTCATATTTGCTACTTAGCATTTCCCTCAGAAAGCATTACTCCCAGCTCTTCATAACTCTTCAATTTTCCTATCTTTGGCTCCTCCTTTTTGCCTCTTCCTTGTACCCTTGCAGTTGTCCTACCTACCCCTCATTACCTTTATAATTCACCACACATCACTTGTCTTTTAATTTTATGTATTCAGACATAAAACCAGAAAGAAAACAACCACCTACCACCAAACATTTAATTCTATAAAAATATAGAGCTGGTTTTTTTTTTTTATCAATTTGAGTCAATCATGCAAATGAAGACTGGTCAATAATATGTATGATTCTATTGCTTATTACAAATGAAAACACTAAACTGCTTAGGGCTAAAGAAATAACTACAGAGAATGGGTGTAGTTCAGCAGTGCAGCTCAAGCTTGCCTAGCAGCTTGAAGCCCTGGGCTCTGTACCCAGCACCATTAAAAGATCAACCAAAACAGCTATTAGTACCTACAGAAAATCTACACTGAAGTGAGTATTATAAACGAGAGACGGCATCCACAAGCAACATGGCATACAAAAAGCACAATTAAGGAAAACACTACCTGAAATGGTTGCCACACAGGAAAGAGTACACCAGCAAATGTTCACGGGCAGTCAAAATATACACATCAAATGAAAGTGTTAGAAAAATAAGTGATAATGAGGTTGCCCAGAGAAGCCAGCACACCCCCAGAAATCTCACTCACATACAATTTCCCACCAACATAATACACAAAGCACAAAATCAGGATCCCCAGTAGATGAGCACGGCTAGCTGGTACCTCGAGAATTCCAATCCTGCCCTGCCCACTGCAGTAGCCAGGGCTTTAACATCCCCACATTACTGGCTGACCACCTACAGCAGGTGGAGAAGAAAGGGAGGAAAGCAATGAAAATGCAAAATGATTATTGTCCATGGTGATGAGGAATTCCACAGGTCAACCTGACCAGGCCTTGAGATGCCCAGGAACTGGGTCAGACATTGTTTCTAGGTAGGATTGTGAGAGCTGCTGTAAGAGACAAGCAGTTGAATCAACCAACTGGGGAAGATGACAGCTCCCCTTAATGTAGCTGAACACCATCCAATCAGCTAAGGGCCGAAGAGGAACAGAACTGGGAGTGAGAATGATTTCTCCCTTTCTCTGCCTGAGCAAGACTGGGACACTGAACTTCTTGGGATGGGGTCTCTCACTATTGGTTGCCGGCATCCCCTGCAGGAACCATTCTGTATCATCATCTTCATAATCACTTGAGGAGGTCCCCGAGAAACTGAGCACTTCTTGAGGAGGAGGAGGAGGAGGAGGAGGAGGAGGAGGAGGAGGAGGAGGAGGAGGAGGAGGGCTCCTCTTGTTGTATCTTAATGAACGGAGCAGATACAACTTTTGGGCTACAAACATTTTGGATTAGGGATTTGGGAAGGTTCTAGAATACTTGCAGTGTAATTAAGGTGCCTTAAGGACCGAACTTAATTCTCAACTCAAGATTCATTTACGGGCTGGAGAGATGGCTCAGAGGTTAAGAGCACTGGCTATTCTTCCAAAGGTCCTGAGTTCAATTCCCAGCAACCACATGGTGGCTTGCAACCATCTACATTGAGAGCTGGTGCCCGGGCACATATGGAGCGCAAATACTGTATACATAATAAATAAATAAATGTTAAAAAAAAGATTCATTTACATGCCAGATACATCTTACATAACCCAAAGATAATTTCATATGTTATTTTTATTAATTTGGGACATAAAAAAAGTTTAATAGGAGGGTATTTTCCACTTGAAGTACTATATAAGCACTTTGAATGCTCCAGTTCTGGAGTATCCCAGACTTGGGGATAGCAGATCAGGATGTTCCAAGTAACACGTCTCGTCACAGGTTCTGTACAACACTGTCTGGCAGACACAGCAACTAAAATCTCAAACTGAGTTATTCAGAATTGCATAATCTATAATTGTCTTCATGTACCTTTGATCTATTCGTTTTCATTATTACTAATAAAAGCCAAAATACATTAAGTATTTTAAAAGATATCAATTTTTTTGTACTTTATCTGAATTTATTTTATGCTGAATTTATTCCCATGCCATCAGTTTCAGTTTCTTCTGGGATATCTTTTTCTTCTATGCAACCTCCTCTGCTGGCTTTCTTTCAAACAATTTGTTCCTTCTCAGTGAGGATCATCTCAATGTGGCAGGGGGAGCTCATGTATGGGTTAATCCTGCCATGAGCTCTGTAAGTTTGTCGGCACATTTTAGGTGCCTTGTTTACCTGGATATGTTCAATGACTAGAGAATCTACATCTAAACCCTTAAGTTCAGCATTACTCTCAGCATTTTTAAGCATGTGCAGCAAAAACTCAGCACTCTTGTTTGGCCACAGACCCTGAGTCCAGCCCCACTGTCTGGCCTGAGCACACCTACCGACTCCACTGTTATACTGCCTGAATGGCACACAACGCTTTTGGCGTTTTCCCAAATGGCCTGGGCGGTTTCCTGGGTGTTCTTAAAGTGAACACAAAGGTTTGAACCTCTTGATTTGCATGATTTTGTAGGGTTTTCTGGGTCAAGAGAATATCGAACCATCTTCACAGGTCACCTATGGCCCCTCACAGGAAGAGCGATATCAATTTTCAAGTCCTAAAATCCGTTATTGAGATGTTCTCTCAATTACACAATTCTCTTCTGTTTTACAATGAGTTTTGCTTGAATCACCATCCACATGAGCTCCGTTCATTAAGATACAACAGTGTGCTTTTAAATCTATCGTACCCTCTAAATTCCCTCTTTATCTCCTTAACTCAATTTTATTTGAAATAGATTTTACCTGCTTCCTTTTGGAAGGTTTCCCAAAGCCAACTTTTTGTCTGTTCTGTTGGCATGGAGAAGCAGGACGGCTTTGATGGTTGGAGCCATCTTTCCATCTTCCGAGGCAGAGGGGGGGCTCTACAGCATCATTTATTGCAGATTCTGTTTGGGATTTTACTGTTTAGTTCTCCGAGTTACTTTAGTTTCTGAAGGAGAACTGAAGTCTAAAGCAGTTGTCCCCAGAACTGGAGCCTTTAGAATTAACTGGCAACATTACAATGGTTCTTAAGAAAAACCACCAAGCACTGTATTTTCTTAGAAAAAAAAAAAAAAAGAAAAAAGAAAGGTCAACAAAAGCATCTCAGTTGCCCCTGGATATGGTAGCAGAGATTTATAATCCCAGCACTTGGATGTTGGGACAGAAGAATAGTGATTTTGAGATGAACTTGGGCTATGTAGCAAAACCCTGTCTCAAAACAAAAACAAACAATGGGGGGGGGGGCTTTCTCCCAAACCAAAAATTCTTCCCTACCAATGCTTTCATTTAAACTCATAAGTTTTTTCTTTTTTTTAATTTAAATTTTTTTTAAATTTTTTTTAGTTTTAAATTGTAGTCATTTGTATGTACGTATGTGGGGGGGGGGTGGATAACTGAAATAGCCACTGACCAACACGTTTTACAGCACAAAACTAAATTTGATGCTATCAAGGAATCATCTGACCTGCAGGGGGAGAGAGGCCAGCAGTAGCTGACAAAGCCTACCATCCCCTCACATCACTGCTTTTCTGCCATTACTACCCTCAAGTGCACTTTCATCAACTCAATGAGGCAACACAGCAACTTAGGCCGCCCCTCAAACCATTTTGCTGAGAGTTGAGACTTGACAAAAAGGTCTTAAATCCATCATACAATAGCAGGCAAGAAACATTCATGTATACTATGTACTTTCTACAGTCAAAAAGGTCTTCATTTATCACTAATAGCTTTAGGTGTTCAAAAGATAGCCAGTCATCATTGATTTTAGAAGACACAATAACCTGAGATGAAGCAAAGGTGAAGACAATGAGAAGCCTGTTCTAGAATTTACCAACACTAGCTACGCTTCTGCAATCCATCAACAACATGATTTGCTTTGTTCACTCCCGTGACTCCAGTGCCTGCAACTGTGTCCAGCATGGAACAGGCACCTTCGTAACTATTTACTACATGGACGCATGGGCCTCCCTCGACCCAATACACTGCTGCTGTTTCTCTCGTCTTGCCTGGTAACGACTGAGACCATACAGCAATGTGGATTTCACAGTAAGCACTGGCAATAAAGGACAGATAAACTACTTTAATGGGGTGAAACAATGAAGCCTTCTCATCTGGGTACCTACGATTTTGCCAATATATAAGCGAGTATTCTCTGATTAGCTTAAATGAGAGATGACACGGGAAATGGTGGTTATCCCCATTGTTATGTATTCCATCTCTGAGGCTCTGCTGGAAACAGGGCTGCAGCCAATTGAGACACTAAAATGAAACAATGAGATTTCTTTTTAATAATAAACAAAACAAAATCAAAGCAAACAGCAGCCATTAAGGCCAAGCTAGGAGGCAGAACTCACAGAAGCCCAGCTCGGGGCTGTCATGCTGAGGAGTGTACATGGACAGAATTCACAGCTACACAGATGTGAATATAAATACATCTGCAGGGGCCAAGGAGATGGTTTAGTTGATAAAGTGGATGGCTGCCCTGAGGCCAGAAGAACCTGGGCTTGCATACAGAGTACCAATAAAAACGGCAAGCATGGGGACATACAATTGTTTGTTTGTGACAAAAATCTGTGTATCCCTGGCTGTCCTAGAACTCACTCTGTAGACCATGCTGTCCTCAAACTTACTCTGCTTCTGCCTCTCAACTGCCAGGGTTAAAGATGTGCACCACCACACCTAGCCTATAATTCTAGCAGAGAAGAGGCGGCAACAGGAGGATCCACGGGATACCTGTCCAGCTAATCCAGCTAAATAAGAGAGGGAGAGGAAGAAGAAGAGGGAAGGGAGAGGAAGAGGGAGAGGGAGACAGAAAGGCCCCATTTCAAAGAATAAATGGCAGGCTGGAAAGACGGCTCAGTGATTAAGAGCACTGGCTACTCTTCCAAAGAACAGAGTTTAATTCCCAACACCCACATGGCAGCTCACAACTGTCTGTGACTCCAATCCCAGCACCTTTGTGGTCACCAGGCATAGCTTGGTATGTGGTACAATGCAGGCAAAACACCCACACATACTAAATAAATTAAAAAGTAATTAAAAATTCAAGTGGAGACCAAGAAAGACAACTGTCATCATCCTCTGGCCTCTCTATGAATATTACATACATGAACATATCAACACACATACATGCATACACAAATCCATCTCTGCACTAGCCTGCTAAGCCTCAGTGCTTTTACGCACAGAACAGCCAGGAGAGCTGTTAGCTCCTTAACAGTTGCTGTCGGCATAAATGAGTATAGATGCACAACGCACTCAACAAGGTGCCTGGCACAGAATCATCACGCAATGAAACAGATCTGGCTGAGTCCCTCCTGAGCGCCCTCAAACAAAAGAAGAAAGGAAAATGGAGGTAGAAAACAATGCAGATATCCTCCAAAACACCTACATTTCCAATAAAAGGTCTTTCCTTTCTCCATTCATGAAGCACCCCACGTAGCTAATCTTGACTGCACAGAATTTCAGGGCCATCTTCCAAGAGACGCACACTTCCCAAAGTGTGCCTGAAAAGACCTAAACAGCAAATCTGAAGCCACAGAAACCAAACGAGCAGAAAACCAGGTTGCTAAAGACAGTAAAGAGAGGCTTCACGGCAACAAGTCGAACACCAACACGGCAAATCACCACTACACCATCTCCTGGTGAGCAGACCAACTCAGTGTTGACAAACAGAGTCAGTTGGTTCTTTGATACAAGAGTTGGGAAAGCAGAAGCTGTGAGCAGGGGCTTTTCAACAGGGTGGAACAGGAGGCAAAGCTTCACATTCAAACCCAACTCTACCCCTGAGGGCAAGCGCTGTAAGTTTCTTGCTTAATGTCTTGTCATGAAAATAGAATCTGGTCATGTTTTTGTGAGAATTAAAAATTAACTAAATATTTAACACTAAAAAAAGAATTAATATAGAGCCTAGGATGGTGTTGTACACAACAAGTAACTCCTGTATGGGGGGAGGGGTGGGAAAGGGGTAGAGTCAGCATGATTTTAAGTAAGTAAGATGTGGTCTCAAAAACAAAAAAACAAACAAAACCAAAATAAACAGACAAGGAGTGAAATAATGGAATATTCACACAATGTGTGAGAAAGACACAACCTAATACTACATCCATAATTTGAGACTTGAGTTCATTTGACTTCTGGCGGTATCAGTAGTGCCTTCCTCAATGATTATTTTGGGATCCACCAAACTTGATGGTCCATAGAGAGAAGCCAGGAATCTAGTGCACACTGAACAAATGATAAATGCTAACAGCACAGCTGTAATTTCTATAATTAATTTAAGGCATGCATCTCTACTGCTGGCCAGCCTCAGCCTCTGAATCCTTATTTGTAGAATAGCATTAAAAACTGTTAATTAGCTGCTTAGTGGTTGTTGCTTAGAGTAAACGACAGGTTTGCAGTGCACTCTAGCAAGGTAGTGGACCATGCCTCTCAAGCCAGAAGGACTCGAAAGCAGTGCCACACGGTACTGTAACAGTAGTTTCTAGTTCCTAAACTCTTGTTTCTAAAGCCTCATGACCAGAACCCGAATAAATAAGTTGACTTACCTCCACAAACTATCCCATAACAGGAATTTTTTTACACTATTCCTCCTCATTCCCCTGTCAAGGTATCTTAAAATACTGGCCTTTGCTGAACAACAGTTAGCGGGAATATGTGTCAAGTGATACAAACAATTAGTCATTACATGTAACACCACTGCTTACAGAATTTAAAATTTAAAGATCTCCAGAAGGCATGGGTAGCAGCTAACAGCTTGTGGAAATTATGCACACTTAGATGAATTCACATCCCATACCAGGAGATGAGCATTAAACATTCATCAAACCAGGAAAACAGTTGTTCACAGTATCTTCATCTGCCTTGATGGCCTCCATCTTTTTCCAAATTCTATCATCACCTAGATGGACTAGGAGCCAGAGGAGTATAGGGAGGGCTCCTGTAGGTGATATCAAGAGTCCCGAGGGTACCTGTCCTTAACAGACTAGAATCATGCACTGGGAAAAACGGCCAACTGAGCAACTGTCTAGAATTCAGAAATTCTCATGATGAGTATTAAGTTTTATGATGAAGTTAAGGTGTATATAGCCCTACTCAGAATGATCTGCAGAATATCCACAGACATTCCGAGAGTTCATTATATAAGAATGCATAACCGTTATTCATAGACCTTAGTTTAAGACAGTGTGCTTTCATTTACTGCTAAACCAAACAGGACTATGTCATATCATTTTCAATCGGCATAAAAGATTACTATATAGTAAAGGAAAATGGGTCATGCTCTGAAATGATAGTAAGTAAATATGACTTGACTGGGTGACAGGTGCATTGATAAACTGAATAAATGAATGAACAAATGTCAACATTGTTCTAAGTTACCCACATGAGAGTAAATCTGAAATCATTATTTTAATACACTAAAATGAAACAACTGTAGCTACTAGAAAGACTATGTGCCAGAAAAACCTGTGCTTTGTGGGGAAGATGAGTCACATCGAGTTACAAGTACCTCTTCATCCCACAAAAATCAAAACACAGTCTATGGCCCCGATTTTATTTCCTGAGTGAGACTACTCTGATTTGTCCATAGTTCTCTCTCACTGTGTCCTCACACACATTTTGAAATAAAAGCTTTTTGAGAAGATGAGCCTGCTAATAAATTGAATTATTTCTGTTACGCCACAACTAATGGAGAGAAAGCACAGAACTCAAGATGAACAATAATCTGAACTGTTGGATCTGATTTGTAGCCTAATGATATTTCTGGATGGGCAGAGAAACAGAGTTAGAACAGAGGCATATTAACAAGCAAGGTGTGCTGTCAGCGCTCGGAAGGGAATTTTTATGGTTTGAGCCTGTGGGAATTTGGAAAAGGTCCATGGTACCATTTTCTCCCTTATCTCAATGACACAGCTGATTACACCTTTAAATTAAGTTTAATAAAGTATATTTGCTCTGTTAATCACAATACGGAAGCTCGAGTTGTGTTCTGGAAGGAAGAAAGAAAAAGCAGACCATTTAATACTGGATGAAGGTGGACAGAAATTTCTTTTCTTTTCTTTTCTTTTTCTTTTGCAAATGGAGTCAGTCAGGCAACCTGACTAGAATGCTGCATTCCACACACCACTGGACATTGTGACTCCTCTCAGTCCTGTTGAAGAACAGATACACTGGGAAACTTGTCCCTTGCACAGGTCAGATCACAATGTTGTGTGATCAAGAGAAAGACAGGGTACCATTTATTTCTTGCTCACTGGTACCTGGGCATACTAGGTGAAGAAAAGGTAACCTGGGGCCAGGGCTTCTACATCCCTTCATTCAGGGATTACCAACAGCTACCTACTGGTCACCCTGGTTCCTGCTCTTCTCAAGGTAGCTAGCAACAGTGCAGGGGACAACCCAGACTGTCTGAGCTCCCTAATCACCTGCATTCCAGCACAGAACAAAGAGGCCCACAGAGCCCAGCACAAGGTCACGGAGTAGGAAATGTCCTCAGATGGCCCAAGCAGAAATTACAGAGGAGACATGCAGTAGAAGAGGCTGCTGCATGGTATCAGACCTGAACGAGCAGTTTTCCCATCTTCCACTTCCACGTGACATGCCTCCTCCAGATGACCCCTCGCTCCTCCCCACAGTGGGCTAAGGGGTCATGGATACAGGGGCCATGACTCCTTGGCTGGCAGGTAGCTGAGCTGCCACTCATTCTCTATAATGCCACCTCACTGGTGGTCCATGAATACAAATTCTGGAGCCATAATTACAGACCTTCTTGGGGACAGGGCTCCATCTGTCCTTGAGTTACATACAATAAATTATAATAAATGCCTGTACTATCTGATTAGTGGGAGTATAAGTTTACTTGCCCATCATCTAAGGCCACGTGGGGGGGGGGGAGACAAGGGAGACCTCTACACGTATAAGACAGAGTGGCAATATCTGTGTTTCTAGAAGCCTGGGGCATGCAGGATGGGGTTCGTACAGGTAGACCCAGGACTGTCTACACACACCCCAAATGTACATGGGGCCAATAGTCCAATGTACTATTCTTCCATATGTCTAACCCATCCTTCATGCTGTATCCAAAGATCATAACATCTTCCTTTGCCCATACTCACTCACCATAGAATATACTTTGTTTCTTTCACATGTGTTATTTTACTTCAGGCTGCAATCATTACTGACCACATGGACAGAAGCCATTTGTCACATGTATGCAGTACTTCCTCGCGCAGGGGCTTAAGAAGGAAGATGCCCTCTCGTTCCCCTGGGTGGAGATTGGGTAGAAATGGACCCAATCTGAATCAGAAAAAAAAGAGAGGGTTGCGAAGCAGGCGTTCTCTAGAAAGCACGAGATTGATAGCTGCAGTGTTTATACACCTGGTCAAAAAGCTTCCATGGGGCTTAGGAGGTGGCTCAGTTGGTAATTAATTGCCACACAAGCCTGAGGATCTCAGTTTGATTCCTCCAAATCCTAGGAAAAGCATTGGGCAGGCAGTGGGGACCCCTAATCTCAGTTCTGGGGAAGTAATGATGGGAAGAGCTCTGGGGTTTGCCCAGCTGGCCAAATCACTAAGCAACAGATTGTCTGAGATCCTGTCTCAAAAAAGTGATGTTGAGAAAAACTGGCACCTCCTTGTGCACACACATATGAGCACACAAATAAAAAGCTTCCATGACTTGAACTGATCAAATGGGTAAAATCTAACCCCTGAGTCCATCATTAAAATGCGTTCATCAGGAGAAAATCTTTAGAGCTATTCATCTGATAAGAGAATAATATCCATAATATATAAAGAACTCCAAAAATCAAAAACCAATAGAAAAAAATCCAATCAATGGGGCTGGAGAGATGGCTCAGTGGTTAAGAGCACGGGCTACTGCTCTTCCAAAGGTCCTGAGTTCAATTCCCAGCAACCACATGGTGGCTTACAACCATCCACAATGTGATCTGATGCCCTCTTCTGGCTGCAGGTGTACATGCGGACAGAGCAACTCATATACATAAAATAAATAAATATTAAAAAAAAATCCAATCAATGACTGGGCAAATGAACTAAATAGTTCTGAAAACAGGGCATCAAATGACTAGTAAAAAAACACAGAAGAAATGTTCAATGCCCTTACTCATAAGAGAAATTCAAATCAAAATTAGATTGTGATTGCCTGTCACCTGCCAGGAGACTACTACCATCAAGCAAATAAACAGTGAAGGCTAGTACAATGTGGGTGGAAAGGAACTCTTTTATACTACAGGCAGGAATGTAAATTAGCCCAGTCATGATGGAAATCAGTGTGGAGTGTCCTCAAAAACTGAAAACTATCATATGTTAAACTACATCACTCATAAGGACATATCCCAAGGAAGCCAAGTCAGCGTCCTACACACTTGCACTCATGTTCATTCACAACACTCAAGGTATGGAATCAGTCTAAATGCCCACCAACAATGAAGAGAGAAAATTTGGAACACGCTGCAGTATGGTTTGGCCACAAAGGACATTGGGTCGGTAGCAGACAAATGATGGAACACGAATGGGTATACACACTCTTGAGTGTAAGGGCCTGAAGAGGCCAGAGACTTCGGAACTCCCTGGAGCTGGAGCTGCAGGCAGTTGTAAGTTGCTCAACGTGGGTGCTAGAAACCAAACTTGAGTCCTCTGTAAGAGTAGCACGTGCCTTTAACCATGGAGCCATCTCTCCAGCACACAAACTACACTAAAAAGAAAAAAGAAAGCCGGGCGGTGGTGGCGCACGCCTTTAATCCCAGCACTTGGGAGGCAGAGGCAGGCGGATCTTTGTGAGTTTGAGGCCAGCCTGGTCTACAAAGCGAGTCCAGGACAGCCAGAGATATTCAGAGAAACCCTGTCTCGAAAAACCAAAAAAAAAAAAAGAAAAGACATGAAAGTAGATGAAGGAACAGCTGGGAATAAAAAAAATGGAATGGGGAGGTGAATATAATACAACTATATTATATACTAGTGAAAATATAATGTAACTCACTACTTCATACAATTAATAATGCTAATAAAATGGTTCATTATCTGATGCTCTATTATAATTCTAATCTCCATGATTCTATCCACACAATAAAAAAAATAACTATTATGTATTTATTTTCCATGGCCAGGCCTTCACAGTCAATATCCTTACACCAATTTCACAGAATTTAACAGGACAAGAATTCAAATCATTTCACTCTAAAGAGAATGGGTCACCCAGTCTCACTGCCTCTTATAGTACATTTGGGGGGGGGGGGTCATCCTTTAGGCTCAGCACAGAAAGCCAAATCATGGAATGGCTTCCTTCCAGGATGGTACAGCTGAAGGCCCCAGCAGTCAGGGGTTCTGAAGAAGAGGCTCCATCACTTAATGACACTGCATGGTCATGTCACTGCACACAATCCTTGTGAAGCTTCCCACCACCCTCAGGACAAAACATGGGACCACAGTAACTTCATATAGGTGTATTCGCCAATTCTTCATTTCTACTGTAATTTCTGGGGATTCTCTGCTCCTTATTCTGCAGATAAATACGCAAGGTGTGCGAAAGTAAAGTCACTGTTTAAGGTCGGGTTGAACAGGTAAGAAAAACAGATGTGAAGGCAGCATCTCTAGGGAAAAAAAAAGGAATTGTTTAAAGACATTTTTAAAGGGTCCTACACCTCAATTTTCACCCACTAGGACACTAAGAGGCTACACTTTAAAGGACTTGAATTCAGAGGCTCCATTAGGAGAGGACCCAAGTTTTAAAGCCCTTTGCACTGGCAGACATGAGCAGCATTGGTTTTTAATAATAACCTTCACTGGGGCTCCCTTGCCAACTTCTATGTGGGAGAGCAGGAAAGAGAAGGCTGTGAGTCAGTGTTATCTAGGCCAGGGAATCTACGCCCAAGGTACAACATGTTCCAAAGACTTTAGGTTCAACTTGAAACCTTCGTGTTTTGCAACCACGGTGGTATGTCCTATGTAATTCAATCCGTCCTAATATCACATTATGGAATATAAATGTCTCAGTAAAATTGATTCCTGTCTGGGTACATTCTGATGAGGTTGATAACCTACAGAAGATTTCCAAACTAGACCAAGTGATCACCTGCATAAGAATTAGCATGTAGGAGTCTGCAAGACAGCTTGGTCTGTACATGGTTGGCTATGCAAGCATAAGGGCCTGAGTTTGGTCATCAGAATCTGTGTAGAAAAGCCTAGCACAGTAGCATGTGCTTGTAATTTCAGCACGGGAGAAGTGGAATCTAGTGGGTCCCTGGTGTGTATGTGGGGGGTATCCACAGGCCAGCCATCTTAGGCTAATCTGGAGTCCCAGTCTAATCAAGTTTCAGTACATGCCTAAGATGTGTAAGGACCAGAATGGGGTTAATACGTCACTTTCTTGTAACAGCAGTCCCAGTCCTGTGCGACACTGACCTTGGCGTGTGAAGCTCTGTTTTCAGCTGTACTCGACTTCCCATGCAATATAAAACAAGTTCTTGACCCTCAGACCCAGCAATGACAGTGTACTAAACCTCTCCCAGCCTCCCTGTCTCCACTGCCTCTCTCGGGAAACCATTATTCTACTTGTAGCTTCCATGAGACAGAAACTCCCACCATGAGAAGGTGCGGGCTGTGAGTCCTAGGCTGCCTGTGAATTTGATTTCATCTGCTCAGAAGGCCTGATCCCAGCGAACCCACAGTACACATTTGGAGATTCTTAGCGTCTGTGGAGTGCCCTGTTTGTACAAGGCTATCAGGACACTGCTGGACAGGATTACACAGCTGCAGGGAGCAGGGAGTCCATTCTGAGGCAAGCAGCCTGCCCTTCAATAATCTGATAAACAGGCTTGCAGCACTGCGAGCCCTGGATGCTGGGGCCTGGAAGCCTTTGCTGATCCAGATGTCAGAGCTCGGGCCTCATCCTGCACAGATAGTCACTCTAAGCTTCGCTGCAGGATGGAAGAAAAGAGGGCTCGGGTCATAAAAATGCTATGAACAGTTTCAAACAGTTCACAGCCTGAAAGGAAAAATATCATTTGGAAAAGACTGACGGTAACACACGAGAAGAGCTCTCTCTTGAGCTGAAAGTGGTATAGGCATGTTCATCACATTAGACACAGGTATACATGTATATTTTATTATTACCAGGCACACTCAGAACGGGTGTACAATGTCAAGCAGTATCAGCTATAAGTAAATAACAAATAGATAAATAAAAAAAAGTAAAATTATAAAATCCAGTTCAGTGGCATCTGAACCGACTTTAAAAACTCCTGTAAAGTGAAAGCAGACAGAGAGGGGGTCAAAAAACAAGATGTAGCTTCTTAGGGTCACATCCAAGTTTTGGTATTGTCCATGGGAACAGTGAACACAAGACCCAGTACAGCACACTGGGAGTGTGACAAGCAGTGCCAGGTAAAGTCTGGCTGCTTCTGGGCTTGAGGAACCTTGGAATGTCCTGGCTCCTCAGCCTAGGGTTTCTCAGCAGAGGCCCATTCTTACCAGTCTCAGGCAAGCAAAACTCCTCTTGTCCTCTGACCAATGGAGGTGTGGACCCTCTCTCCATGATTTAGAAGTGCTCTCAGAAACTAGACAGTGGTGTATCACGTGTGCCGTTCATTTAAAGAGGAGCTTGAACAGCTTTGCTTCTCTTCTTTCACAGTACAGCATCTTGAACAGTGGCATGGTTCAGCCGGGCACTCCGCAGCAGAGGCTGCCAATGTAAGTTCGATCCCTGGGGCCCTCATGGTGTGGAAAAGGAAGCAACCTCCTGAAGCTGTCCTCTGACCTTCACATGATCACTGTACCACGTCACACATTCACACAGGGAAAATACATGAGTAAAATCTTGAAACAAATGACAATATCTTGAGTTGTCCCCCCCTCCCCCGTGCATATATAATATGGTAAACAACTTAGAAGCGTAACATGAGTCTCTGAATGTCAAGGTAAAAGATACGATTCCAAACCCCGCATTTGCGAAGCGACTGCTCTCCAAAGTGCTGATGGCTGTATGCCTGCTGTCTTCCCACCTGCAGGACTTTTGTTGAATCTAATAGAACGCAGAATCATACACCAGCCACCGCAGAGAAACTTAATTCCCATCTTGGTTCATTTGATTTCCTAAAATTACATCAACAGCAAAACCAGATACATGGTGGATGCAGGTTTCACAAGGCTTCTAACTGACAAAACTCTATTTTAGTATTTAAAGAAGAGTGGCCCCTCTGTGATGGAGCCCTGGGGCCAGCAGGTTTGTCACCTCTGTTTCCTTCCTTTGTGCACAGCACTGTTAGGATAACTTAAGGAGAAAAATAATAATAAAGCTATTTGGGTCCATTGTAAATTCAGACACACAGAGATCATCAGGATATCCACAAATCAGAAACCAATTGAGCTTAACCATTCAATTCAGCTTTCATAAAAAATGAATTCATCCAAATGAGGTTGCATCTACAATGAGCCTCGCAGAACAGGACACCTGTATGTAGGACTCAGATAAGAAGGAAGAGGAAGTGACGTCTTGAACCCACCTTTTATAAGTACCTGTGACACTCCAGAGCTCTGCTAATGGGGGTATGCTGAGAGATATGCAGGCTCCTTAAACTTTAAAACCCAGCTCTGGACTGGGAAGATGGCCCCGTTGGTAACAGGCCTGCAGCACAAGCATGAAGATTTGAACTCAGTACCCCAGAACCCATCGAAACAGCCAAGTGCAGTGGTGCATGTATTCACCAACATGCTAGAGAGGCAGACACGGGAAGCTCTCTGGGTCACTATGGCCAGCCAAACTTGGTGGCTCTATGAGGGAGGCCCAGTAAGAGACACCATCTCAGAATACAGAGACTCTGAAGAGCAGCACACAAGGCTGACCTCTTGCTTCCAAATGCACGCATACATATATATACATATGTGCCCCTGTACATATCTGCCCCTACACACGCCACAGGCACCCACAGGTACATATGCATATGCACACATAATTCTTTTTTTTAATAATTTATTTTTTATTTCTTCAAGTTCCATCTCAATCACAATCCCCTCCCTACTCCCCCCTCCAGTCCTACCCTTCCACCCTCCTCCCCCTCAACCCCCCATCCTCTTCCCTTTTTTTTTTTAGTTTAAGGCATTTCTTTTTACCCCCCAACAGCTCTCCCTTTCAGTCCTAAAAATGGTTCTTTTTTCTTATAACTATAAATACAATATAAAACAACAGAAATAAATAGGCCACAATTATAAGAGTTATATGGCTTAGCATACATTCCCAATGTCCAGTCCATATGTATTTGGCACCTGACTTTAACATTCTATTATCTAACCATCTCCATGAGTTTAAAGTTCTATATCTAACTCAGCTTTCATACACATAATTCTTTTTAAAGAAAACACCCTTGCTCTTGCCGATATCTAACAGCTATTCAAAGATCACTGTGTCAGGAAAGCCTGCTGTAAGTAGACCAAATCGGGCTTTCCTTCCCTCCACTCTCAAGGAACAAAAGGCTACTCCAGCATAGCCATTCTGCCCGGTAGCTCCCGTGAATGATGGTATGGGAAGTTCCAGAAGACAAAGAAAAACACAAAACTTCATCTAGTACACAGGACACTTTTTCACTCTACAGAAATCTGGTGCAAGGGCCAGCCTCAGAAAATTAGCCATCAACCCACCCAAGTTTGTCACTACAGAATAAAATCCACAAAGACGCTTTCGTCTTCTTAAATGGCAAGGAGGAAATGTGAGTGACAGCTTAATAGAAAACACAGTCTCGGATATGAAAAACAAAGGTCACATCAGAACTTTGCAGTATGATATTTGCAAACCCATTCCCACCCCTTTACACTGACTAATATGTGCCCTTCATGAGAAATAGAACAGAAAACTAAAATGTACAAGTTTTACTCTGGGTCAAAATGACTAAAACAGTTCTCCAGTGCTTCCCAAATGCACAATGTGTATAAAAAGCGTAATTGCAATTTGTGTTTGGGTATGCACACACATGCAGGTGCAGGCACCTGTGCATGGGCATCAGGTATCAGGTGCTATCCATTGAGACCAGTTTCTCGCTGAACCTGAAGCTAGCCTGGAAGCCAGCAAACCTCAGAGACTCTCCTATCTCAAACCCTGCCAGTGCAGTGGTTAAAGGTGTGTACGCAGACAGACTCAGCTTTCTCGGGTGATTCTGGAGATTCGAACTCAGGTCTTCATGTCTGTAAAGCAACCACTCTTACTACTGAGCAATTCTTGCCAGTTCCTGTAACCTCAACACATCTCAACCCCACCGTAGCTGAGCAGCACAGTGGAGACATGAACAGGTGATACATCTGTCTTAGACTTATGATCTTCCAAGCTGTGTTTATTAGTGAAACACAGAAACAGACCTCTAGTGGAAATGTCATCAGTAAGTGGTAATCGGTCCATGTTGACTTTCTGTTTTTCTCCTCTTTGAGAAATAGTAAACCTGGTATTTTCCTCAATATATGATATAATATGATATGACATGATATATGATATAATAATATAATACAATATAATATAATTTGTTATTAATAATCATTAGTTATTAATAATATGGTCATGACTTGATGGCATCTAACAACAATAAAAAGGAGCATGCACACACAGCCAACTTGATCCTAGAAAGCATCCCTTCCGGAGGGTTCTTAACCCTGGAACTCAGGGTTCATCACAGAGAGGACCACCCAGTGTCTTGTGGGACAGCATTCTAGTGCATCCCAATGAGTTGGCCACAATAACCAGATATCACCAAATGCAACCAAGGGGATAAAATCGCATCAGGGGAAGGAGAAAAAAAATAAAACGGTGATTAAAAGCAAAAGAAATAGTCTTTACAATCACCCCTCTCAGCCCCAGCTAAAGCCGGGAGCTGACATCAGTGAGACAAACAACAGACTTTTACCTTAAAGGATCCGTCAAACTCTTCATAATGTACTCTCATAAAACTCAAACCCCCGAGCCGGGCGTAGTGGCGCACGCCTTTAATCCCAGCACTCGGGAGGCAGAGGCAGGCGGATCTCTGTGAGTTCGAGGCCAGCCTGGTCTACAAAGTGAGTCCAGGACAGCCAGGGCTACACAGAGAAACCCTGTCTCGAAAAACAAAAACAAAAACAAACAAACAAACAAACAAACAAAAACCCTCAAACCCCCAAGGAGGTCTTCGGAAAAAAGAACAAGATTCAGCTTTCCAAAGCTAGGGAAGGGAAAACTCTAGGCTTCAAAACCTCTGCTTTGCAAAGTGCCTGATGTTACAGTACCTATTTTTAAAAGTTAGGGGTGGTGGGGGGAGTCTCAGTATGTTCATAGTAGCTTTTCATCTTTCTGACATATCAATAACGTCTTCTTTCCTTCTTTTTGGGAAGGAGGGTTGGGAGAATCAGTGAATCCTGCAGTAAAAATAAAAAATGAACATATGCACACTGCCAAGTCTCCCATCAGCACTTCCACTCTGTCCTTAAACAATAAGACACTGATGAGACAGAGTTATTTTAACCCCTCGGCAGAAGAGGTTGCCAAAAACAGTGTCCCGAGAAGTGTCACTCGGACAAGAAGGTTGGGGCTCCATTTAGGGGAGAGAGATGCAAATTAAGTCAGGGAGATACCCCTCTTTACCAAGCAATTGGGTTGCTCAAGGTCTGAGGCTTGTACCCAAGAGGGTATCAACTAGTTCCCACTTAACTGTATGTCACAGTCAGCCTCTTTCCACCAGCAGAAAGGGAGCCTTTATCTAGCAACTGAAAGAAGAAAACACCAGGAGCTGAGATCAATCCAAAAGAACGTTTAACACAGCTCCCTGGCCTCTGTGTGCAAGATGCCAGAAGAGTCCCACAGACAAGAGCAGCTAGCCCACGGGAATTTATCTGACCCAACCTCGGGCTGGGCCATTGCTCTTTTTTTCTTCACTCTGAACCCACACTTCATTCTCTCCAAAAAGAAAGAAACCTAGTGTTGCTTGCACTAGGCACCTTTGAGACGTTTCCACCAAACCGTAAATCAAATCCAAGGGAAAGGGAGTGATTAATTCAACAAATGGCTCTTGGCAGGGTGGATTTTTCATACCTGACAGCCGCATCCCAGAGGAGGGACAGAAGACCATGGAATTGCATCGTTAGCTTTCCAAATGCTTCCTGATTATCCTAACAGACTCAAAAGATGCGGGACAAATAATGTATACTTCAAAATCTCTTAGGAAATACTGCACAGGATCTACAAGAAACGTACAGAGTGGTCCTACACACCACAAAGAGAGACAGACCGGCCAAGCGCTCACCACCCCAAAAGTTCACAAGGCACAAAAATGGACACGTGGATACTCAGGACTAGGGGGCCAAAGCTAGAGGACAACAAATCCAAGGTTACCCTGGGCTACACATCAAGAGATCTTGTCTGAAACTAAAAGAAAAATAATAAACAATTGAAGTAAATATATTGGCATTCCCCAGAAAGCAAGCTTAAAAATCCTTTGGGAGAAAATTAATTCATCAGGTGTGTACTAAAACACAAACATCAGGTGTGTAGAAAAGCACCATGAGTTGCCACAAAGATGCTCATGGCATATCCCATATGCACCATGTTGCATACTACACTTTCTCCTAGCCACACAAGGCCAATTAAACACTTGACGTGTGGCTCAGTGGAAAGTGAAATGCCGACACTGCAGAAAATGCACTGGGCTCCACACCCTGGACAGGACAGTGGCAATGCCAAGCATCTTACTCACGCTTCACCGACGACGACATGTTAAAATGATAGTAATTTGGATAGAACGGAATAAAGAACGTGCATTATATGCAATTGTTTAAGTTAGTGAGACCACAGGAGAATGCTGCACTGCATGCTGTAGCTCAGAATAATCAAGTAATTCATATCTCAACACACAAAGCAGGACGGAGCCTCCTGAATACCTGGTAATCAGACAACAGCTAACCTCCCCACGCCCACTTTGTCCTCTCTTTGGTTGGCCTCCCAGGCTGTATTTTGCCATCTCTGAGTAACAATCATGAGAACCCACTCCATACCCAAATCATGAACTGATCATTTATTTTAACTGAACAGATAAATTAAACCAGTGGCTCTTGTAATTTTTATTGTTGCTTTATTTTGTTTCTTTGAACAATTGTGGTTCAACAGCAGGACTAGGAGCATACTTTAAGAGACTGACAGAAAATATTTTAGGCTCTGTCTCTATTGTACTAAAGTTGCCAATGATAATATATAGACAATGGGTGTGAATCAGTTCCAGTAACTGTTTATTTGCAAAACAGGAGACAGTTGAACTTGGCTTCTGTGCCCTCCTGTGTCTATCCAGTTACAGAATATTAAGTTTCCTATGAAGAAAAAGTTGAATTAACTAGTGGCTACATAACTTGAATTTCACTAACACACGCACACGCATACACATGTGCACACACACCCCAGAGGTTTTGAACAAATCTTGAAATGCTATGTCTTCAGACTGGGCATGGGAGTTCCTGGGTACTCAATGCCCATCACTGCTAGACTCTAAATGTCCTTCTGTGCCACAGTGTTCTCGCTGCAGACTTTGTATCATGAAGAAGGTGACGCCTGGAAACAACCTAAAATGCATCCCTATGAGCCACTAACAAATAAGATGACCACACAATTTATTGTCCAAGCTAAATGAACTTTCAAAACGAAAGCCATGACATAATTAATCATTGTGTCTGGCTGACAGGCTTTGATGGGAATATGTACAATTATGCTACTGATAAAGAAAATGGGGCCTGCAATGAAATACTGATCAATAACAATCCCCACGGCACAGATGCCGATATTAAGGAACTGTTGATGACGATTCCCCTATAACAAGCTGTATTAATAGTAAACATGCCCCTAATGTATCTAATAAGGTTCGACCTCCTGAACACAAGGCAATGAACACCACCACCACTCACAACATCCTCTCCATTTTAGACAGCTTCCCGAGTTCTATTTCTGGGAAACAATCTTTGTTTTAGTCTAGTGGCCACACCTCTCCTATATAAATCATGGACTGATAATATCTTAAAGATAAAAATTGTCACCCAAGACGAGAAAAGAATAAAGGCTCATTGATTGGGTCCTCTGGCTTTTATGTATTAATGAAAACTGTAGCTTTAAAAACTGGTCCAATACCCAACAGGACTCAAGGTTGAACCATGCAGCTCAGGCTCATCTTTAGATGACCAGATCGCAGAGCTCAGCTACAGCCTCAAACTTGGAAATCTCTGCTTCTCCTGAGGAAAGAAACTCGGGCGTCTCTCTTCTGTGGAAATTCTTCCCTCCAAACAGTGCCTGAGAAGTGCTGTATAGGGCATAGTATGGTGCAGATCCAGGGTGATGATGGCAAAGGCATACAAAGGCAAAACAAAAACCAAAAACCCAGCCTCTCTACTGGCTCAGGATGCTGGACCATCCAACATTAGGCCCGACCCAACGTTCCTCTTTGATTTTTTTGGACGAGACCAATGTGCACCTACCACCTGCATCTCAATGAGGATATCTGCTGTGTTCACTATTCCTCATCTATATCCTCTGATGTATCTATGTGTGTGAAGCACTTGTACAGTGGTATGTACCTGAAAGGTGTATGTAGGCGTAGGGGTGTGTGTGTAACACCACCGGAGAGTAATCATGAAAAGATGTGTGCTCTTGAAGCTAAATTAAGCAGCCACAGCCATTTCCCACCTCACAAGCACTCCCCCAGGGTTGCCAATATGCATCTGTTGTTGCAGAAGCAGCTGGTTACACACATACTTTGGTTTGTTTTTTTTTTTTTATAACTTCCCCAGGAAGTCATTTCCCAAAGGGAAGGTGAGGTAAGCAAAGATGTGGTAGGAACCTCATCCCTGAATGCTCCAAACAAAATTTCCCTGTTTTCTGTTTCCTTTCTTCCCTGTGTAGGGAGGAAGCAATATGTATGTACATGAATGCATGTGTATGTATGGCAGAGGTAAACTTGAGACTTCTTCCTGAGTCTCTCTCTACCTTATCCCTTTGAGGCAGGGTCTTTCACTGAACCTAGAGTCCACCACTTCAGCCAGACTAGCTAGTGAGCGGGCCCAGGGTTCCTCTTGTCTCTCTGCCTCCGAGCACTGGCACTGAGCTTGAGTATCAGTCTCTAACCTGGATTCTAGGGATCTCAAGTCAGGTCCTCAGGTTTGAGGACAAAGCACAGTACTAATTGAACCACCCCAAGCTCTTCTTCCTGTTTTTCCTTCAAGCACCTGTGCAGAGTTTGGTCCATATTAACCCATTCTTCTTCCTCCACTCCTACTGCCTGAGACAGACAGCTTGAAAGACAAATCCCAAGACTGGGTGAGAATTAGTCCAGTATCAGAGAATTCTAGCGGCGTCTTGAACGTCACCAAGTTGGACGGCCAGCTCCATCCTTTGTACCTGTTCCCACCCCATCAATTGTCTCACAGAAATGCTTAATCCTCTGCCATTGCTTAGGATACATATGACGCACACTTCTGCTATTTGTGTAAATAACACACCAGACATGGAACACCTGACAGATCAACAGAAACCCTATAATATGTTTGTCACCAACTGATCAACTAGCTAGTTTATATAATAACAACAATATTCACTGAGCAAGTAGAACTCACAAGGCAGAGTCTAAACTTTGAACCACAGATTCTTCCATCTACTTTTCATTCTATTCCAGCAGTCAGGCCCATCTTACAGATGAGGAAAGAGTACATCCTCTGCAGGGTCCATGGCTGGCTCCGGAATAACTGGAATTCAGTGCCCAGGCTTCTGACTAAACATATACTCTCTTTAGCATGCAACACCTTGCTAAAAAACTCACATTATTCTGGGAGGAAATGTTCTGTCCATGACCTCAAGGGAGGGTAACTAATGCCAAACTCCACAAACACAGGCTGTTCAAAATGACTTCCATTCAGAGAGGACAGTGTGCAGAAAGAGAAAGTGGCAATGGAAAAACCCAATAATCACTGAACCTAGGGATGAAGACCTACATCAAGAGCCATGTTTGGTGTCTTGGACAGGATGTGATGAAAATGTCACTTTATATCTCTTGTATCTTCTATCCAAAATATAAAACTTCACCTAGCCACAAGGAGAACATTCCCAGAACCTTGTAGGAAACAGGACCACTATTCTTCAAAACTTTCAGGGTCATTCGACAAAAGACCATGCATACATGTGCGTGCGCGCGCGCGCACACGCACACACACACACACACACACACACACACACACTGTAAGGCAATATCCTGTGTGCATCCCTAGAACAGCTCATAAATAACACCTAAAGAAATCTGAGTAAGCATATACTGAGATTACAATTTTCTTTCAGTGAGCATAGCAAGTGCATCAGCCTGGTGGAACAGGTTAACAAAAGATATGACTGGTTATGAGTTATAGAAAATCTTTGTCCTCTGTACAATACTGCTTTAAAATAAAAGAATTTTTATATTTACTTCTATTTCTCATTTTTATCATGTACATAGTGGTATATAGACATTTGTGTATATAGTGACATCGCCACACATGAGAAGGCCAAGAAAGACATCAGATGCTCTACTCTAACATTCTCTGCCTTCTATCCATGAGCTCCCAGTGAATCTATGGTAAGCTGGTAACTAGCAAACCCAGTGACCCTCCTGTCTCTACACTTGGGGGAGAGACACGTGAGCAGGGACCCTCTGCTTTTTAGGCCAGTGCAGGGATTTGAACTCAGTTCTCCAGGTATGCACAGCAGACGTGGTTACCTACTGAGCCATCTCTTTAGCTCCTAAAAGGTCTGTCATAAGGAGGATATCCCTGAGAGCTAGAAGAAAAGTATAAAGGACAAAGAGGCTGTCATAGTTCCCACATGCAGTAGTGAGAAGCAATCTGAGGACAAAAAGAAGGCTGGCGCTGTTCCACATAGTGTTTCAAAATAGTGCTTCAACATGGTAAGCAGCCAATCAGCATGCTTTCTATGTGGTCGATAATCCACTGTACTCCTCCATAAAACAGGTGATTTCTTCACTAGTTCTCACTTCAACTCGTGAGTTACCAGAGTAGTTGCTTCGGAGCCATGATTATAGAGGACACTCAGAAATGAAAATAAAGCATATCCGTCAAGGATCTTTCAATGTGAAGGTTAAAAAAAAATATATTTAAAGCCATTCAGACTTAGGAAGAAAACCCAGCCACTTGCCCTGACACACTTGGAATGCCTCAGGAGGCTACTAAAGAACACAGTTATTAAAATGCAAAGCAAGTGAAAACTTACATTCCTTCTTGGGACATGTTCTCAGCAGCTGTAAAAGGACAAGCGAAGAGCAGCGAAAGAATCCGACGGGCAATGCACGGAAAAGGTGACTTCGCGCCTGATATTATTTTCAGCACTAAAGGAGTCCTTAGCACACAGGGAGGATTAACTCGGGTCATTTTACTGTTGTGTGCAATATTTTGGAGGACTTGCATAGTGGGTTGGGTGAAAAATAAGAAGCTGACACTTGAGCGCTCTCTGCTAAGCTGCTCTCCCTGGGTCCCACTTCTGAAATCTTGCTTTCTAACATCAAGGCCAACACTCTTTTCAAGCCCCATACAATGTGGGAAAGGCTAATCTTTCTAGAAATAAGTTAATTCCTATAAAAGAAAACTGAAAAGTTATAATTCAGGCAAATAGTGTAAGAATACCCCAAATTACAAGAAAAATCACTTTTTTTTTTTTACCTTTGGCTTTGGAAGAGGGCAGTTCCTACCCCAACACTCTGCCTTCCTTATTCTTTTCTTGCTATGTTCTTTGTGCACATTGGCTTTGTTTTGTATTTAGATGTGGTCTCACTATGCTACCCAGGCTGGCCTGGAACTTTTGATCCTCCTGCCTCAGTGCCAAGTGCCGGCATTATAGGTGCATACACCAATCCTAGCATGACCCTCATCCTTCCCCCCCCTCTTTCCCTCCATTCCTTTGGTCCTTCCCCTTCTCTCCTCTCCTTTTCTTTTTTGTCGCTGAAAATTAGAGTGGGGGGGCTACGTGACACAGAAGTGGAGACACTGGACCCATCCTTGTATGCTTCCTGCTAGGTGCCTAACTCATGACAAGACCGGGCACTAAAGAGTGTATCTGCCTATGGGTCCAGGGCCTAGCTGCTTCGTTCATGAAAACATGAAAGTCCAAAACATTATTGGCAAAAATGATAGTAACAGAAAGGAAGCCTACTTCTCGGCCTGAAAGGGAAAATAAAGAAACAAACAAGCAAACAAACTTTGACACTGAAGAGAGAGCAGTCTGGTGATCGATCAGCTTGCTCTGAAAGTGTGAGGATCTGGGTTTAACCACCAGCAGACACATACAGGGGCAGGCAGAGTGGTACATGTTCTTAAGCCCAGCTTGAGGAGGCAGGTGGGGAGACAGGCAGATACCCCAGGCTAGCCAGACCAGCCTAGTCAGCAAACTCCAGGCATATGAGATACCGGATTAAAAAAATCAATGGATGGTTCCTGAGGAGTGATGGCAGAGACTGTCCTCCAGCTTCCACATGTGGGTATACCTACATAGACACACCTGAACATGTACAACACACACAGACACAGACACAGACACAAAAGACTGAAAGCACCCAAACTGTCAGAGCAGGGGTGTACTTTCCCAAGGAAGGGGCTCCCTCTTGTCCATGGTAATGTTCCTGCCAACATTTTCTTCTCTTTCATTATGTGAGGGAAAACCTTACACTTATTATATCTAACTCCAACACACTGCCTGCCATAAAGCAGACTTCCCTGGCTTTAAGACTCGTCATAATTTCAGTGATGTTCAAAAAGAAGATAAACAACTTTTTAAAAAAAAAAAACCCAAAATGAAAATTGCATCCTTATTTCAGAGACATACACCCCTCAGTGTCTGTGGAACCTGTTCCACTACTGAAGCTTCATGAAACATGGAGAACAATGAGGGTAGCCCCACATTTCACAGACGGAGTGAACTGCACTCAATGACCTGCTCATGAGCAGCTAGGCCCTGGGCATGTGAGGGCAGTAGCCTGGTCCCCGGCTTGAAGAAGCCCAGAGGTCAGGAACAGGACTCTTGGTTTACTTCCACCCTCCGCGGGACTCCTTATCTGGAAGCATATGAAACTGGATCCAAAAATGAACTCTCCTGCCAGAAAAAAAAGGCGTGAACACAATGGTTTCACAAAAGTGTGGGACACAGGAGAGGGCTCACTTGGTGACGTGCTTGTCTTTCATGCATGAGGACCTGTGTTGAATACCTAGAGTCGGGATAGGGGGAGTAGGGGGAAGAGAAGAAGGAAGAGGAAGAAACAACTGCAACTGGAAAGGCCAGGCACCTGTAATCCCAGCCCTGGAGAAGGAGACTGGTGGAGCTCTGGGGACACCAAGTAAATAAAGCCTTATCAGCCAGCCCCCAGCCAATGAGAGAGACTCTATCCTAAGGAAAAAAAGAAATATGGATGGTATTAAACCTGAAGCTTAATCATCAAAGTAGTCCTCGGGCATCAAAACACCCATGCACACACATGCACCTACATACACAGGAACACATATGCACACACACAGAACATGTCAGAAAAATTGCAATGGGAAAAGGCAACTGATGTTTGTTCTAAATGCCTTTGTATAGTTAGTATTCACCTTCAGGCCCTGAGTTAACTCAGAAGTGATGAAAGAGGCAAATGAAACCCTGGCTTTGGGGCCTGAGGAACCAAAACAAAAGCAAGTTAACAGCAAGAACAGAGATGGTAACATCTTTAAGAGACATATTTAAGTACTGGGAGACTGAAGATTATTTACCAGCATATCACGTGCAACCTTAAGAGAGAAAAAAATTAGAAGGAAAGAAGAAGGCCGAGGGAGATGTGGACCAAAAGAACAAGGAATAGTCCCCAGTGCCCCATGCCACCCTCCTACTGGCCCGCACATTTGAGAGTCCTCTGCTGGCTTCCCTGCTTTGTAAGGAGCCAGGTTCTGCCCACTTGGGCTCTTGCCCTAGCAGGTATCAGGCTAGGGGGACTGGAGGACTTCCGTTAACTTAACGAAGCCCCAAATTCAGCTATTACTTTTTAGTCTCATTTTGACTCATGTAAGAAGAAAACATATCAATAATATGGGTTCCAAGACAGGTTTCTACATTCTTCTGTTTCTGCCAGGAAGATTAAAGGGTGACAGGTGCTCAGAAAACCCACCAGGAGGAATCAGAGTGTAGACTGTGAGAACAGTATGAACCCCCGGGGTCTTCCAGGAAAACCCTCTCTTTAGTCTTGCTCATCAGACCCCCTGGTCTCCCAGACACGTTATTCTTATCATTCATATTCTGATCAGATGAGTCTGAACCCCAAAAGATGGATCAGACATCATCAAGTCATCCTTAGTGCCAATGATAATTGTCATTATTGGGCAGAATCTACCTGGGAGATCAGCACTGGGCACCCCTGTGCAGGATTCTCTTGGTGCATTAATCTAGGTGAGAAGTCTGATCCACTGGCTTTCTTTCCTGGTTGAGATTCTGAACTGTATGTATAAAAGGAGAAAGGGTGACTAACACAAGCCCACAATGCACTATTTTCATGTGATATGACCATCTGCTTCAAGCTCCTGCTGCCTCAACTTCCCCACCATGATGGAGCAAACTCTTGAACTGTGAGCCAGAAAAATGCCTTTCTTTCTTTAGTTGCTTTTGTCAAAGTATGTTACCGCATTACCAAGAATAGGAGCTAAGACAAGCTTCCCCACTTCCCGTTCTAACAGGAAGCTTCTTCAGTCATCTCCTGGTGAGTTCCCAAATATGAAGCCGAATTTGAGGAATTTCAACACCCGTTCCAGATGCTACAAACGACAAAGCCCGCCATTATGGCCTGATGCATTTACTTGTGTTTTCATAGCACACAACCTGTAGAGGGTGGTTAAAATGCATAAGGGAACAAACACTCCATGTTTTAAAGACGTTTGCATATTCCACTTGGAAGCAGCAATCTGCTATGGTGTAAGCAAAGCATGCTATCACTGACATCTTATATTTCAATTTCCTTTCCACCAAAACAACAAAATATTGAAACAGTTAACATCTGCTCAAAGACCTCAGAGATGAACGATTTCAGAAGGCATAGGCGGTGTGTTGACTACGGAAAAAGTCAAATTCCATGGGGGCCAGATTTCCAAAAGCCTGACCTATTATGTCAGGGAAGGACAGCCAAATGCCGGAAAATGTATGGCGAGGAAGCTGAAATCATAAACAAACCGAGAATGTTTAAATGAACAGATGGCAGGAGAAAAATAAAGACGAGAATTTCAAAAATAATAGTAATGTTACCTCAGCCTTTGAAAATACACACAGACACAACTCACAAGAACTAATTGTGATAAATTCTGTTCTTATTTTTAAGAAAGCACGAGGAGTGGGGATAAATGAGGGAGGGGAAAGACAGGACTGAGATGAGAGATTAATGCAAAATAATCTGCTAAAAAGAGGAGGCAGTTGGGCAAACTCACAAAAATGAGCCTGCGGCATAGACCAGACGCTCCATTACCCACCCCTGAGCCTGTCACCTCCTCCCAGCAGAATCAGCTTACTCCAACACCGTATCTGGTAGAAATAACTGTAACATGCCCTGGAAAAATATCAGATTAGCTGAAGAATCAAAAGGATGTTTGTTTGTGTATGCCAGGGAGAAGCAGGGCAGATGATGTTCTAGGCTGCTTTCCCACGTCCTAGCCAAACTTGGGATCGCATTCCTTTTCACTGAGAGGAAAGGAGAGAGGAGGGGTGGCTGCAAAAAGGTCTATGGACCCCATCCAGGAAGCTGCACTGAAGGGCCCTGTCATCCATAAGAGAATATTCTATGCCGGTGACAGTAGCTTACTGTTTTGTTTTGGGTTTGTTTTTTGTTTGTTTCTTTGTTTTTGTTTTTCTAAGTCAATAGTGAACTGGAGAGATGCCTTAGTTTAGTAAGGCATTCACTGAGAACTACAATTCGGATTTCCAGCATTATTTTTAAGGCAGTGTACCAGAGCATGCACCTGAAACTCCATGCTGGGAGGGCCTGGCAGGCAGATCCCGGGAGTTCAATGGCCAGCCAGCCTAGCCAAATCAGTGAATTTCAGATTCAGAGAGCCCTTTTATCTCCCAGGGTTGAAGACTGGGCATAGCAATACATGCTCTTAATTCCAGCACTGAGGAGGCAGAGACAGGCGAATCTCTGTTACTTGGTAGCTACTCAGGGCTTGGTAGCAAGACCTTGTCCCAAACAAAAACAAAAAACACACAGGGCTGGAGAGATAACTATGTTTAAGAGCACTTGTCCTTCTTCCTGAGGACCCACGTTCAGGTCCCAGCCCCATGGTGACTCGCAGCCATCTGGAACTCTAGCTGCAAGAGACCTGATACCCTCTCTGGCCTGTATGGGTATCAGGTGCTCAAGAGCTACACATGCATACCTGCAGGCAGAGCACTCATATGTATAAAATTAAAAATTAATAAGATAAAAGTACAAAAAAGAGGAAGAAAACAAGATGGAAAGCAAAGAAGAAAAATAACCAATACTGACCTCTGACCTACACAGGGCACGCGCACACACACACACACACACACACACACACACACACACACACACACAC
>CAJQZJ010004687.1:2886974-2954696 GCA_907164525.1 Lophiomys imhausi | reverse complement strand
CACACACACACACACACACACACACACACACACACACACACACACACTCAATGGCATTAGCTGGGTGTGCTGGCACATAGCTGCCATCTTAGAACTGAAGAAGAAATGGAGGCAGAAGGACCTTGGGTTACAGATGAGCCTGGGCCCACAGCAAATCTCAAAAAAAGGACTAAAACAAACAAACAAACGGCATGTTGTGCCCACTTTATCAGCTTATTAACCCTTCCTGAAAGCAAGCAAACAACCCACTGGCCATGGAGAAAGAGGAGGGAAATTAGGAAAAACTTGGCAAAACACATCTGAGATTTCAACCCCAAAGTCCTAAGTTTCACGATCAACCTAAAGACATTTGTGTGTAGGGCTTAAGAGTAGAGGCAGAGGCTCAGCATCTACCAGATGTAAGAACACAGACCTTCTTGGCCCCGCTTGCCCTGATTCAGTGGTCAGCAGAGAATCCTAACAAAAGGAGGAGGACGCTCTGAGCACAGGGAAACCGCATGGTGTCTAGAACTCCAGCTCCACTTACTGTACATGAATATACACATGTATGTGTGCTTCTCTGCCTTCCTCTACCCTTAAAAGTTTGTAAAACACTAACAAAACCAAAAATGAGATCAGATTCAAATAAGCTAATGAATAAACAATGCCTCTGAAAATGAAGGTGGACTTCAAACAATTCCCCCATTAGCACGGGCTGTGTAGTTTCCAGGACAGTCAGGACCTATTACCCATGATTTTATCAAATGTGCAGCAAGCCTGCACCTATTAGCGAACCTTGGGCTCAAGCAGCTAAGGTCAAGGAATAAGATCGTCTGTGTCCCGAAAGTCACTCAGTGACACTAAACCAAAGCCTGGAACAACATACATCTAGGAGTTCATCTCTGCGTGAGGAAATAATTTCCCAGTCTCTGTGGGAGCAAGCCTGAATTACACATCTAAGACACAACGTATTCCAAATACCCCAGGCAGATGTTGTCTTTGTTTTTCCTGCCCACTGAGAAATTATGGCTTCTGCCTTCTCAAAACTCTCCACAGAGATTGAGATCTAACAGCTCAGGATCAATTACAGTGAAATATATAGAGATGCCAAGTCAAATAAAAAATTACAACATAACTTCTCCCCTGTTCCATTAATAATTTAGTAATATCACAATTATTGATTAGACAATTGTTATTTGAAATGGATGGCCAATATCTTATCTTGACAGAGTAAGAGGGAGGGGAAAAAAGATGTTGATTTGTAATTCATTAAAACCAAGAATTTCCTTGCAAATATGCAGCAAATCAAAAAAATCAGATTTTGCACATATTTCATCTAACTGTTATCAACAAGTCTATCTGCCCACATGGCAGAGATGAACAGCCCACTCATACTTTCCTAGATAAAATAATTGAATCATGATGTGAATGCATGAATTTTAGAGGGAGGGAGAAGAAAATCAAGAAGCTAAAGAGATTCAGAGATGAGAGGGTCTTCCCCCACATGCTTCTGTTCTGGTACTTCATTGCCTGCGTAGCCAAAACTGAACCCATAACATTACATATGAACTAAGGCAAAAATAAAGAGGCTGTTTTCTTCATGAAAATCACTAAAACATCAGTAGCCCCTGTTCTCCCATTTCTTATCTAGCTCTGTAAGCTCTAGAAAGTTGAATATTGAGGGTTTTAGTAAAACAGCACACTGAGTTTCATCACTGAGTTTGACTTCCATCCTAATCACTGGACTGAAATACCTTCTGTTCAACTACAAGTTAGGAGGGCAGTTATAAAGTCACGATTGTTCTGGTATGAACCCCATGTGGGTGAAGGGGGAAACTTAGGGGCTCACCACCCCACAGCATGCCCTACAATATCAGGGGACAAGAACTTTGTTAACAGAGAACCATCTCAGGGTTCCCATGGTGCAGGTATGGGCCTCGGCTGTCCTCAGTAGTCTTTCTATTGCCCATGTCAGGCAGGGCTACAGGATGGCAGTCGCCCTCAATGAGGGCAAGTAGGGACTGTTAGTTCTCAGGAAGACATCATCCATTATATTAATCACAGAACATAAAACTCATTAGCCATGCTAGCACGTACTTCCTGCAGCTAGTGGACTAGGCTTTAAGCGTTATTTTCTTTATAATAAGCCCCATATAACAACCCCCTCATTTGAGATCGGGCATCCAAAGTCACTGTTATCATTATCTGCAAGCAAATGACCATCATCGTATTCTAACATTTGTAATCCCTGACCTCTGCCCATCTCAAGTATAGGCATAGTCATCATTATGTACACCAGATCCTGGAATGGAAAGAAATCGAAGCCATACTCCAGAGCAAGTACTGAATGGAAAGCAAAGAGAAACCTCAGCACTGCCTTCCTCGGTGTCTAGCAACAGAGTATGCTTACCTACTGCAGCAATTGCAGAGTCTGTGGGCTTGCCCATACATGTTGGCCTCCCTCCACCAGCAGGAGGTTATGTGAGAAGACAGAGGATGTCTTAATCACCTATGCATTATATATCACTCAACAAGTAATCTGTCACAAACACACTATGAATGCAGTATAGGAACGCACCCCCAAACCACTAGGTGCATGCAAAATAACAAAGTAAGGCAGCAACCGGTCCCCAAGTGACCATGTACCAGCACAGACAACAGTGAACATGAGAAAGAAGAGCCCCCATCTACACAACATAGGAGAGAACTAGGGACGAGGGTTCAAATCCAGCCCTCTTGTGTGTTTCAACACACACCGTTAACGAAAACAGAGCCAAGAACTACGGTTTAAATGTACCTATGGCTGCTTTTGCAGGCATAGCAGAACAGAGGCAACAAATACCATCTGGCTCACGATGTCAGAAACATTTCCCGACTCACTCTTCACACAAGACCTCTACAACTCTGAGTCTCCAACAAACTCGCTGGGATTCCAGGGATCGGTGACCCTGCAATGATTTCAGACTCAGGCTGCCGAGTCTAATATTTAGCATTTTACCATAGGAATGGTAGCAACACTAAGGGCTCTGTCACCATCAGACATAACTCATGCTGCACGTGATGCAGGTTTCTCAAGGGGACAAAGGTCCACGACAACTAGTACACCTTGTAGACGTTCATAAAATATCCCCACATAGCCAATCACAAAGTATGAATTGGGCTATCTCTGTGCAATTAGTTTAGTCTGTAATCTTGGGTTCTCTGGTTGCTACAGTTAAAAATAATTCTTTTCAATCTAGTAGTAATCCTGGGGACCAAAACTTCTTTCTCATACCAAAGAAGAAGCTCCTGTCCTGTTAACGAGAAGGCTCCATGGGTCACACCCAGGTGTTGAAATGACTGAACTATGCATGTGAATACCTCACTGCTGTGGGCCAGAAGTGGTCCAATATGATCAAATCTGAGGGAGAAGCAAGAGGCAAAAGATTCCAGCAACCAGAGACTTTAAAGATTCTGTGTATGGCAACAGATCCTTTCTTTTTTACCTGACAAGCCCACAAGTTGTTATGTTAGTCCCTGCTCCATCATCAGAACATAAAGACAGCATCCTTGGAGAACTCATGGCCTAATTGCAACTCTTTTAACATATTTCTCCTGATGGCAATGGGTCTTATGGAAGGCATCATATGGCAACAAAAGTCTACCTAAGAAAGCAATTCTCTTCATCAAGCAAAACAGCTTTATAGCCTATTAGGTGGATAAATCAGCCTCACGAGAAGTTTGTAAAAACACACTGACTTTAATAACTCCATGGGAAATACTGTGGAGGAATGCTTCCTCAGGCTGAAGTCAAAGCATGTCAGCAAATCAGAGTTGGGCATTGATGGGGTGGTGTTAAGCACTCTAAATGTTAATTGGTCCTGTTTGCTGTCTGTTACTTAATTGACTCTGATTGGTTAAATAAATGCTGAGGCCTGGAGATTGGGCAAAGACAGAGGTAGGCAGGACTAAGGTTTGTGGGCTTTTAGAGAGATACAGAGCATCTTGGGAACAAGATGTTGCCGGAGAAGAAGCCAGGAGTATACAAGAAAGACACGCCATCGGGTAGATTAAAGAAGATCCTTCCACGTGGCCTGAAACATCAGCTTAGCGTGGAGAATAACAGTCCAAAGGGACGTATGTATATATGGGGTTATATTTGGGTAATAGAGTTATGAGCTAGCTTAGATGGGCTAGGATTACACAACTCAGGCCTAGGCTTGTTAAGATCCACCCAGTGTCTGTGTGTATCATTTATAATGGCGGGTTAAGGATTAACACCGCCGAACCAATTAAGGATAATATAAATACTGGTAAATAGTTTAATTAGCCATTATTTTTTTTTCTACAGGGCGTTAAGGTCCAGAATACGCAAGCAGAGACACTGTGATGTTCAGAGTCAGTGATCAACATTTCCTAGAATTCCAGAAGAGTTTGAGCAAGCAGATCATGCCAGCATGGTCTCCTCATGCTCTCTCAAGTTCCTCAGAGGCTTTTGGCTTAGGGGAACACAGAAACAGAAAAGAGATAATTTGTAATCTTTAGAGTTAATCTTTAGAGTTTCACACACAGAACCGATCCACTGAAACACAGCACAGGAGTGTTTTCCAACAGAGGCTGCACAGCTTCCTGAGATCCACTCGGGACCAGGCAGAGAAGAAAGTGACACCATGAACTCCCAAATTCCTGGTGTGGGGTTTTTCAAGTTCCTGGAATTGGTTCAAAGTAATTCCCCTTAATTTAAGCCATCAACAGAAAATACAAATGAGCATTCAAGGACACTAGAAATTATCACTATAATTCATTTCCTTCTCTTCTTCTTTGTCTTCCTCCCTCCACACCACCCCCACCCTAAGGTGGATTCTGGGTTTCTTTTGGACCTAACAGTTAAGAGCACATGCCCTGCAGAGCACGGGTTAGCCAGGCCTTTTCTCTTTAGAGATAAATGGGCTTTGCTCAGGAAAGCAACAAGTCAAGAACAATGAAGGTGGTCATTCAGGAATTCCAAACTCACCTGTTTGTTCCCCACCTTTTAAGTTCAGTTACAGGAGTACAGATTCTGTTACCAGAGGGGCATTTCAAAGGCACAGTGGGAATTATCCTTAGTTTTAGCATATTCTAAATTGGCATGATCTAATCAGAGTATAATTATTTTAAAATATAAAGCTCCAAAAGCTGATAGACACATGTCATTTCTGATGTTTAAAAAAAAAAAAATCACGAAATAAGGATAAAAATAGAAGGACCATGCAAGCCACTGTACCCCCCCCTCCAATACAATATTTGCATGGCCCTGTCACAACCTAAGATACACATTCAGCTTTGGAAGCGATTGCTTTCCTCTTTCCAAACTCTTCACAATCTTGACTCTCGAACTATTCTTGCATTTGTACAGTAATTATAATAACCAAAGTTCTTTAAAGATAAAAAGCATCCAACTGGAACAGCTGACACAGACCTGATATGGCTCATGAGGCCCCAGCCATGAGCCCCCAGCCTTAGTCTCTGTTCTTTTCTCAGATTAAAAAGCTAGGACAGGGCCAGGCGGTGGTGGCACACGCCTTTAATCCCAGCACTTGGGAGGCAGAGGCAGGCGGATCTTTGTGAGTTCGAGGCCAGCCTGGTCTACAAAGCGAGTCCAGGACAGCCAAGGATACACAGAGAAACCCTGTCTCGAAAAACCAAAAAAAAAAGCTAGGACAGTGAAGGAAGAAGAAAACAATATGAACTTTCATGCTAAAATGAAATGCCAATTGCTCAAGGCAAATCCTCCTTTTCTCCTCTCTGAACACCCGCTGTGAAACACCCATCTTACACCACCCACTTCACACTCTCTCAGATTACAGGAGGACATTTTTTTAATTCCATAGAGAATGGTAAGGAAATGCCAAAGACACAGAAGGTTTTAATAGAACCTACACTTGACATTCACCTAAGGTAGTATCTATTTATAAATATCAGAGGCTGCTGCTTTCTGTTTTGAGGGACTATAGAGAAGGCTGGATTGGGGAGAGGAGCTGGATACTTTCAAACAGGGGAAAGATAGAGTTCAAAAGAAGGGAAAAGCGATTCAGGGCTACAGGGGCTTCTCTTACGTGGATATGGGACTAGGGTGGGAATTGTGTACCAAATTTAGGGCACTGAATATACATCCAAACTCATTTTCACAGTTTCTAAGCAAATCCTCATCATTGCTAATTATCTGGATCTAAAATTTCTGAATCTTAGGGCTGGGGGGGCGGCTCAGTCTGTAAAGTACTTGGCACAAGCATGAGGATGTGAGTACGCCCTTCAGCGCCCTCACTTCAAGCAAAACGCTGATGGCACAGAGGCACGAACTGTGATCCCAGTGCCGGGAAGCAGATGCAGGAGTATGCCAGGGGCTCACTGGCCAGCCACCACAGCCAAATCAGAGAATTCAAGGCTCAGTGAAAGACTCTGTGTCAAAAGGGGGTGGGGTGGGGATGGAGAGAGGGTTTAGAAATTCCAAGCATACCCTCCTTATAGAGGACCCCTATAAGAGAGGTCAGCCCCCAGCACTCACTCACAGATACCTGTAATGCCTGCTCCAGGGGGCCTAAGGCCCTGTAATGGCCTCTTTCATTAACCTAGGGTGAGCAAAAACAAACATACACGTACACAAAGAGAGATTTATTAGAGTGGTTTACAATGTCTGTCTAGCAACAGAAAATCCAATACTCCAGTAGCTGTTCATTCCACAAAGGTGGAAGTCTCAGGTAGTCTTCAGTATATACCAGAATCGTGAAGAAGCAGGCTCTGATGCCAGTGACAGAACACACTTGCCAGCAACAGTGAGGGCAAGCAGGAAGAGAGCAAAACCTTCCTTCTTCCATCCTCTTTATATAGAGAACCCAACTCAAAAGATGTATATCAAAGGTGGGTCTTCCCACTTCAGATGATTTAATTGAGAAAACTTACTTACAGGTGTACCCAGCCTCTTGGATTTTAGTTAATCCCAGATGTTAATCAAGCTGGCAACCAAGAATAGCCACCAAAAATGTAAAAACACACAGACACACAATCTGTTTTTATATTTTTTTGAAAATTGCACTGAGGTTTGTCAGCATAATTACAATAATGCTTGTGATTTGATGCACAATATTTGATGCCTCCCACTTTGTCACTAAAGGACATCTGTTTATCAAGTACACACGGTCAGCTGAACCACCAGCAAAATAGAGCAAGGAAACACTTTATACAAATTATAGAGCTAATTTAACACCAAAAGTTCTGTTACCAGAAACAGGCGGCTAATGGAAATCTAAGGATGTGGGGAGGACTTTAATTAGCCTGAATTATCTAGATAATTACATTGATTTTTTACTAATGTAAATCCATTCTTAATTGGCGAAGTTAATTATATAAATATATATCTCTTCTACAGAGTTCTAGATTTTTCAAACCAGAGTTTTCAGTTTAATTTTCCTGGGTAAGTGCTAAATTATGCACTTCATTTTACATTTGTATAAACAAACCCCCAGTGTGGACATGACCTAAAAAAGCACATATATCTATCTCCTGAACTGTTCTCCCTCTAATTGCATCATTCGCAAAACCAAACACAGCAGTGGTTAATGTGCGGAACCTATACTTAATTCACAGACGCGCCTTGGAAAAATGGTAAGCAGGTGCCTGGTAGAGGCAGAGCCATGAGCACTGCTGTACTGTCCCTGCATGTGATTAGCCTCTTCCCCCACCCCAAGCTATTTATAAATGCATAAATATACCTGTGCTCTACGTAACAATGACAGTCAGTGACAACATATTGATATACAGTGCCACTTCAGAGTTGGAAATGAATATTTCATTAGCTGAGTTATCATTGCTGGGTTACGACCTTCAGCTCTCAAATTTTAAATTCATCCGTTTTCAGACTATTAAGCTGTTCGTGAACACGTCGCAGAAATTACAGAGGTAGTGGTGAATTTTCAAGATAATTTCTAATTCCAAAAAAAAAGAGGGGGGATGGTTGTAAATGAGCGTGCTGAATTCCTGAAAAGCACTCTGTCTGGTAATGAGAGCTAATGGATCGGTGTGGTTGCTAACAGTGGTTGATGCTGTGTGTGAACGTGCAAAGTCGGGAGAAACAGATCACGGTAGCCCATTGAAATTACCAAGCTTCTAATTTCTGAGTAGCTTCCACAGGAGACTTAATAAGGGGGAATGACACAGAGGCGCAACTCTGTGAGCCTGGATGGTGCATGTCCAGAGCAAAAGCCAGACAGAGATGTCAGCTTCTGGCTCAGCCTCTATCTCCTGACCCTGAG
This sequence comes from Lophiomys imhausi, assembly GCA_907164525.1. Taxonomy (NCBI): domain Eukaryota; kingdom Metazoa; phylum Chordata; class Mammalia; order Rodentia; family Muridae; genus Lophiomys; species Lophiomys imhausi. Next base: position 2,946,450 of record CAJQZJ010004687.1, on the reverse strand, counting down.
TATCCTGCCAGGAATAAGTCGTGATTTCTTACAGTGTCTTCAGTCGTTCCCTCTCTTCCCTCATTCCCAATCTCTTATCGGCTTTATCCAACTAAAAGCACATCCTTGCCTAATCAAATTTATCCACATGTGACCACAAGCATTAGGAAACTACCTGGAAGCAATGAAGGAGAAAGAGAAGAAGACTACTTCTTCATTGATAGACACTTCCTGCTCAGCCAAGCATTGCTTAGCCTTGTCCCCAAGCCCTACCCACTTAGTGGCACTGTCCAAATCATCTCTGGGAACAAGAAGGCAAAGACCAGGGCATGTGGCTTCAATCACAGAATCGATTAGTGTTTGCTCTAAAGCTTCCAGAGCCGTTTCTAGCTCACTTCACTCTTACTCCACTGTGCACTTTCCACCACCACTCCTAAGCCCTCTGCTGCATACTTGTTCTGCCCTTTCCAGGTCATTAAACCCTAAGGTTTCTCCTCAGTTAATCCCAAATTTCTTCAACAGTCAAAACTTCAGTAGTCAATGACAATCAAGACTATTCCAACAGCACATCCTAGGATATTGGCAATTAACCCAGGCAACCAGCTGCACAGACCTCTCTCTTGGTTCTCCTCTACAAGCTCAAAACCTAGTGTGAATGCCCTCTATCATCAACTCAAACTCTGCAGCCTCTAAAGATGGCTCTCAGCTTCCTTCCATGGGTTAACCTCCCTATGAGACCCAGCACCAATTACGGAACAATTTTAGTCTCCACTCAACTTTGCTGTAACTTGTCTAATGCAGGAACATGATTCCACCAATCCCAACATGATGCCAATGTCAACATTCAGCATCACCATCCTTAACCCTCTTCATCCCCAGCTCGGTATTACTCACTCGCAGAAACCCTCCCTGTCCATCACTGACACATTGGGTCATCCAACAACCTGGGCATTTCCCTGCTGTTGCTGTCATCTCATGATAGAGCACTGTGGACTCTAACTATCAGCTCTGCTCCTTCCATGAAAAATAAAATGTATGCTAACTAAGAACTTCAGTACCCAGAATGCCTAGCACAAAGCCAACACACAATAAGTGAGTTCGCTAAAGAAAGTGAAGAACAAATTGAAAAGAACAAAAATAATACCTTGAAAAGCAGGGCAGACACGGGATAGAAGCCTCAGATTTAAACATCCTGTACCCAATAGAAGGCCCTCTGGTGACTGATGAGCTTGGTTGCACTCTCCTGTCCTCCTCATGTTTCCTTTGCTTTTGGTTCTGCTTCCTGTGGCTCTAGAGACTGAACCCGGGCATCCAAACATCCTACGTAAATGCTCTAACAGTGGGCTGCGTCCTCGACTATCATTTCACATTCTGTTGTAGATAAGGTCTCACTAAGTTGCTGAGGCTGACCTTGAATTTTTAATCCTCCTGCCTCATCCTCCTGGGGACTTGAGATTAATGGGCCTGTGCTACCAAGTGCGGCCTAGTCAGTATTCTCTTTTAGTCTTCATCTCAGCAGACTACTCAGCCTCTTTAACAAGGTCACTGACTCAGCCCCTTCAAATGTCACACCTTCTGGGTCATTAAACACTCTTATTTACCTACATATCAAACTTTATATACATCACACTTTGAAAATCAGCAGCTGGTGAGGGCTTTAATGCCAAACACCAACTGAAATTTAGGAAAGCTGGGGCTCATCTGCCAGGCCTAATGACTCAAACTCAATTTGCTGATTGGTAATAGGACAAGAATAACCTGATAAAAAATAAAGGAACGACTTCACCTTAGCATTGGTTGGCTTGTCAAATTCCTCAAGTGCTTTGCTGGAAAATAAACATCTGCCATTGTGGCACTGAGGACATGGGAGAAGCTCAGACATGGCTGAGCAGAGTGCAACCAGAACAGGGAGATGGAAGCAAGAGTCTTCCCCTGTGGCCTTATAAAGCCACACAGAACCACACACTTATGTTCCTCCATTTCAGGGACCTGAAACAACTACTCATGCATCACTCTGCTGTGTGGCTGGAACAGTGTTGATCCAATGAGGGAGCGTGGTCATTACAGGCTGGCCAGAAGTCCTGACAGATTTACATTATGTTTATTTAAAAAGAAACAAGCAGATCAATCAAATAATGAATTCAGTTAATTAAAGAATTGACATCTTCATAACAATGCGATTGAAAAATCAGCTGCCTGTCAACAGTTAAGGATGGTACTATTCAACCAACAAAGTGCCTGCTGACACACAAAGTGTCACTCAGAAGGGAAGGGTACACGAAGCCCATGTCAAAGTCATTGATCTGCATTACTCAGGATGGCATATGCCATTAAAAACTAAAACAAATTGGAAATAGTTGATGGAAAGAATCATCAAGCCAGTTATGGTTTCTGTCTATCTTTCACCTCCAGAATCTGAAAAGGGCTCATAGCTAAGATTACTTCATATGCAACAAATGACAATTGCGTTTGCTCTTATGATGCTGAAGTTTGTGAAACCCACCTGCACCTAACGTTGCTGGCGTTTGAAAGGAGTTTTTGCTTGTTTCGTTTTTTTAGACAGGGTCTACGTAGTCCTGACAGGCCTGGTCCTCTCTAGGCCCACCAGCATGGACTTGAACTCATAGAGATCCACCTGCCTCTACCTTCTGGATGCTGGGATTGCCAGTGTGCACCACAAGGGCTCACTCTGAACTTTTCAAATTCATACGGAAGGAAGAAAATTAATGTCTTCCTGAACCTAAAACAGGATCCTTGGTCTTATAGAGGTCACCAAAAAGATTTTCTACAGAAATTTTCTCATGTCCTTCAGCTTTCTGCTACCTTCAATGAGCTAACAGATCAACAATACCCAAGCTAGTAACTCTAAGAACTACAGAATTATAAAAGTTCTTGCCGACTCCCCCTGGAGGCACTGCAGCAAGAGCTCTGGTTAACAAAACATGTTTGCTTAACAAAAATTCCATTAACTAGTGGACCACCCTCAACAATAAGAAGGGTTGCACACACACTCAAATTTTAATTTCATAGGTCCTTTATCTCTGTACTTAAAGCTAATTGGCTGCAATGTCTAAGAATTGTGTCTTTCAAATAGCTAATGAACTGAAAACATACTCTTAGATCATAGATGCTAATTCAATTCTCAGGGGCAGGGAATACGGTTGACAGAGTTCAAGATTATTATGGAGCAGTAGGGACCCACATGACACAGCTCGAGGGATGTGAGCCAATCTGGGCTCCCTGCTGCCTCACTGTTTCATTCCACTGTGTCTTCTCAGACGTGCACACACACTATGACACACAGAGAAAGGTCTTAACATTGCATTTAAAAAAAAAATAAATTCTTAAATATTTAAATGTTGCAAACTAATTTGGAGAAAATAAGAATTCAAGGCAAACAAAATTATTTGGAGGACAGATGCAGCCCAAAGTTAGAGAGGATTTCATTTTGTCTGTAACTTCACTAAAAAATGTCTAGTAGTTTCCTAGCAGACCAAAACTCTTTACTAAGTGTTCACCTGTCCCCTACAACAAGGTGTCAAACTGTCGTGTGGGTGCTGATATTTGAATCCTGGTCCTTTGGAAGAGCAGCCAGTGCTCTTAACCAGTGAGCCATCTCTCCAGGCCTTGATTATACTTTTTAATAGCTCTGACACTGTCTTGTGCAGTGACTTCATATGCAAATTTCATACATTGCAACAATGCTGTGAACCATTATTACATCCTTCTATTAAGGTTCCTAAAGGTGAGTGTCTTAGCATAGAGTTCTGTAGAAAAGATTCAAGCACCATTATTTTTCAGAACAAAAATACATTATCTTTGTAGAACATGACTTGATAGGGTAGAAGGTACAAGGGAGGGATGTAACTGCTATGCAACTATGACCAAAGGTTGATTGACACACTCTCAGACAGCAGCTGCCTAATTCCATAATCTCTATGGACTGCCAGACATGGGTTCCTATAGACCCAGGATGGCAAAAGACAGTACGTGATTAGAAATGAAAGAGGAAAACATGGGCACAAAACTCCCAGCAATGGCACCCCCTCTACTCTTAGAATACTCTACTATATGGACCAAGAGCTAAGGCTAGAGAAGTTAAGAAACTAGTCTTCTTAATTAAGCAAGAAGCTTTTCCGGGTTGTCTACTTTCTCAGTTCTGCCTTGTCTACCTAGAAGATCACTTACATAACCCCATTCCTCACCTTCTATCTTCATGGAGGGATGTGAAAACAGGCTTACCTTTAGGAGGTATTTTAGTCACAGCTCTCCAGGGACAAATCAATTGTGATGTACAGTGCCAAACCCCAGGCCTTAGGCCCCCAACATCCAAGTGTATAATTAGGAAGGCAATTAGGGGCAATCACATTCTTCTGGCCAATTACTGCTTCTCCCAGGGAGTCTCACTCTTAAAATTAGACCTGGAGTCAAAAAACCTACTTGTGCAGCATCATCCCGTCCCTTCTGGTCTCTCTGAGGATCTATCAGATGTTTCCCAAGTTTGCTTAGCTTCAAGCACTCTCTGGAGAATGTAGGACTCTCCACAATCTCCTAATGGATTTTAATCTCTGGCCAAAATGAAAGTGTCTCAAAATAGCAATTGGCCTGGCCAGGAGAAGCAATAACTTCTTAGATGGATTAAATGTTTCTAAACTTCTGAGACAGAAGCATCTTCTTGAGTTGATGGAAAATGGAACTGACAATTGTGAGTGCTTGCTGCCTACTCTGAGGACTGCTTTCACTCTGGTGCATCCTATTGGACAAGGGAAGACCTAACTCCTCCCTTCCTCTAAGATGTCATCTCATAATGACGACTTCTCCCTCACTTTATTCCAGCCGCCACAGCTTACTGTTAGGTGCTAGGGCAGTCTAGGTGACTTTTCTGTTTGGCTTTGATCTTGCTCAAAATGATCTCCCTCTAGCTGATTACATGATCATGTCGTGACTCTTGTCATGACATATATGTCACTGTCTTACCCCCAACAGTCCTATTGGTCTCCTTCATGGCTGCACTTACAAGCATGCCGCCCACTGGCATGCTCTAAACTTGCTTGCCTCGCTGACCTAATACGATGTGTTTTGGAGAGCAGGGTGCCAAGCATTCGTGGTATATGAATGGTGACATGAAAGCTTCTATTTGAGTGTTCCATGTGTCAGGTGTCTGCACGAGGCACTGGTGATCCGACTACGAATGGTACTTGAAATCTAAACAGCACTGGGACTAAGAGGAAGGAAATAGACAAATTCATGGCCTTCAAAGCTCTGTCTTTTACAAAAGACTTTCTGGAGAATGAGGACAGTTACCCCAACAGCTAGGTGACCATGTGCCGTAAGACTGATCAACGGTATGGTTGATTATCTCCACGCATAGTCCATAACACACACTCAAGTCCAGTGAAATACACCCTCTCCTCTAAAATACTCACTCACACTGACCTATCGTTACTTTTTGGCCTTCTGTTCCCAACTTTGGGCTGCAAACAGTTGGCATTAAACCTCTCTCTCTCGAAAAACCAAAAAAAAAAAAAAAACCTCTCTCTCTCTCTCTCTCTCTCTCTCTCTCTCTCTCTTTCTCTCTCTCTCTCTCTCACATCTCCCAGTTGCCTGCCTGCCTCTCAGCTCACCACATTTACTGCCCCACCTTAATGAGCACTGGGATTCTGCCAGTCCCTCTGCAACACTGTCGCTGCCTCCCCAATCCTGGAAGAAGCCAATGCCACTTGGTATCTACAGTGTCTTAAAAACATATTGCAGCCTCACAGACACTTAATAAAGCCTGCTGGAAGGAAGATCAAGATTGAAACAGCTAATTTTTTCTGCCTGCATTGCCAGATGCATGAACCACTAGCCACATGTGGTCTTTAAATTCAATTTTGATCAAATTAAATTCATTTCCTTGGCCGCACTTGCTGTATTTCAAATGTTCAATGGTCACAGGTGGCTAGTGGCAACTGTGTTAGCCAGCACAGAATGGAACATCTCTATCACGGTAGTCCTACCGGACTGTGCTGAACAGATCTTTATAAAACAAAACAATCAAATAAACATTTTATTACTTGTTGACTCAAAGAAATGGTATTTCTAACATTCTATAGAGACACTTGATTCAATAAAATGCTTCAAATATTTAGGTAGGAATTTCTGTGTGTGTGTTTGTGGTACCATGTTAAGAGCAATGGAAGACTATGGGCCTAACCCTGACTCATAAGAATTTCACTAACAACTGTGCAAGACACTGCCTACCAGGCAATAGCCACCTACTTTTCTGAGTCAAACTAATGCATAAAAAAGCTATACTGGCATGCAATCACTAATTCAAAATGGAGAAGGGAGTGTTATTCGTATTTTGGCAGCATTTAGACCAAGAACTACTTCCTGCACTACACTTGAAGATTAGGAGGATCTTACACAAGCTGAGGTCATCCAAGATGTAAAATGTGTAGAAAATAAGATTCAGCTGCAGAAAATTTGAGAGGAATAGCAAAGTCTTTGGTGCTAAAGAAAGAAATTGAAGACAGGCTGTGACAAAGCCTGCATGCACAGAAGGACAGAATTCCTTCCATGAGAAGCTGGGTGTAAGCCTCCAAAGGTCATAGATCAGAGGGCCCTTGCCTAGTTCCCCAGTGGTACCCTCTTCTTCCCTATGCCTAAGGGAGCTAAACTGATCAGGAGGAACATGTTAAGAGCGCACACCATCTGGCCCTCTCAATAACCATCAGGAATGAGATTGACAAAGAAGGATGGGGGCTCTGTAATGGACACATCCAGTCAACGGACCTGAAGTGGAAATCCAGTTAGCAGTGAGAATGTTAGGGCCACAACATCATGAACCATTTAAGGATTTAAGTCAAGCTCGTGGATTTCCAAAGAAGACCCTGACAAAATAGTTAAGGACAAGCCAAAAAGCACCATTTCCTCAGCAGAGAGCATCACTCCCCATGACATAACTCTATTGAAAAATCTGAATGTGTAGAGTCTTCAAGACCCACCTGATCCAGTGGCACACCCAGAAGCTGGAATGCTCAGCCAAGAGCTTCTGAGAGGTTTTTCCATAGAAATGAACTATTGGGGGGGGGGGCTTATTTTAGGATGGCTGGGCACTGGATCAGACTCTTTTTACAATTAACATTTCTGCTGTCAAAAGGTGTGAAAAGCCAAGGAAGCCATGAATGAATATGAAAAGATGGATAAAGTCCTGAGTGAATGTGAATTGTCGACAAGGGCACAGCCATGTCAAAGACCCAGAGGAGTGACAACACCTTACTCAGGTCAGGCTCAGATTTTGCAAAGCCCTTCTCTGACCCAGTATGTTTGTTGCTGCTATTCCACCGGAGTGCACACAGCTCACCTGTCCCCAGCTTGCCTGTGTCCGTCTGTCTATCCTTTCTTCGTTCCAAAGTGGCCCCTGGTCAGGCTTCAAGCAGTGCAGAAACAGCAAAGGGAAGAATTTCATTATGAGATAGACATCTCTCATGCAATGTTACTGGAAGGGGGGGAAAGGAGGAGGGGAGAAAAACCCATACCAACATTCAGTCTGTGATACAGGCTGGGAAATGCTGCAAGGGTTGCTACAGTCTCGAAAATTTTAAAATGTTGAAAGAATTTTCTTTAGAAGAGAAGATGGAACATGTGGTCATAAACTGAGCAAATATATTCACTGGTGGGGAAAGAACTCACCTAGTAGGAAGTGAAAATTATGCAAACCCTAAGAAAAATGGACTGGTTTGGAAATAGATGGAGTAGGCCTTGATATGGAATAAATTCTCAATTTGAGGACAGGTCAGAAAAATGACCAGGTCACTGGGGTGTCTAGGCCAGTCTTGCTTTGGCCAGTAACCTTTATGGAGCTCTGTTGCTCAGACTGCTGTCTGAAGTGCTAGGGGACACGCTCAGGGCTCTGCAAACTCTAGGCCAGCACTAAGCAACTGAGCTCCAAATATCCCTGCCCTCGCCTTGCTGAGGCACAGAACTGCTACACAGGCTGTTCTCAAACTCATTTTTGCACTTTGCTTATTCATTATTTCTGTCTCAGCTTTTCAAGAAGTGAGATTACTGGAGGGTCCCACACCCGGATGCTCAGTTTCCTTGGTATTTAGTAACCTACACTACACACAGATGGTGACCAAAGCAGAGTGCTCCCAGTAAGTGCCCTTCTGGGGTGCCCTCTGACATCGCTCTAACGCCTTTTTAATGATCATTTTTCCATTAATTAAAAATTTTTATTCACTTTATATCCTGATCAAAGACACCTCTCCTTTCCTACAAGTCCCCCCTCCACTCCACTCCTCTGATTCCCCCCTCCCTTCTCCTCAGAGAAGGGGGAGACCTCCCATGGCTGTCAACTCACCCTGGCACATTAAGACAAGTCTCAGGTGGGTTAGGCTCATCCTCTCCCACTGAGGCCAGACAAGGCAGCCCAGTTTAAAGGCCATAGCTCCCTAAGGGCGCTGGATCTCGTCTGATCTCAGATTCTAACATTTTCTAATTATAAAACAATGATATTATCTTTGAAATCTCCCAAGACAGTACTCAAGAGACAGATACACTTGCAAAGGGAAACCAAGGGCAATGGCCTTGAGAGCTCCATCCACCCTAAGTGGCCAGCATGAGCACCGGCTGCAGGTAATCTACTGCCTTCCTGAACTATTAGGACTGGTTCACAGCAGGTCCAAGACCAGTTCTCACATCTTTCGTCTAAGAGCCCAAACTTCAAAAACCAAACCAAAACAAAACAGAACAAAAAAACAGAGTTACAATCATACATCAGTCCCTGTCCCAGGGACACTTTGTAGTGCAGACCAAGATGAAATTCTCTCATTCTGGGAACTCTCAGACATCAAACACATTGGCACTTTCTTTGTCGTTATGAATTCACTTTTAAAAACAAAACAAACAAACAAACAAATTCTTGAGAGCCAGCAAAATGGCTCAGTGGGTAAAGTTCCTTTGCTGCCAAGCCTGCTGACCCGAGTTCTATTTCATGGATCTACAGAGTAGAAGGAAGAAACTACTCTGAAAAAGTTATCCCTACACATGCAATTTAAATTATAGACTCTTCAGTGAATGCTCACATGTAATTTAAATTGTGAACGATTTTGCGACTGCCACATTTTGCTGTGCTATATCAAAGAGGGGAAGATTTCAGTCTTAGTCTCTAAGCCATGGACGGACAGAACTGGCAAGTAAGAGAATACTTGAAGTATTTCCTAAGCATTCACCATGTGACTGACCAGGCCCTCTACAGGTTGCAAGGATACCATAGCCTGTAGTGGACAGGCTGCTCAACTCTGTGGCCTTTGATGTCCACACAGATATCACAATGGCCACCCCCTGCTCACAAAAGCCAGACAGCACTGCTCTCAAACATTCAACAACAAGTATTGAATGGTGTGATTTACCCATAACCACCTTCAGCTTCAGGTATCTAACCACAGCATGCCCCGAACATTCCACACAGGTCTTTCATTACTTCATTATTTGTTATCCATTATTAGATTTTTAATTTTTCTTCCCTCTCTTCTTCAGCTCAAGTGAAAACTGACTTGCAAACCTGTGAACAGTCCAGAAACAACAAACAAGAGGAACATTCTCTTTCTTAAATACACCAGCTAGGGAAATAGCCAATATCCTTGCCACCAGGGAGATCACTCACCAACTAAGAGCACTGATGACTTTTCTACATAATAGAGCTCCAGATTTCAGCATTCACAAGGTGGCTCACAACCATCTGTCACTGCGTCTTGGAGAATCTGATACCCTCTTCTGGCTCTATGAAGACTATATTGAATATACATTGCGCAAGCATAACTAACCCATGCACATAATCCTATCCCCTACATCTTTAGTAAGTAACATTTATCATGTAGTCTTTATCACATTTTTACTGAAAAATATTTTGTCCACCTTTGTCCAACATCCTTACAAAGATGTTTCAGACATAGTTTCAATGCCCTTAAACACACCACCATTCTACTGAATACCAAGCAATAATAAACTCACTTATGACACTCACCTGCATGCTTTCATTTTGGGGCTCAGTAAGCCAATAGGTGTTTTAAATGTTGTCTCTATCCATATAGGCAACAACTTTGAAAAGCCCAGCAACTGAAAGTTATGGGCCAAAGCAACAACAAAGCCATCTCATTTTTTAAACACTATCTCACATACAAAAACAAAAGCACCAGACACGAGGATGATTAGTGCTGTGGGAATGTCAAGAATTTGGGTATAATGCAAACTTTCTCAGTAATAAAATGCTCAAGTACTCTATAGTGATGGATGGATGGATGATATGCAATCACTCTGTTAAAAGGACTCAGTTGAGTATCTACTCTAGATCAGTAAAAGATTGGTGTTAGCAAAGAACAGGAGTGTGTGTGTGTGAAGTCTAGAATGGCTACCCCATGATGGAGAAAGACATACCACATGGCCTTTTCCCCAATAATTGGTAGAAGCATGCTAATGTTTTGAAAGTTATCAAGCTGAAAATTAAAGAAAATAACTGTTGGAAAAGGTTAAGCAGTTCAGCGACACATTTTGATAAGCCTACATACACATCATTGAGTTAGGCAGCAATACAAGACAATTTATGAGCCAGGAAGTGTAGCTCAGTGGTAGAACACTTGACTCATGTGCAAGACCCTAGAGCTGGGCAGAGGAGAAAAAGTGTGGAAGGCCATCATCTCCGAACTCATCCATGAGTGCTTCACGGGTTCTAAAGGACCAAAGATTCATTCTTTGGTCACTTCTTACCCCAACTATGTAGCTGCCCTTGAAATCCTAGCATTGACCCTGGTGGGAACAGTGGGAATCCCTAGAAGGAAACACAAGAGGCCTCCTAAGCCACCAAGGATTCCATACTTACTCAAGCCACTCAAAGTCAATGTGTTACTGTTAAAGTTACTGTCCAGGGTGGGGATGGGGAGGACACAGGAGACATATCTGTTTTACAGTGTTTATCATTATATTATATCACATTCACTAGGACATATAAAGCTGAAGTGGGAAATAGGAATTGTGTAGGAATGATTAAGTCTTTGGGGGTATTGACTTTATATCTAGTCTCCATGGCAATTAAACTATAAACAAAGAAAGTTACCAAGGTCCCAAAGGCTCAAGTAATAAGCTGATGGCATCCAGTGGTCTTGAATTGCGAGCTAGCACATAAGAGTCACATGGAAAGACTGGATCCTACAGGATAAATGAAACTCAAAGGACTATAAAGCAAAAAAAAAAAAAATTTTTAATTACATAAGAGGTTTTTTTATTTGTTTGTTTTTAAGACAAAAATTAAGGAGAAAAAAGAAAAATCTCAAGTTCCTGCAGCACCTTGGTCCTGTCCTCAGAGGAGTTAGAGCAAACATGAGCCAGACAAAGAGTAAAAGGCTTGGCACACTCTCTTACCTCCACTCAACATTATGGGAACTACAAGCTTCACTTTCAGAAAATGTCAGAGCCTCTTTCTTCACAATGCATCTTATTATTTCTTGGTTCTGCTGGGGGAAGGGCCCTATTCAGTGCAGAAGAAACAGGTTCCAATTCCTTTCCATTGAACCCAAGCTTCTCTTCCTGCCAACCCCAGCCAGCAAAACAAACAAACAAACAAAGCAAAATCTGAAGCAACTGGAGAGGAATCCCTGGAAGGGCAAGAACAATGGAGCCCAGCTGTGTGGGTAGAAATCACAGCTAGGAAGAGATTAGGTGGGAGAGGAGGATCCCACCAGGCAGAATTGAAGACCTGTACACCATATCAAAAAGTAGGCAGTGGTGTGACAAGGGAAGGTCATTCCTACATAATCAAGAGACCAGTGAAAGGGTACTTTTCCTTCCCTGCAACCCCTCAAAGAATTCACAGGGCTAGAGAGACAGTTCAGTAGTTGAAGGCACTGGCTGCTCTTCCATAGGACCCACATTCAATTATCTGCACCCACATGACAGTTCACAATCATCCCTGACTCCGGTTCCAAGTGATGCAATGCCCTCTTCTGGCCACCATGGGCACTAGGCATACACATGCTACACGTACATACATACATACATACATACATACATACAAGGCACAATACATATAAAATAAAAACAAGTAGGAATACAAAAATAAGTATAAGGATGACTGTGCTAAAATTCTAGAGAAAATCATCCAAATAAATCCAATTTCCTTTTGTGAGAGTGAATCTCTAGTCATAGTTCATTGCAAATCCTTCACAAAGCCATTTCAGAACTAAGTATGGAGGGAAAATATTTTATGCAGTTAAGAAAATATTATATGACAGTTGCTATCCAAAGGCCAAAATGTCACATTGAATTTTTAAGCATTACATAGTTACAATACCTTAAAAAGTTAACCTTAATTTTGTATCAATATACAAAGATCAATACTGATGAAGCCAAATATAAACTTAATTTGTATCAATATACAAAGATATAAGTGCATATTCAATAATCTATCCCTTGTTCTTTATCATTTCTATATTATGTCTATAACCCATTTTTTTCAAGTCTTTCCCCCCTATATAGGAGAGTAAGAAGGATAGAGAAAAGAAAAAGAGAAAAATCCCTGGGTCTAACCTCTAAAACCTTGTTTAACAAGACTTGTAACTAATCCCCATAAATAAAAACAAACATCTATAACCCATCAAATGACCAAAGGAAAAACAAGAGAAAAAAAAATCACCCACCCCACCTTCTGGGAATGGGACCTAGCTCTCTTAAAATTGCTTCCTGCTAATTTGGGATGTAGGAAACCTGTTTGGGGGCCCAAATAAGAATGGGAAAATGGTTAAGCAAGTCATTAAGAAATTATTATTAAGTTATTATTAAGAAATGCAAACTAATAGTCATTCAAATTTGTCATTTTGTTAAGTACTAGCATACTGTATCAGAGATGTTTTCTAAGTTAAGAAATCAAGTTGCTAAGAGACAGCAATATTTGCTTATCCAAAAAACAGAGATAGATAGGCGGTCTTCAAAAACCACAAGAGATCTGTAGAATATAGCATTCAAAGATGTTTTCTTAACCTAAGATTTCTTGATATTGGTACATGTCAGCTCCTGACAGCACCCCTATTCTACTCCAAGTAGATGATAAGCATTGAAGAATCTCCATTTGGAGATGTCTGCATTAGTGGCAAACTTGTCACTGGGCAAGAAAAAATCCCTTTCTTCAACTACAGACAGAATGCTGCCTGAAAAGGATAAAACTTGGAAGCAGGTAAGTCGACAGCCTAGCTCTGCCAAGACAGGATAAGCAAGTCCTTCATAATTCCTGCTTTACAATTAATGTTTGTCAGAGATACTGGGCCAAAAGACTGAAGAAAAATGCTCCAATATATTGAGTGAAATTGGGGACTGTCCAGGCAGCCAGCTGTCTGTCATTTCTTAGTTTGCTGGCTCTGCACTTCCTGTTTACTCAGATATATTTATCCTTCTCAGGGCTCTGATGTGGTTGAAGACTAGATAGTTACAGTCTCACAGTTAAGTTTTAAGTTGTTTAGGAATTAAAGGACGTTCTAGGTCTAAGAAGATGTTTTTAAGTTGGTAATGCAAGTTAATATGGAAACTGAGTTAGGTATACAACTTTAAACCCATCAAGATAAATAGATAATAAAATATTAATAACAGTTGCCAATTATATATGAACTGGACACTGGGAATGTATGTTATACCTTATAAATTTCATAATTGTGGCCTAATTTTTCTTATTGTTTTGTACTGCATTTATTGTTATAAGAAAAAGAGCCAGGTAGAGGCAGATGGATCTCTGTGTGTTCAAGTTCAAGGCCAGCCTGGTCTACAAAGCAAGTCCACGACAGCCAGGGAGGGCTATTTTACACAGAGAAACCCTGTCTCAAAAAACCAAAAAAAGAAAAAAGAAAAAGAAAAAGAGCCATCTATTGGACTAAAAGGGGGAGCTGTATGGGGGAAAAGGATACACTATAAATTTAAAAAAAAAAAAAAAAGCAGATAGGAGGGTGAGGGAGACAATGGTAGGAGGGTGGGACCAGGAGAGGTTGGAGAAGGGAGGGGACTCTGATTGCGAAGCAACTTGAAGAAATAAATTAATGTTAAAAAAAGACAATATTATATTCCCACGCGTACAGGAACAGGTGCATGTATACCCTGCAGTCTAGTATGTTCAGGAAATTAAGATTATAAATGTGTCCACTGTTCTGATCAAACCACAGCATGTCTTTGATTCTTTATGTAAATACATAAGACATGCAGGTGTAGGAGTTAGATAAATTAGATTTAGGAAATATATAGGAGTTTCTGATACTCTCTCTTAATTCAGGGCCTAAAGAACATTATCAACATGAAGTCAACAAAAACAGAAAAGACTCAATAGACTGAAAAACAAGTTTGAAGTCAGGAAAACAGGAAAGACTCAATAGACTTGAAACAAAGTATCTGGCCTGACATTGTTTTCAGCTGCTAAGTGGGCGGAGCCCAAATTAAGCTGAAACAGAGTTCCTCCTATCTGAGGACAGTGCGTGGAGCCGAGAAGAGAAGAGGCCCCTGATGCTAGAGAGCTCCAAGAGTCCTGCTAAAAAAACGGCTGGCCATTGATGGCCAGCTCTCTCCCTGAAGCAGAAAGAAGCCGGTGAACAAAGAAAGCCTGAGCAAGACACCAAAAGGCCCAGGACTGGACCCTGTGGCTCAGCTTTTGCCTAGAGGGGTTTGATCTGTCCAAACAGTGGCCTAGGGAAAACTGTGCCTGGCTTTAAGGACTGAGGCAGAGCAGCTGAGTTCCTGATTCAAAAGAAGTAAGTTGGCCTGCAGACGGCTGGGGTCTCCCACAGAAAAGAAAACATGAAGTCTTATTTAAGGTGAGACTACAATAACCAACTTACCCTGACGAACCTACATCTGAGAGATCCAAAAAAAGGACTGCTAAGTGCGTTAAAGAATCTACAACAAGCCGGGCGGTGGTGGCGCACGCCTTTAATCCCAGCACTTGGGAGGCAGAGGCAGGCGGATCTTTGTGAGTTCAAGGCCAGCCTGGTCTACAAAGTGAGTCCAGGACAGCCAAGGATACACAGAGAAACCCTGTCTCGAAAAAAACCAAAAAAATAAAAAAAAAAAAAAAAAAAAAAAGAATCTACAACAAAGACTATGTTCCTGACGACTGAGGACCTGCCCCAGAGACTGTATCATTCTAAAAGGTTATGAAAGTAGTTGTTATAATTATCAATAGGTTTAGTGGATAGGTTAAAGGCGTTGTAGGATTTTATAGGATTAATAGTTAAGAAATTGTTGGTGGGCTGGAGAGATGGCTCAGCGGTTAAGAGCACTGGCTGCTCTTCAAGAGGTCATGAGTTCAATTCCCAGCAACCACATGGTGGCTCACAACCATCCATGATGAAACCCGGTGCCCTCTTCTGGTCTGTAGATATACCTGCAGACAGAACACTGTATACATAATAAATAAATAAATCTTTAAAAAAAAAAAAAAAAAAAGAAATTGTTGGTGTTTGTTATAAGTGAATTTAGTAATAAATAAATAAATGTTAAATAATAATTTAAAAGTTCGATTACATGCAGGTCTGCTGACTACAATCCTGCTGAGATAATGCAGACTGTAAAACTCCAATCATTCATTCTGAAATTCTCACCTGAAGCAATGCAGACCAGAGCTGACATGTACCTGTTAATTGGGAAGCTCCTGACTCACATTTGCAGTATGACTACAATTAACATCATTCCTACTTTTCAGGGCTGACAAAGCATTAATGAACAAGAACTAAAATACAGTTTTCTATATCTGTTATGGCAAATGGTTCAAAGCCCTTAAAGCCTGCCCAACTAGAATAAGAAGATTTTATAATCACTTTATACAAATGTTGTAGATCAGGGGCTGGAGGGATGGCTCAGGAGTTAAGAGTGTTCTTGATGAGGACTTCAGTTCACAATGTCCATAAAGCAGCTTGCTGTCTGTAATTCCAGTTCTAGGGGATCCCACACCATCTTCTTCTGGCTAGGCACCCACACTCATGTGCGCATACACACACACATACACACACACGCACATACACACTTAAAAAATAAAACATATCTTTTTAGATTTAAAAAATAAAAGTAAAAATGTGTCAGGTCAAATACCACAGTAATTGTAACACCTAATTAATCTATCCCATTCTACAATATTGTTAACTGTCACTATTTCTGTATGCATGTGCGTACATTATTATTTCTGTGTGCAAGTATGTATGTTCATGTTTATATCAGGTAGATGTTTTAGGGTCTTCCTCAACTGCAACCCCCTTTATTTTCTGAGACAGTCTCTCCCTGATCCCAAAGGTAACTGATTGAGCTAGCACAGCTAGCCAGTGTCCAGGGATTCTCATGTCTCTGTTCCTAGTGGTGGGGCTGCAGATCCCACATGGTTATCAGGGATCCAAACTCAGGTCCTCTAGCTTGTGTTGGCAGATAGATACTTTCCCCACTGGGCCCTCTTTTCAGCCCTATTTTGCCTCTGTCTCTCCAGGGGAAAGGTGGAAATGTCTGGAAACTCTCTGATTGTCCACTTGAGGCTGCTGTATTCTTCACATTCAGAAGGCACCAAAGACCAATAAAAGACCCTCATCTCTATGTTTTTTTCCCTTCTCATCACCCCTAAACTCATCTTTTTCCCTCTTAAAAATTAAATCTCCAAAGATATTCTTCCCTGGAAACCGCATGGACCATCACTACCACAGCCCGGTCATGCAGGATCTGGCTGCTTGTTCTAGCAAACTGTGCTCTAATTAGATTTCTTTCCTTCATCTGATCATTTATGGGTGAGAATTCTGTTATTTCCAAACAGCATGATATACAGCCATCCCATGCTCTCATAGGAATCATTGTTCTCTCAGGTTAGGTATTATATACAACTCACATCCTTAAATTTAAATGATGATTTCTACTAAATGTGTGCATGCATGTTTTCTGAAACATGCATTTTTTAGCACAGGAAACTAACTGGCATTCCAGCACTGTTCAAAACCCCTTGGAGGTTTTTGGACATGGCTGCTCCTTCTGCTGGGTCCACATAGGTGAGGGGGTCTCAGGAAGCTCACTGTTAAAGCCTGAAAGGTCCCTGTTGTCACAATCCACAGACCTGGCACAGCTCCCTAAAGCTCCCAGGAAATCACTTACGGCATTGGATAATGGTGTTCCTATCCACGAGAAACCACCTTTTACCTCTACTTACGGACCCAGGGTCCCACTGGGAAAGCTACCACATTCCTCACTGTACACACTTTCCTGCATCCTGCCCCTCCCAAAGAATATATAAGAGATGAGTCAAAGTGCCTTTCTAAGTCTTCATCCCAGCACCTGGTTATTTCTGCAGTAAAGAAGCAGATATCAATGTCTGCACCTTAATATTTCCTCATCTTCCTAGACCAGAGAACCCACCTCCCATAAAACAAAGCAAAACAGAAACATAGGACAGTCTACTTAGCTGATATTCTACACACAGATTTTGGGGACCTTCCCTTTGCCCTTGCCAGAAACTTCCTTCACTGAGAACTGGTACTGAGATGGTGAGACAGTCACTTAACTCTGAACTGATGAAACTGTACACATAAAGAAACGGTAGTATAGGTCCAGCGTGGTGGCATATGCCTTTAATCCCAGCACTTGGGAGGCAGAGGCAGGTGGATCTCTGTGAGTTCAAGGCTAGCCTGCTCTACAGAATGAGTTCCAGGACAGCCGGGGCTGTTACATGGGGAAACCCTTTCTCAAAAAACAAACAGATGAGCCTGGGAGCATGCACCTTTAATCCCAATACTTGAGAGGCAGAGGCAGGCGAATTTCTATGAGTTCAAGAGTAGCCTGGTCTACAAAGTGAGCCCAGGTCATCCAGGGATACACACACAAACCCTGTCTCAAAAAACAAAACACACACAAAAAACCAAACAAACCAAAAATCAACCAACCAAACAAAAAAACCAAAACCAAAAATCCAAATAAAGAAACAAACAAAAAGAAACTGTAGTCCATGGGCTAATACCAATATGCCAATAAAGCTATTTAAATCTACAAAGCTAACAGTTACAATAGCTGTAAAAACTTCCCAGTGTCTGAAATTAATCCTGCATTAAAACTTCCCCCTTCAAAAGACACAGATCATACCTATAAATTGTAGTGAGATAAATCCATGACTGGTTGTGATGAATATGAAGGTTGTTGGTTTTTAAAATTAGTAACTCTCTGTCTCCGTCAAATTCTAAGCCCATAAACAGGAATTCTATAGATGTGTATCTCTGACCACTATTTTAAAAATCTAAAAATCAATTAATGTATTTCTTATTATTATATATCCTGACTTCCCAATGCATAAATCTCTTCTTTAATGAGATCTCAAAATACATCACGTCATTCCTCTTAACTTACATCTTAAACGTTTGACAGTGCACTTCAGTGCCTGCGTGAACAGTGAACAAGTATGCTTTCTACCTTCCACACAACAGTTTTTTTCTAGTTTATTAAAATAATTTAGCTGTCAGCCAATTAATAGAAAAGACATTTTGAATGCTCTTCATACACAACACAACATAATCAACAAAGGGCAGCGTTCATTTGAAGCTAAGTTAAATTATTTAAATAAGAATTTATGTATTGGGGGAATTTCTACATGAATAAGATGCTTAAGTAATTTAGTATAAGAATGTTATCATGTACATGAAGAAATCAAAAGGAAATAAGGGTTAAAGACCATGACACAGCACTTAATCCACTGAAAACAACTAAGTTTGAAAATAGGGAAAGCCAGTTCTGGTGATAACAGCCTTTAATCCCAGAGACTCAGCCACCGAGGCAGGAAGATTACAAGTTCCAGATCAGCCTTGACAACTTAAAAGGGAGATTTGTCTAAAATCAAAAGTAAAAAGAGGGTGCGATATAGCACAATGGGGAGTGTTTGCCCCTCACACACAAGGCCCTAGCTAGGTTTAATCTGAATTTTAAAACAATAAAAAAAAATGCAGTTTGTAGTCTCTGCTTTCTAGGGCATGTGTTCTGATAATATGTGGTTGTTTCACTACTATTTTTAATTAGGAAACATCCCTGTGTAATAATGGTGCTAAACAATGGACCTGATAGGAACCTAGCTTCATTTTCATAAGTCACACTGTACTGCCAAGAGACATATCACGAGGTTGGACTCGAATCTCAGAGAGCAAACGTAATACAAAAATCATCTTCAAAAATGAGATCTCTTTTTAACAGCACTGACTTTTTAATTTTTTTAAATAATTATGGGACTGAGAAAGAATCCAGAAGCAGGACATGGAGATTAACATCACTCCGAGGAATGAAGTGCAGTTCCCAAGATCCTCACCACCAACAGCTTCAGGCACATGGGGAGGTAGGCACACAAGCAAGACACAATCTGAACCAGAGTGACAAAAATCTTCCAAGACACTGGCATCCCAACTGGAAGAGAATCCACAGTCGCACAGGCACACCTAGGGGTGCACAAGGGAGATCAAGATAAATACATTACATTTCAGTATGTTTAACATACACTGCGAGTGGCCGCCATAGGTATTAAAATTTCATTTTCCAAAGAGAAAAGAAGAAAATGGAGTCAGAGCTCCACAGAGACGGGGACCACATGAACTCAATCTTTAAATTTAAACTTGTTCATAAGGGCTGAGGACTGAGCAGGGAGAGAAACAATGCGAGAAACAATGCCCTGCCAAGGAGGAGCTGGAGGACACTAAGAAATGTATAGATAACCTGACTTAGACCCATCACAGTGAGGGGCTTGTTGATCTATAGAGAGGTGAAGAATATACTCCAGGAGCTACCTGTGGCTGCTGTTGTATTTATGGAACTCATCAGATATTAAGACATTAACCCTGGACGAAAGCTGAACGGTGCCGGCCTTTCAGCCAACACTCTCAGCTCTTTCCTCCTGAAGATGATCTCAGGAAGCTCCTCCTCCCTTCTCAGCCCTACGGTGATTTGGAAGATTTACAAGATTTACAACTGGGGAACTGTAGTTTTTCTCATGGAGCTACAATGTAACCAGCTTACTCTTCAGGGTCCTTCACGGTTAGTGATGCTAACATGGACATTATCTCATAGCAACCTCCCACATTAAAGAGTTGACACATGGAAGAAGTATCAGGGTCCTTGAATTAAAACAATAGTAATAAAAGAAAACCGTGCCCTGACCCTTGCTGTAGCGGCTGTCTTTCCTTGTCCCACATGCCAGAAGAGGTAGGCTCACTGTGATCAGACTGAGGTCTGCACCCTCAACATTTCCCCAAAAAAACCTTCAGTTATTGTCAGTGTGCCTGGCTTGCCATTTGTAGTGCCCAAGTTTCAAAGAGCACTGGGCATCACACGACTTACTACATTCTCTATATGGCAGCAATCCCCTACACCGAGTGAACGGCGCTTAACAGGGCAAGACAGCCCAACCCTTGGAGCTGGTGCAAGCCAATTTAGACAAAGCAGTAGAGTCTGGGTCCAGTGAAATTCTGTCTGAAGAAAGTAAGGGGGAAAGAAAGAGAGGAAGACATCTGACATCAAACCTCCAAGCATGTGTTCACGCAACTTGTATGTTCTCTCTCTCTCTCTCTCTCTCTCTCTCTCTCTCTCTCCCCCACCCCCACCCCCACTTTCCCAACTCTGGCTTTACTGCATTTACACCATCCTTTCTTGTGGGGATTTATCTATGCTTTATAAGACAGGGAACAGCAGTCTGGGCCTCTACCTACTAAACACCAAATGCTGTCCAAACCATTCTCAATCGTGACAAACAAACATCTTCAGACTTTGTAAATGTCGCCAGTTGGAAACTATCTCCCTAAACCAGTGGAAAAACTCATATTTTAGGACAGAATATTGAGCCAGAAGGCTCCCACTGAGGCTGAACTAAAATTGGAATAGTGATTTTTGGATATATTAATAACCCTTCTAAATCCTACTGTCTCTTCCCTTTTGCTTTTGCTGGAACGCTTAGCCTATGTATCCACAGGGATCGGCCAATTATCCCAAACCCATTCTTCTATTCAGTGATTGGCTGAAGCATGAGAATGTAATAAGATCAGACAATGAAATATGTAGGTTGACTGGTCAGGGGTTGAGATGCTTTGAGAAGCAGTTTATGATATTTGCTTTGAAAAAGAAGCCATGAGGGACTGGAAGAATTGCTCCATTAGTAAAGTTCTTGCTTCACCAACAAAGCTAAAAAGTTCAGCACAAAGAGACCTGAGCTGGATCTCCAACACTCACATAGAAACCCTGGCATGCAGGGTGAGGAATCATGACACTTTCTAGCAGCCATTCTAGCCAACAGGCAAGCTCCACAGAGGAAGATACTCAACTTGGCTGCTGGTCTTGTCCCCAAACAGTTTCAGATACTTAAATAGGCTCCTGGAAATGAGTTCTTTGGGGTCGGGAGGGTAGGGGAACCTCCATGATACTACCAGCTGCAGGATACCACAATGCCCACAGGAAACGAACCTTGACCGGTTCTTTCCTCCTCAGCAGGTGAGCAGGCCACTGGGCCTGAGTACAGAAACTTCCTTTTCACACCCTGGTGGATGGTGAGAGAAATGGCAACCATACATGAAAAGGATGTCGTAAGACAGCTCATAGGAAGTGGTTGGTACAAGAGCTAGAAGCCATAAGCCCTTCAGAAGTGTGTCAAAGTTACGTGCCAAGATGAGAACGTCGGCTAATCACTTAACAGTCATTAAAAAAAAAATACTTCCCATTATCGCAGAAAGTTCCAGAAGCAGAAACCCCCCAATCTGGCCTGGCCCATCTTTGGCACTGCTTGTCAGAAAGGCTGGTAGAAATTCACATTTTGCTTTCCTACTAAATTTCCTGATGGTCAATCAATACTAACTATACTAATGACACTGCTCAAAGGAACAATGCTGTCTTAATACCAGGACCTAGGAAAAGTGGGGAGAGACAAGAAGAGCCTGCAGGAGGCAAATAGGCCAGTGAGAATCAGAGCAGAGCTTCTAAATGATGCCTCTGGGAGCATGAGTTTCATGCAGGTTTTGGGAACAATTTCTTGCATATGAGAAGACGGCCTTCAAGCTAGGATTATTAATAGCCTGGCTTGGGAAGTCTGTACCCGCTGGTTTCCGCACATCATGGAAGTTAGACCACGCAGCACACTTCCATCTGAAAGCACCAGCAAGACCCCAACACTCTCTGAAATTTACCAAGGACTCAGTCAGCAAAGTGCTTGCTGACTCCACTCACTCCTCAGCACCAGCATGAAAACATGTGGGGGTGGAAGGGGATACATCCCCTGGCTCACTCGCCAGACAGCCAGGTCGATGAGAATTCTGTCTCAGCAAAGAAAAGGGTACAGTCTGGAATCAACAATACTCTGCGTTGCCCTCTGGCCTTCACATGTGCACACACATTTGCATACCTCCAAACATGCACACATACCAGAGATTCACAGTGGCTGGTAGAGGTCCAGAGTGGAGATTTACTGCAGGAGTCCAAGGAGATTCTGAACCATTGAAGAAACTCTAGAGTAGCTGTGGAGTAGGAATTGGTGGGGAGGAGGGAGGCTGTGACCAAGTGTGAATCCTCTGAATGATAGCCACTATTGAGAGTCGTCACACTGAGAGTTATATGGAGCCCTGGCTTCTGAATCAGACCCTACATGTTTCCCTGACTTTTAGCCCAGCTCCAGGCAATTCTGCACCCTGTATGACTTCTCCACCTTACATTACTTTGGCTGTTTGGCAGCTGATCTGACTTTTTCAACTTCTCTGTGACAGCAATATTCCCTTCGGAAGAAAGTTGACTGTACCATGCAAGAATGGTAGTTTATTATCTAGACGATTGTTTAGATAAAATTGTTCTGTTTAGATAATTTTTCTTTAAGTTGGCCAAATATTTATAAAATCTTCAATGTACTTTAACAGGAAGCTTAACATATTCAAACAGAAAATGAACAGTCCTGCCAGATAGGAAAGAAACCAGGAAATTATGCCATCAACATTCTAAGATATGCTCCTGCTAAAGACTCTGGGGCCAGACAGATCGCTCCTTGTTATAAAAATACCCAAGTAAGAGAGTGACAGAGGCATGAAAGACTTATTTGTGCCAAACCCTGAATGTTTCCCTGACTAAAAATCATTCAAGAAGGAATAACATTATTAAGAATTGGCCACTCCTTGAATTTAAAAAAAAAAAGTCATATTTAATGTCACACTCATAGAAGATATTATTTTATACTCTAGTGATGTCAGTGAGAAAGGAGGATTCCTAAAGTTACTAGAAAGTGCTTCTCAAGACGGCCACATCAGAATTGGAAATGGACCATCATGTAAAGGTGCTTGCCACCAAGTCTGGGGATCTGAGTTCAAGTCCCAGAAGCCACAAGGCAAAGAAAACCAACTCCAGGAAGCTGTCTTGTGACCCCTGTGACTGTCTGTCTGTCTGTCTGTCTGTCTGTCTGTCTGTCTGTCTCTCTCTCTCTCTCTGTGTGTGTGTGTGTGTGTGTGTGTGTGTATGTGTGTGTGCGCGCGTGCATGCACATGTAAACAAATGAATTATCTCCAAAAAGCTACAGAGCTGGCAAGATTAAAAGCTGGGCATGGTGGAGTGTGCCCATAATCCCAGTGCTCATAAAGCAGACAGCTCATGTGTTCAAGGCCACCCTGGTCTACAAGAGGGGAGGCTGCAAAATAGAATACTAAGGGGTGTTGCAGAAGAGCAAAGAACAACGACGTACATACCTATGAAAATGTCAGAATGAAACATGCTGTCCTGGAGGCAGCTGTATGCAGATAGCACTGCTGCATTTCTTAGCCTGACCCATACAACAAAATGAAGTTTTGTGAAAGAAAGCGACAGCTGGTCCATTTCAGAAACACAAAGGATGAGAGAGAAGGCAGGAAACCTCAAACAGGGTATGAGACACAAGGCCCAGGCACCCCAACTCTAACCTCCTAACTCATTTTGTTTCTTGAATTTAAGTAGACCAAGAGAATACTCAGGCACACAGCAGCCTGAAAGTTCCCAATGCAGTGAAACAACAGGGCCTTACTTGACTCTGTGACCAAGACCATCCCGCCAGGAAGATGACAACAAGATAAGGAATGCAAGTCCAACTCAGTTTAATAACCTCAACAAGAAAAAGGCTAATAAAGGAGCACCCAGGACGATACAACCAACAATATCTTGTCAATGAAATGTTCTAAACCATACTTAACAATGTCCAGGGGGAAGGACAGAATGTTTCTCTGTTTTCTATCATCAGACAGTGGGTTTATGAGCGGAGTTGGGTATAATAAATGAGTGTGTGTTGCTAGCTGTGAAAGGCAAACCTGTAGTCTTTAAATAAATCTCACAGCACCTGTGAATCTCTGCTCTGTGGTTATTACGCATGCACTGGGCTAGATGTACTTTTCCTTTGAGTGATTAATCAAATCTTCCCACTCACCCACAGACCCCCATCCTGCTCTTCAAGGAACCAGTTTCTAAGGCAGGAATACCACCCTTTCACATTTATACCTAGAAGAAAAGATGGGTGGCTTTGATCCATCACAGATATGAAAAGTATATACTTCCATATGACCCTGTGCCTTATGCAGACCCACTGAATTTATGGACTAATGAATACAAGGATTTATGTTATGTCAAAGTAAATATTGACCTTAGCTCTGCCCCGGTCAATATTTACTGCTTTGCTCAATAAATCCTGATGTTCATTTTCTAGCAAAGTCAATATCAGTTCATTAATTTCAGCACAGTTCATATCAGCATTTTATAAAATGTTTCACCTAAAAAAAATTGGATACAGTTAAAAAGACCAAAACAGGGCTGCTTCGCTACAGTTTCATTCGTTTCCAGGGTTCTCCCTCCTCCGTTTGTAACTGTACAACTGTAAGCAAAACTGTATGAATTTAATATAATTCAGCAATCTATCCTAAAGCACAATCATCTTTTAAAACATGGATATATTGGCATAAGAAACTGAAGCATCTAGAAATATTTCTTTAATATACAGTATTTTCAGAATACTTTCACAAAGACAATCCCCTTCTTCTCACGAGGAATATGTGTAGCTTCCACATTCCTGTCTATTGATAATGGGACAACATTATCTATACTTCATCAATACATACTGTGGGTCAACCTAACTGATTTTGGTAGGTACTATGTAAGCCTTCCAGCATAAAGTCCTACTGAAGGTCATTTAGACTATCTTAACACAGTGTCACCTTGGAAACATGCAAAAGTGGTTTTGAAGGTAGCTTCCTAAATTCAGTTGTGCTGATGAAAGAACAAGAGTATTCAGCCTTGGGCTAGAGTGAATTAGTTTGGTGCTTGCTGCCAAGCCTTACTATGTAAGCTGTATCCACAGAACCCACAAAGTTTTCCTCTGACCTACACACACACACAAACACACAAACTTTAGGAATAATTCAATATGCTATATTTTAGAGATGTTCCCCAAAGTCTACTACTAAAATAGTCCATTAAAACTGCTAGCTTCAGAGTCATACCCTTTTTTTAAACATTCATTTATTTCTTCAAGTTATATCTCAATCATAATCCCCTCCCACCTCCCCCTCCAGGTCCCACCATTCTACCCCTCCTCACCCTCCTATGTGCTTTTTTTTTTTTAATTTAAGATGTATCCCCCTTCCAAAAGCTCCCCCTTTTGGTCCAATAAAAGGCTCTTTTTCTTTTAACAATAAGTATGATATAAAACAATAACAACAATTAGACCACAATTGTGAAAATTATAAAGTATAACATGCATTTCCAATGTCCAGTCCATACATAATTGCCAACTGATTATCACTATTCTATTATCTATCTATCTCGATGAATTTAAAGTTCTATTCCTAACTCAGTTTCCATCTTAACTTGTATTACCAACTTAAAAACATCTTCTTAGACCTAGAATATCCTTTTAATTCCTAAACAACTGAAAACTTAACTGTGAGACTATAACTATCTAGTCTTTAACCACATCAGAGACCTGAGAAGCATGACTATATCTGAATAAACAGGAAGGTAAGAGCCAGCAGCTTCTAAAACTAAGAAATGACAGACAACTGGCTGCCTAGACAGTCCCCAATTTCTCTCAATACATTGGAGCATCTATTTTCAGCTTTTTGGCCCAGGGCATACCCATTTTTAAATAGCCCAACGCAGAATTAATGAAATTTTCAACACTGATACCATTTGACACTAAGGCGGTCTTGGAAAACTGCTTCATCTTCCCAAATTGCTTGTTCACAGGCTACAGAGCCCCTCTCCTGTGTTGCCATGTCCCCTTCTGATGCTCAACTCTATGCAGCCATCTCTGGAGAGATGATGCCAGGAAACACTGAAGTTTTTGTTTGTTTGTTTGTTTGTATTTTGCTTTAAAGGAAAACGAACTCAAAAGGAAAAGATAGAAAAGAATAACTGAAAAATATAAGTTTTTTTTTTTAAAAAAACTTCTTTTTAAACAATCTGAGGGGAAAAATAAAATTTGGTCAAGTGTCTGGAAACCCCAAGCATCTGGCATCAGATTTTCCTTTAGCTAGGAAACCAGTGAATGCTAGACCACGTGGGTTCTTGCTCACTTTTGGATGAGACCAAAAGGGAAACACCAAAAACATAAGAAGACAGTCTCACCTACAAGTTACTTCCTACATCGAGGTCTCTCCTATCCTAAAACATTTACTTAAGAAGAGAAAAATATTGCAGGTGGTGGTGGCGCATGTCTTTAGTCCTAACACTCAGGAGGCAAAGGCAGGTAGGTCTCTGAGTTGGAAGCCAGCCTGATCTACAGAGTGAGTTCAAAGACAGCCAGGGCTACACAAAGAGAAACTTCAACAAAACAAGACAAACAAAGAGAATACAGAAATGAAAGGATTACTCACAGTTTCTACTTAATGAAATAAAAGTCTAAAGAAAACTAGAAATATGGAAGAAGAAAAAACATGACACACCTTCACAAGAGTAAGTCCAACTTTTTAAAATCATTATAACCAACTCATCACTTTCTTCACACCCACTCATTTTAACTCAAACTCAACTCCTGAGTCACCCTGGCATCATCCTAGACAAGGCATCTTGCTTTCTCTTCTGTGTCCAAACAGTAATGCACCCTGTGGTGGTTTGAATGGGAAAGGCCCCCATAGACTCATGTTCGAATGCTTAGCCCATAGGGAGTTACATGATTAGAAGGAGGTGTGGCCTTGTTGGAGGAAGTGAGTCACTGTGGAGGAAGGCTTTGATGCCTCCTATACTCAAGGTAGGCCTAGAGTGACACAGTCTCCTGCTGCCTGCTGATCAAGATGTAGAATTCTAGTACCATGTCTGCCTGCATGCTGCCATGTTTCCCACCACGGTCTAAACCTCTGAATTGTCCACCAGCCCTAATTAAATGTTTTTCTTTGTAAGTGTTGCCATGGTCATGGTGTCTCTACACAGCAATGAAAACCCTGAGACAGACTCCTCTGGGCTCTTTCCTTTTATTTCTCAGAGCCCCAATGATAAGCGTCCTCAAGACTAATGCTGCCTCTTCTTCACACTTGCGGTGTAAGAACATTCTCTGGGGTCTGTCATTACAGTCCAACAACTAGCATTCAGTAAATAATTCAAAATGGAGCCCCCCAAAAAATTTTGATTTAAAAGCTGCAAGCAAATGAACAGGGGTGTGTAGAAATGTTGGAAGTCCTCTGTCAATAAAAACGAGGACACCAAGAGCCACAGGAGAGATGGGTCTAGACAAAGGTGGCCTCTGAGCTGAGAATCCAAGACTGGTTATATCCCTGCTCACTCTAGCATCGGCTCAGCCAATCAGGACACATCTGCTGCAAAGATGAGGTCTAGGGAAATTACTCCCTTAAGAGACTCTGTAGGAGGCCTCAGGAGAGCAGTAAATAATACAGCAATATTAACATTAAACCTCTACACTCTACAGCGCCTTCCATTCTTCCGATGACAAAAGCAGCCTTCTGTAGGCATGTGTATTTTGATTTACCCTGTACAGACATTCTTAAAAATAGGCATGGAAATGTAATTTTAAAGAAGTTAATTATATCCTCAGTTCACAGGGGAGCTCATTACTTAAAGGGTTCCAATGACAAAGTCTTTTGTGAATCACCCACTCTTTTATCCGAGTATCAGAGCCCCTTAGTGAGCACTGAGGCATGGGCTTCCGTGCAGAGACTCTCGTTTTTCTGCCTATCCATCTGTCCAGCTACAAAATGGACACTGAAGCCTGACTGGAGGTACATGCCTATAATCCCAGGACTCAGGAGGCTGAAGCAGAGTTAAGAGCTCCGGCTACACAGTGAGATACTGTCTCACAAAGTGGCATTGAAACTACAAAATCAAAACAGGCACTCTAGGCACAGTGCATGGCAGACGTGAAAAATGTTAAAAGCTATAATCCTTGTCCTCAAAAACTGTACACTTACTAGGGAAATGTGCCTCTTATTTCCACAGAGAGACAAATGCTTGTGGAGTAGGGTTTAATTAAGAGCCAAAAGATTAATAGGTCTTTCAGTCCAAGGTAAAAAACTCAAACTCTTGTGGGTGCTTCAATGCCTGACACCTGAACCTCACAACCATCTGCAGGGCAGTCCTTCATCTCCATTTTACAGGTAGTTTAAAAAAAAATAACGTAGCTATGCCCTGGCCAAAAAAATAGAACCAATGCCTGTTAGAATAATCCTGTCTGACCTTCAACTTCCCGAAGGACACAACTTCCCACAGGGAATTTTGGCAATTGCATGTTTTCATTTTTGCCTTCCTCTGAAGATGGGCACCACTCCCATAACCACACTGATTCATACAATTTCTTTAATATACAAAAGAAACCACTAGAGAAGCAGAGAAGTCAGAGGCAGAGACCACACAGCCTGGTTTTCTTCCAGTGTTTGAAAGGGAGGAACCAACACACACAGGCTTATAAAGACACTTCATAGTTCCACCTGGACTTGTTCCATATTTGTTTCTTATTTCCCTTTCCTGCAATCATGACCCACCCAACATATGGTGTTTTCATTAAAAAGAAAAAAATTACAGAAGTTCTGGGCAAACTCCAAAATTTATGAACTATCACCACCCGAAGTTACAGAGAAATGTCTACACCTTAGCTGGGTTAAAACCACACAAGACAAATTATTTTAATATTTCTAATGAGATATTTGAGAGGATTACATTTTTTTTCTCCTGGCATTATTCTTCATGAAATTCCCCATAAGGAAAAAAAAATTCCAAAAGATAAGAAGCAAATTGAAATGACACTGTTAGTCCTCACAGGTAATCCTACCATTTAGTACCCATTTCTCACTTTTGATGGATGAAGTTTCCACTTGAATACAAATACTGTGACCCTTCGCTACAGTAACTCAAATAAGAACTGGAGGAGGGACCATATCTGAATGACTACAATCACAGTACAATGGGCCCCTCAACCAACAGCCCTGTGTGCAGAAGGTGAGTATGCTTGATAAACCTGTCGAAGGACAGCTCACAATCAAATACAGAGACCTGCAGTATGCCAGTCAGTCAGTGGACATCAAGCAGCTACCATCACCCTAGAGTGAATACCAAAATGTGCCCATTCTGCTAATGAAGTACAGTAGTGACCCTGCCCTAAGAAGAAACTAGCCCCTGCTCAAAACTCAGCCTCTGAAGTGACTGTGTAGGATGGTGTTGGAATAATGGCATCACCACTGTCTGTTCCCCATCAAATGGCAAGGGATGGAACACAGAATTAGAGAGAGAGAGAGAGAGAGAGAGGCCTTGATCCTTCCTGAAACACAACACACTTCACTCATCTTATCTCCTCTAAGCCCTTTCCCTAATAAGGAAAATGCTGACACCACCATGAGGCCTTGCTGAAGTCCTTCCAGAGGAAGAGGATCAATCACAAAGAAAACTGGGTGTCTCCCTCTCCCTTACCTCTGGGTGTCTGCACATGAGGTGTAGACCAGACTCTGCTCTGAACCAAAGTCATGTGAATGTGAGTGGGTCCTAAGAAATTTTTTCTTTCTCTGAAGTATCGGATGACAATATCCTCCATTTTTCCATAAAAAAAAAAAAAATCCTTGGTTTTGGGAGTTGGTGAGATGGTTCAGCAGGTTAGGCGCTTGCTGCACAAACCTGCAACCTTGGGTTCCATGTAAAGTGGAGGAAGAGACTCCCAAAGGTTGTGCTCTGACTCCCACACATATTGAAGAACATTTGAGCGTGTGCACAAACACGCATGTCATGAGCACACACAATAACTGTATATCTTAATTATAATTAATTTATATATATATATATATATATATATATAAAATCTTAGCTCTGAAGCTGTGGTGAAGCACCACACACAGTACACAAAGCACTGAGTGTGGCTGTATTACAATAACCCTCATGTGCAAACTTGAGCGGAAGCCTGTAGCTTTTCCACCTCTGAACTCAATGGCGCTTTCTATAAGCCTCATTCAAAGACACAAAGGGCAGAGCACAGAAATCTGCCCACTCGTCTGCTCATCTCACTTCCTTAGCCCTCAGGACTATCTAGTGATTACCAGGAACATGACCGACCGACCGCTCAAGGAGAATTTCAGAAACACCAACAACAAGAAAAAGAGAAACAGGGTCGTCAAGAACAGGAAGTACAATCAGTTCCTGATGACAGAGACTTGCGTGGAAGGACTGGCGCCCATGGTCTTACATCACACACACAACACCCTAGGTAGGAAATGCTGCTAGTTATTCCAGTTTGCAGAAGGAAAACCGAGGCACCAAGCAATTAAAAGTCCCCCCAAAATCAGACTCAGGGTCATCAGTATTTGACACAGGTCAATATAGCTGTACAGAATTCATGCTGTTCACACTATTACCCCCTCCCCGCCACCCCGACCCCAGCAAAAGAGAAATGGCAATGTCCTAGGAGGAGCTAAACAGATGGCAGAATTAGAGGCATGATGCTAGGATCAGGCCCATTAAACTGATCTTTCAGATGTGGCCTAATTTACCTTTGCTAAATTTAAAAATGCCTCGCAACACAGAGCCTTTCTTTTCTCAAGCCCACATTTTAAACATCTATTATACCTCAACGTACATCCCAGGAGTGGGAATCCCATGGGCTGCTGTGGTTTTAAGGCACTAGCTTAGAATGTGGAAAGTTCACAGGCACCAAGTCAAACTGTGTCCTGCCCTCTCTGCATCCATTCGCAAATACTGAGCAGCATCTCTGATGGTCCCCATGTCTTCCTGACATGAGAACCAATCCCAAGTCACCTCTACAAAAGAACAACTCTGATATCCTTGGGAAATGGTTTCAATATGAGGACTGTATGTAGTATGGACAATCCCAACTCAAAAACTTTGAACTGTTGGAGGACTGACATGGTGTAAGCCCAAGATTCCACAGCCAATCTTATAAGGTGGGTAGCAGTCCAAACTCTAAATCCTAAAATCATTGTACAAAATCACCTTTGAGTGTGAGTTCATATGAAACAAAATATCCTATTCAGACTTGGGCTCTACCCCTGAGACACTTTAGTTGAGAGGAATAAAAATTTTGGAGACCCCGGTGGCAGGCGGTGGAGTCAGGCCAGCCATGCTCCAGGAACTGGCTAACCACAAAGCCGATGGTGAAGTAAGATTAAATTCATTCCTGAGAAAAACAGGTGTAGGATGTTTCCTGCTGACTAACTAATGGGCTGGTACATTCTACCTGCATTTCCCCTCACCCCCTTCAGTTATGGTAAACAATGGGCTGGGCTGGTACTTTCCACTTGTTTTTCCCCTCACCCCTTTGGGTTGTAGTTTAAATACTCTACTCTCCCCCAAATCGTGGTCCCGGCTCCTACCCCTGCGTGGAATACGAGTGGCGCCCTCAGTGCACTGAGCACCCCCCCCCGAAATAAACCTCTTGCAATTGCATCAAGATGGTCTCTTGTGAGTTTTGGGGCGGCCGTGATATCCTGAGCGTCGGGTGAGGAACTTCCCTCCCCCGGGTCTTTCATAGTAATCTGGGCAAACATCTCACACTTGAATGTCTGCTTGGACTCAAGAATGTCAAGTGTTTGGACTGTACATGAACTCTGTCTCCTTCCTTCCTCCTCTCTTCTTATTTTCATTACACCAAACAAGCGACTTTTCTTGAGAAACTCTTCCAAACTGGTCAAATCCTTCACAAAGATCTTCATGGACTGCCCTGTCTGAACGGGGGGGTATGAGGGGGGATGAGGAGTGGAGGGCTGGAAGAGTGAGAACAGATTTATCAAAACAAGACGACAAATGGTAGCCTATGACCATTATCCAGTTGGCGACCTGTTCTTGCACAGCCTGTAAAGGGAGAATGTTTCTCAATACTTTGAAATGCTCAGTTTAAAAAAAAAAAAAATCTGCTGGGCGTGGTGGTGCACACCTTTAATCCCAGCACTTGGAAGGCAGAGGCAGGTGGATCTCTATGAGTTCAAGACTAGCTTGGACTACAAAGTGAGTCCAGGACAGCCAGGGATACACTGAGAAACCCTCTCTTGAAAAGCCAAAAAAACAAAAACAAAAAATTCCAAAAGGATGTATTTCCTTGTAACATGAAAATTATGTAAGACTCAATTTCCCATCCTCATACACAATTTAATGACAACACATCCAGCCTCTCCAGCATTATTTAAGGCTGCTCCAATGTTGTCCTGGCAGGATGACTACTAAAGCAAAGACTGTTGTCCTGAAAAGGCCTAGAATATTTATGAACTGGATCTTTCCAAGTAAGTCTTAAGTGTATCAATTCATATGTGTGAACTATCAGCCTTCAGCTGGAGACAGAACCCAAGTCCAGACACGTCCACTCTGCAACACCAGAAGAGAAGACCGAGGCCCACCAGAGGGAAGGACATCAATAATGGCCCCATTCCACCACTCCACCACCACTCAAGTCCTCCTCCTCAAGCAACTAAGTAATGTGAAAGGTTTCGCTTCTTTACTGTCATTTGCAAGGGTGCCCGGTAACTTCCCATTTCCTGCCTAACTGCATTATTATTCTAAATTGATGAACTGTAAATAACAGGGCACTTTGCACCTCTTCATGACTGATACCTCAGCCACAGAGTACACAATGATAAATTTTCTTTGCACGGCTGGCAAGAAGCTATATGTGTGAAATTTTGGCCTCCCTCTCCCGACTTTCTTCATTTATCAGGAAACGGTGACAAAAGGCTCTAATGAGATAATTCTAATCACAAAGAAGAAGGTGTGATAGAATACTTTTCCGTCACTGTCCGGGAGCAGGCAAACAAAACAGATTTGGCCATTCTCCCTGCAGGGGCAGATTTATCAGTAGACAAAAGAATGCAAAACGCCAGCAGATAAGGGGTAATTAAAGATCAGGCCCATAAATTTTACACTGACATAAATGTAACAAGATTTGCAGGTGGACATTTGGGATGGCAAAGGGAGCCCTCACTCTGAAGAGAATTGCAGCAATTCTATATGCAACACCACTGCATAATACATAGATTTATTATGAAGAGTAATACCCATGCCTCCAAGTTCATTCAAACAAGGAATTTGAATTATTCAGTGCCACAGTAATTTCAAAGTGGTCTGTCTTCTTCAAGTATCCTCCTCAATTTGCTATGATCCATTTTCCATAAATTTTTGAGTTTTAATGTCTCTTTTAAAAATAACAATCCGCCTCGTGTAATTTTTTTAGTTAGTTGAAGGGAGCATAATCCAGAAAGGTCTCTATATCAAGAAAGTTATTTCTGATATAATATACACTAAAATTATAACAAGGTTTTCTCATTTCACTGTCTCAAATGTGCAAAGTAAAACTGACTTTGCTTTATGGTAAAGAATGGCAACACACTCAACCAACGAAACTTGGAAATAAAGTCACATTTCTTGTACCATGGTAGAGAGGCCCCATTTGCCTTCTGATGCTTTGTAATGCTTAGCTGATCTTAAGTGACACCATAGCCTCCTACAGGCAACACTGTCTGTCTCTCAAAGCGTTACATGTTTGGTACAATGACTCATTACAAGAAAACTTCAGAAACAAACACCTATCAGTGGTGACAGGGAGTGGAGGGTTGGAAGGTGGGAAAGAGCCACTAACAACCTTCAGGGAAAGCATGTTTCAGTATTCCAGCTTGTAACAACCCAAAAATTTCTTGAACAAACAGGAAACAGGGCTCTGGCAAAAATCCTGATTCTGAATTTTTTTAACCCTTTCAGGGCATCATTAACCAACAGAGCACAACTTACCAGAGTACGCCCAGTAGGGGTCTCCCGACGCCTTTCGCTTTCGGATCTGCACTGAGCTGCCCTGTTGGCTCTCCTGCAGGGCCCCCACATAGCCTTCAGTCAACGCTGGAAGAGAGGGAAAAGGCAGTGAGACAAGTCATTGGGACATGGGACACAGAAAGGATGTTAAGACGTAAACGGCCAAGGTGGTCTAGAGAAGCACAGTCCTTCCTTAGAGACTGTGTAAATAGAGCCTCCTTTTTGTTTTGCTCTCAAGTGGCTTGTGGCTGCAATCCCAGCACTTGGTTGAGGCAGGGAGACTGCTTCCTGCCCCAGGCTGGCTGCGCTACAGAGTAAGAGCCTGTCTCAAAAAAGAAAAACTATAGGAAAACTCAAAGCAAGACATTAGCGCATTTACAGTTCATATTAATAACATCTATGAGCTTTTAATGATATTTGAATTCTGGTTGCAAGTTTGGTTGGTTGGCTGTTTTGAGACAGGGTAACTCTGTACGTCAGGCTGACCTGCTACTGACCTTGTAGATCAGCCCAGCCCCAAGCTCACATCCAACTTCCTATTTAGCCCTGCCCCCATCTTTCCTGCGGGGATTAGGATTACAGATGTAACCTCCAGCTGAACCTTTAGTAGGTACTTGCTACACAGTGCATTATTTAGTCTGCACAACATCAAGTGGGGATACCAAGGTCCTAATGATCAACAAATAAGCTTCAAGAAATGAAATAACTTCAACTTGCCTCAGGTCAGATCACCTTTAGAGCCAAAATGTATGCTCTGGGGTCTGAATACCTGAATGAATGTGTGTTCTGGGTGTACAGGGTCTCATGAGCACATGTGCTCTTCACTGTGTCTGTTGTGAGTTGAGGGATTCACCCAGACACACTCACTCGGCTCCAGTCCAACAAAAAGCACATAGCAGATCTGTGAGCCAAACACATATCAAAACCAGGGCCTTTACCCCTGGAGCAAGCACATGCACGGGACACTCCTCAGGGTTAATACCCATCTTCCACACCCTTAGGCCCACAAATAGTCTCCTGTAGCCCCAAGGACAGCAAAGTGCAAAATCCTCCACTGCTGATGCTCAGAAGGAAATACTGCAGCATGGTGACACTCTTGAAAACTCAAAAGGATTCCAAACCATCCAATGAAAGCAAAAGGAGTCTCTAGAGCTATGGAGAGTTTCCATCTGCCCACTCCAGCATTCAAAGCCCTTCTCTCCTATCTTCTCCATGATGCAATTTGCTCCTAATGATGAGCCTACACCTGAGTGCACAAATGTGTACAAACACAAACATCACAGGTGCCCAGATTCCAAAACAATACACACCTCCAGCCTGTGTTAATATTCAAATGCACCCAAACAAAATCAAGTCTGCTTTCAGGAAGGAAGGAAAACGGTCAGGAGAACATACATTTGCTTTGAGATGAGAATAGCAATGGGAAACTACAGTATATTTTCTATTCAGATTAGTCAGCAATGAAGGCATGAGGGCATTAGTTTTGAAGAGAATGTGGCAGCCAATGAGAAAACATTTCAACTGCAAGGACTAACTTAAGACCTGCAATCAGGGCTGGAATACTGATGCTCCCGAGATGAGCCCTTAGAGGAGATTATGAATGGAAGAAACTCCAAATGTACATTTCAAAAAGAAACCTACTATCACTTCTATGCCTTCATTAGTCCTGAATGACAAAGATAAAAATCTAAATCGCTGCTCACTGTACCATGCAATAAAAACGCGGCCATTTGCCATCCTATTCATCCTTCAGCTCTGTAGATGAGCCACTCATTGCCCCAGTGATGGTTCTCACCTAGATCAAAACTAAAGCATCCCCTCCCCTGCTCTCTCATATTTCCCTCCACTAAACTATGCTGAACAAACAGGGTTTTGTGTGTGTGTGTGTGTGTGTGTGTGTGTGTGTGTGTGTGTGTGTGTGTATACGATAATTTTTGTGCATATTTTAGGGTGTATCTGCTTACTTCGGTTCATATAATTAACTCCCCACGGCCCTTCCTCTTTGTATCAGGACAACGAGGGTAGCAGTATCTTGACAGTGTGAGCAATAAATGCCAGTTTTATTGGGGTTTGTAGCGTTATCTCAGTCTCCTTGTCTGTAAAATATGAGCCCTAGAGGATATTTCAGAAGATAACAAGACTTACTGTGAGCAGAGCATCTAATTCTGTTCCAAGCCCAACAGAGCAAATGATACAGGAATTTACTCTTAAAAGACCTCTTGCTGGAAGCAGAAGAACTTTCGGGAAGTTAATTGTGTCCAGAATGCATAAAAGGTATGATCAATTAGTTTACTGCCTCAGCTGTAGCCCACTAAGCTGAATTTTTTGTTTCTGATTGTTGAATGACAAGGTCTCACATAGACCAGGGTGGCCTCAAGCTTCCGGTGCCCCTGATGCCATGTCATGAGTTTTGGGATTACAAGTGTGTATGTACTTCAACACACACAGCTTACTGAGTAATGGAGACTAAACTTTGTGCTCGATAGTCAAGAGTTCTACCCCCAAAGCTACATGTTCCCGCCCATATTCTGTTGATTTCTAGGTCTTACCCTCCTTTCTCTATAAATGACCATGAGCTCGCTGGCGGACCGGTTCTCAGAACTAGTTCTGGGTGTTTATTGGGATCACTGACGTGTTTCAGAAATGCCCTCCCCATAACCATCATAATAGGAGTTTGCTCCACAAGTCACTATTTCAGCAGCAATCGTAACCGATTCTGCTGATCTATTGTGGATTGAACAGCTACCCAGGCATGTATATCGCTGCCAACACGTGGGCTTGCCCTTCTGTGACTAAAGCCACTGAGTCCCCAGATATCAGCATCCTGAAAAATCTCCGTGAAGGAGTCAAACACAAGGGTATCAACCAACCAGTTTTCTTTGCTTATGCTACTGCTAAACATAAGCCCATGAGGATGCTGGGACATGATCCCCGAAAACAAAGGGTTAGGTGAGGATCAAATGCTGGATCAGCAGAGGCTAGAATAACAACAGAAGCTGGAACCAAGCCAGGAGGCAAACCATATAGGCCAATGAAAACATTAAGCCCAGGCCAGAGCCAACCAATAGCCAGCCTGAACTGAACCTGCAGAGTTGGAGAGTTACAATGAACTGATTACAAGATAGAACTCTGTCTTCTGTCATTTATGTAAACAGTCGTGCCAATGGCAATGACAGTATCCTTTAAACCAGAGGTCACATATCAGCTATCCTGTATATCAGACATTTACATTACAATCCACAACAGTAGCAAAAGTGCAAACATGAAATAGCAGCAAAAATAATTGTATGATTGGGGGTCACCACAACATAAGGAACTATATTAAAGGGTCTCGGCGTTAGGAAGGTTGAGAAGCGCTGCTTTAAACAGTCATTTCAACTTCTGATCATCAATTTATGTATGTACAAATGGCCATCGTTGTAAAAGAGATCTGATTTTCAACCCAGGGATGATTTTTTTTCTTTTTAAATAGAAACCACAAACAAATGACATAAACTTTCCTGGGCTCCGTGCCTTGAAATTCTAATTGAATTGTTTTGAAGTAGAACTGAAATAATAATTTTTTAAATGTCCTAGAGGTTGGTTTGTTTGTTTTCTTTTTTTTTTTTTGAGGGGAGGAGGAACAGCCAAAAGTCACCTTCAGCCTCTACTTTTAGAGTCACACTGCTCAGTACCAGAAAGAGTGAACACTGAAAACAGAAAGCAGGATGGGAAGGGCCTAGGAACTCAATAGGCAGGTCTTCGGGGAGGAAATGCAAAATGACCAGGGAAGCAAAACACTCTACCACTGGGCACCACATTCTCCCCAACAGAAGTAACTATATTTGCTTTTCCTTTTTATTGTGTCTGCCTGTTATGTCTAATTGCGTACCACTCCCCAGATTAGGATGGAATTCTGTACTGATGGCACCCACATAAGGTAAAAGAAAATGATTTAAAGCCCTCACCTCAAATATCTTTCAATCAAAGATGAGGTGATTTTTAAATGTTTTTTAAAAAACTATTTGAATAGCAGTCAAAAGGTAAATACACTGTATAAGGCAACTTAATGTTGTATTGAAAGAACAGGGGTTTGCAAATGGTAACAGTCTGTGGTTCCCAAATAAAGCTACAGAGTCAGCATGCCAAATTCAATCAATTTTAATACTCTGTCCTCTCCTGAGCTCCAACAGCCAAGCAGCAGCATGTTGCTGCTATGGTTTGGCTATGAATCATGCTATTGATTTTCAATATCTTCTGTGCAGAAAATTAAATTATGCAAATGCATGCCTTTACGGATCCTTACCTTAATGTGAAATTGCAAACTTGCTTATGTCAGCAACTTAATTACACAATTAAAAATGGAATGTGCTTATGAAAATGTGTGGTTTCACTCTTCAGAACAGACAATAAGTGTAAATCTGCCTATGGTTATCATTTGAATAACAAGAAGGAGGAGATGGTGTTATGCAAACATAAACTCTAGCAGGTTGTACAACCAAGCCCCTATGGTTTAGGGATATGGAGTTATTTGTCAGCTGAAAGTGTAGGGAAGGCTTTTTGTCATGTTATATATAATTTTCCAAATTGTTGGAACAGTTGTACACAACACAGAAGAGCCCAGTGGTATACACAGATACATATGTTTCTGAAAGGGGTCAATTCTAATGTCACTGTAAGCAACACATACAAATTCCCAATTGGCTGGCAAGGAATTTCAAACTCAAGTAGTCTTTGAGAGTTGACTATATAATAATGAAACGGGGTTTAGAAGGGGCAAATCCAGCTACTCACATCATCCCAGTCTACGATCCTGACAAGATGAAAGCAAAGACTTAAAAACCAACAGTATTAACTAGCCAATGATGCTCACACCTCACTCAGCAGGAGGAACCTTAAGTCAACTTGGTTGCTAGGCAGAGAGCTAAATGAATGGCAGGCATTTTCATCAGGGAGTTTTCAGAAACTCTATCTCCTCTCAGAACTTCTACAGAGCCTACCTCATTTCCAGCCAAAAGCGAAAAAGATAAAAATATTTCAGGCCCAAAGGCCCAATCCCTTCCTCTAAAAACATCCTATGAGTTAGTTACCTATTACCAAAGACATCAACGAAACCGTTTCCTGTGCGTATGGTTTAATTTCCCAGAGCTACTGGACACAGTTTGTAAGAATAAATGTTTGTACTCTGGGAATATAAAAGCAGATGTGTTACCCATCTCCTTAACTGCTTCTTCAGGAGGTTCTGTGCACACTGAGTTTCACAGAAACTGGTCTTGGGGGAAAGAACTTGAATTTTTATTAACTCTACTGTGTTAATTTGTGTATGAACATTTTTTCCTTCAAAAATTTCCATTTCTCTCAACACATTATGTAACAATTTGACAAAGATGTCCTTTTAAAAAATTGTTTTCATTTTTATTTATGTGTATGTGTGCATGGCAAAGTGTTTGTAGGTGTCTGTAGAGCCCAGAAGTGAGTGTCATAATCTCCTGGAGCCACAGTTATAGCAAGAAGTTTGTAACCCACCACATCTACATGCTGGGAACCAAACTCAGGACCTCTGCAAGAGCCCTGAGCAGCACTAACCACTGAGCAGCCAACTCTAAACCCAAATGCCCTTTCTTAAGTTTCACTGTTAGAGAGAAGCAAGTGTCTCTGAGACTATAAGAAAACAGAATCAAATTAGGTGTTGTAGCCCACTCCTTTAATCCCAGCACTTGGGAGGTAGAGGCAGGTGAATCTCTGTGATTCCAGGCCAGTCTTGATCTACGGCATGAGTTCTGAGCCAGACAGGGATACACAGTGAGATCCTGAGTTAAAAATAGGAAGGAGGGAGGCAGGGAGAGAGGATCAAGTTGTCATAAATAGAGTTCTTCCCAAATTATAAAGGCATGACTAAAATTGCATAGCACATGATGTCTTCTCTTCTAGTGACAAAGGCAGTCCATTTGCATATGCACCTGTAACGGAGATGACCAGGTGGGAAGGAAGGACTTCAGAAGAGCATCCATCACAGTGCTTCCACAGTACACACTGTCTTCCCTGTTTGAATCAGTAATGCCCACTTCATCTTTGCTGAGTCAGTGGTCTGCCATAATCTGATCTGAAGTCCTAACACTGGCATGCACGCACATTCTGCACATGTACACACACATACAAACACATCTGTGTGTTGAAGGCTTAGTCCCTAACCCTAGGATGCAATCTTAAAGCGATGACTGGACCATGAACACATTCACTCCATCAATGGACGGAAACACTCACGACGCTGGAGCTACATGGGCTAGCAGGAAGTGAAGCCTGACTGAAAAAAGAAGGTCCACGACAGGAATGCTTTTGATAGGAATCTTGTGCCTCCAACTTGCTGGCTCTCTCTGCCCCCCTCTCACCCCCACCCCTCTCCCCTGATTCCTGAGTGCCATGAAGAGACTTTACCCTTCCAATACAACGTTTCTGTCCTCATAGCTCAGGAAAAGGAGAGTCAGCTACCCATGAAGTGAAAGCTCTGAAACCACAAACAAAAACCAATCTCTCTGCCTTTGCAATTTTCTCCAAGGTATCTGTTACAACGATGAAAAGTTAACTAATATCACTAATGGTCCCATAAGAAACAAAGGTTATACAGCAGTAGAGACTAATTAGACTAAGAACACCCCAAATAAATTCCTTCTAAAACCTTGCACACCTACTTCACTGTACATGAAGGCATATTTTTACCTAACTAGATGTTCAAGTCTGGGGTATTTTAAAGGATGTGGGGGCCTGGGGGAAGAGATTAACTCAAAATTGAAAACATCACAACAAAGCAACTGTGGTTCCCTTGTACAAAAATGAAAATTACACAAGGTGATAGACAGAACAAAAAGGAGGAAGTCTTGCTCTTGTACCCATCACTAAAATTAAGCATTTTCACCTGCAGAATTCATATTTTTTCAGCGGCAAACAAACAGTTAAGCAGGCTGTTTGTGTCTATTATTACTCCTCATACAACAAACAAATTAAGGATCCCTCAAGTCTGATGAAATCAGGCACAATTTTCTCTAAATTTTAAGGAGTATTTATGAGCATTAAACTCCACACAATAGTCTGAAATGAATATATCTTTATCTTTTTTGTGCCTACAATGAGCAAATGTATCAAATTATAGTTAAAAGTAATTAAATATTCTGACGAGTCTCGCATTTCCTTTGTGCTACATTTCAATTAATTGTTGTAAAAATGTGCTTGGTGGGTGTCCCCCCCCCCAAAAAAAAGAGGCAGCATGAAGAAGCACACCTCTGAGCAGATCCAGCACAGCACACTGCTCTAGCTGCTGTGTGATACCAAACCCACCTCAAATACAATGGATTACATTACAGCAGATTGTCTACTTCATCATATTCAAATGCACCTATTGTCCTAACTACAAAGAATTGTTTTTCATTACCTAACATGAGAAAGAGACCTAGCATAGAGCCATGATTTCCTTTTAAGTAAAATAAATCATTAGAACTCAGAGGCAATTCTAAGGAAAAAGGGATCACACTGCAGCGTTCGGTCCTGCTGGGTTAATAGAGACACAAAACATCCTCATAAAACTGAAGTAAGTCTGGGAGAGGAGCAAACCCCTGAATGACTAATAACATAACACAGATTCCAAAAGGTAAAATCTATTGTCTTTTAAATCAAGGCTAGAAAAATTAAATCCACCCCACTGCTATAATTAACTCCACCATAGTTGCAGAAGTTCAGAAACTAGAAACACACTTTCCAAAAGGTCTGAGGCATACATGGCACACTTCAAAAGACGACTCTTCTCATAGCTTGATAACCCCTTGCAAAGAAAATCTGAAAGAGACAATTCCCTGCCACAAAGACACAATCCTGAAAAGAAAGGTTGGGTTCTTGGCTTCAAAGACTTCATGGCGCTGAACAGAGAGGTGAAAGGAACAGCTCTCCAGGCCTATTTTATAATAATACTCTTTGACTCTCAAAGAATTAAGTCTTGCAACTCTGTAAGATAAGGAAGAAAATGAAGACATGTCACAGGTAGTATCATGGCCACATTCAATGCTGCAGAGACGTACATTGATTTTACAGCTGGGGCATGTCTTTATAAATTCTTAGCAATCCACAAAATGGCAAATGCACCCAGGAGTTTACACACTGGTGGCCACCAAGCTGAG
Source organism: Lophiomys imhausi (assembly GCA_907164525.1). Classification (NCBI taxonomy): domain Eukaryota; kingdom Metazoa; phylum Chordata; class Mammalia; order Rodentia; family Muridae; genus Lophiomys; species Lophiomys imhausi. The sequence continues at coordinate 2,904,106 of CAJQZJ010004687.1, read as the reverse complement.
CACAGCCACCCACCTAGATGTTTTATTTCACTGCGCGTGCGCGCGTGCGTGCGTGTGTGCGTGCGTGCGTGCGTGTGTGTGTGTGTGTGTGTGTGTGTGCCCAGCATTGGACAACCCAAGAAAGAACTGTGCTTATCCGATTGTAATGAGAGTTTATTTCCTAATGCCAACAATATGATATGTGAAAAACAATCACCTGTTTAGAGATGGGCTTTGAGATACTCAGCTCATGCATGGCACCTCCATTGCACTAGTTAGTATCCTATGGACATCTGAGTTTACAGCCACAGCCCAGTCCATCAGCTGCTACTCACCAAGTAGAGTACTGTCCGTGAAGCAGGCACTATTAAAAATTATCAGTATAATGGCGCATGTGACTGATGAAGTGGAAATCCTTTGGTCTAGGAATATCCAAAAAAAGCTATGCTGCTTGTCGAAGGACACACAGCCTGGAAGCAGAAACTATTTTCAAGCCTTCAGAGGTGACACTGCACGATAGTCCTTGCTTCCATCTTCCTCTGCCCAGTGCTAGAGATGGAGCTAGGACCCGACAGATCCCTGTCAAGAGCTCTGCCACTGAGTGACCATTTCATAAAATTACATTTGGGGCACCATAAAGTATCTGAGTTAATAGCGAGTCATTTGCTCAAAGTGAAAAACAAAACAAAACAAAAAAAAATTTCTACATGAGCCTCATGTAACCATTTCAAAAGAACCCAGCAGTCTAGGCTACTTTTCCTACTTCTGTTGGCAGCAAATATAAAAGCATGCTCCTAATAGTACTCAGAAAATGTGGAGTGTTTTTTTCTAACATGCTGTGGAGAAGATCCAATTACAGCGGGACAAACATTACTGACTATACAAAGAAAGTCACTCAAGCCAAATACAAATCAACATGGTTATGAGGTGACTTTAGGGGAGAAAAACTGATATACTGACAAATAAATTCTCTTCATTCTCTTCTTTTCTTTAAAATATGTGATCTTACTGCTGAATATAATTTTATTTACTAGAAATGATCTTCGTAACATAGGTTTTTAAGTAGTCAGCTTATCTACACATACATATTGCATGTGAGGTATTAAAATGTGTTTCACACCAATGGGCAGTAACTTGGTCATCATGTGTGTCCCTTAGCATGTCGTGCAGTCTCTGACATGGACTCTGATGCCTGCTTTTCGATCACTCCTCACTAACAGGGCTGCAGTGTCTGGCCTCAGTGGAAGAGGAGGTGCCCAGCTGAGCTCTGATATGGGAAGGTGGAATGATACGGAGGGGAGGGGGGCGCCACTTTTCTGAGAAAGAAGAGTGCTACGATTGGATGTAAAGTGAATAAATAACTTTATTAATAAAAAAGGTGTTTCATACAGAGCAAGAAGTTCTATGAATCTTACACATGGCTTAGCACCCATTTGAAAATGCCATCACATCCACCTACTGTAGTAAAATATCCCAATAGCAAGCAAGTAATTCACAATCCTAGTACATTATTAAATACTATGCTTTCAATGCCTTACAATTCTCATGTCTTTGGAAACATAACCCTCAAGTTCATATAGTACTGGTGTTAGAAAGTGAGACCATTAGGAGGTAAATGGGTCATAAGAATCCTTCCTGAATAGATAATTACAATCGCCAGACATTAACATCAAATTCTTCTACTTCTCAATCACCAGAAATGGAGCTAAATAACCTTTAATTCCTTCTACTTAACACACTCCATAGTATTTAGTTACAGCAACAGGAAGCAGACTAATGTAGTGACCTCCAAAATAACAAACATATCCACCAGGATAACCCCCACTAATAGATTACAAGTGCAAAGCTGGACCTGATCTGAGGATCAAAATCAGAGTGGACTGCAACCAGGGCAGTATTTTGCTGAAGACAATGTAGGTAAAGCTACTTCACAACATCCCTCCTATCCTCAGTAGAGACCTGTGAGCTTCTAGGGACAGTTATTAGAATGTGCATAGTCTTGTATCTTCTTGGAGCTTGACTTGGGAATACAGGAAAGCAAGTATAAAGATACAAAGATACTATGGAAAACACAAAGACTATTCTTGGACTAGTAGGAGAATGGGTATTTTAATTGAGACCATCTGCCAAAAGAGGGGCAGGACCTGAGGTTAGGAGATGTCACACAGAGGCACTCAGAGGAACCCCTAGAGGTCTGGGAAGGCCGTTTGATTTTCTTTTTTTTTTTTTTTTTTTTTTTTTTGGTTTTTCGAGACAGGGTTTCTCTGAATATCTCTGGCTGTCCTGGACTCGCTTTGTAGACCAGGCTGGCCTCGAACTCACAAAGATCCGCCTGCCTCTGCCTCCCAAGTGCTGGGATTAAAGGCGTGCGCCACCACCGCCCGGCCCGTTTGATTTTCAAACATGAAGACCCAAGTTCAAATCCTAGAACCCACACAGAATGGTAAGTATGACCATGCACTCACTCTAGTCTTCCGAGTGCTAGGGGTGGGGTAGAGACAGGAGGATTCCCGGGGTTGTTGGCTACCAGCCTAGCTCCAGGTTGAGTGAGAAACCCCCGTCTCAAGGAAATAAGAAAAGGTAGAGAGTGACCAAGCAAGACACCTTGCATCCTTGACTGGCCGCTACACATCTGTGTACAGCGCAATCCTGCCTACAAATACATAAGAACATGTGCACACACACGAGTCCAGTCTGGTTGAAATTTGATATTGTTGTTGGAGTTGTTGGGGAGGGGCTGCCAATGAAGGTTAAGAAGGCAGGATTCCAGTGAGACTCACAGAAGATTGGGAAAGGAAGGGGAACTCACAAGTGGCGACCTATGAGGTCGGGCAGGGGATATTCTGTGCTAAGACACAATGGTTCGTAGTAGAATCTCAGGTACCCACTGCTATGAGCCAATTTGAAAGCACCCTTACAAATGTAAACTTAACTAATGACTGCTACACAAGAAATACAGTATAGGCAGGTGACTCTGAGCACAAGCTCATCTCACCACCTAGCCCCTTAATGGGCTAAGACACTAAGTGTGCACCAGGGGTTGAAGGCTGAGAAGTTCTACAGAAGCAAACATCTGGAGATACAGACACCCATTTGAGCAAAGGCAGCCCCCGCTGGTTTTTAAATTTACTTAGCTTCTCTTTTCTATCAACTCACCATTGTCCTTTTCACCTAAGGAGGGATAGGTGAAAAGAGGAATCGCTGAGGGCCTAGGGTATGAGTTGGTGCCAGAGTGCTTGCTTGCCTCAGATGCACTATCTACTATCTGAAATTTACTACCACAAAAGAAAACAAGATGAACTTACTATGCATATCAACATTTTAAGAGGGATGAGTGCCAAAGCAGAAACATCCATTTATAAAGAGAAGTGGAAGAGAAAGCAACAGTAACAGAGACAAAAGGATCAGTGGGTAAAGGCACCTCCAGCCCTGACAACCCGACTTCCATCCCCCCCGACCCAGATGGTAGAAAAAGAAACAAGTCACTCTCCATCTACTTCACCACACCATGACACAATCATCCATATGCACCCATGTGCACACAAGTACACACACACCATTTCAAATAAAAAAGACACAATAATAACCCCACCACAGCTTTTCTTAGAACTATATGCTGCATAAAACTATACCTTCTTGCATCAAACTGCTTCCTAAAGACATCTACATGCACAGATCAGCCAAGCTCGTGGACCTCATCAGAGAATTGTTTTTGTTAAGTGGGTAGTGATTAGTAAAGAGACTGACAACTGGTGGAGTGTAGGGGTGACTGTGGTGTGCCTGTCAAATATGGGACAGCTATACCTCACCCTCTTCCTCCATGGCTCAAAGAACGTAAGGAAAAGGAGACAAATATTCTCCTTTGCAGTCAGGAATATGGGGAGACTGACCTGAAACACGGCCCTCCCGATATGACTGGACCACTACTCTCATAAACTCACAGCAGCTGTGGCTGCCTGTGTAAGATCAAGCCAGTCAACGTTTCAGTGTGGGTTGGGGAGCAGCATGGGAGCCCCCACCCCAAGCTGCGGAGCTACTGATATTATAAATGACTTCAAGAGGAAGAAGAGTCGGTTTTCTTTAGCAGTGTGAATTCCAGTAGATAAACCACGATCCAACAGATGGCCCGTGCACTAACTGGACTCAGTGGCTGGAATTTAGTTTTGTTTTTAAAAGAGGCCATGATGCTGGAGGCAGGGGTTTCTGGGAAGAGCTAAAGGGGAGAATAGGGTGAGTATGAAGGAAATACACTATATACATATAAAAGTCTCAAAGAATAAATTAAAAAATGTATTTCTTTTTAAATCCTAAAAACTGTGCCCTCAAACAAGAAGAGTGCTGACCCGCCTACCACTGGAGTCCATAGACCGAGAACACCCTGTTGTAAATTCCACAGGAACGATAGGCAGGATTTTTTTTTCAAAGATTGATTTTGTGCTTAAGTGTGTTCTGGAAAGTATGCTCGTCCACCATGAGCATGCAGATGGCAGCAGAGGCCAGAAGGGGGGCACTGTGTCCCCTGGAACTGGAGTTATAGGTGGTTGTGAGCTGTCACATGGCTGTTACAAACTGAAAACTAGGACCTAAGCTCCTAACTGCAAGCCCCTGGGTAAAGAACTTTAAAAAAACATTTTATCACTGTTTAAACATGCGTAAGAGCATGGTCTTGACCCCAATAATGCTGCCTCCCATAATGACTTGGGGTGGGTGGACCATTCTTCCACAACACAGTATAAAGACTTAGATGGAAAGCCATTTAGATAAAGACTAATATAAAGGAGATCTAAGACAATTCATCATGAGAGGATGATGAAGATTTTATCTTTAGCAAACAGCTCAAGTTGGTGTGTTAAGTCACACATAAGAATTCAGGGACAATGTGACATCCTGCTGGGAGAAGGATAAATGCCCAACTATAATAGACTCTCTTGGTCCACAAGACCATTTATCACTCCAAAAATTCTAATAAACAAGCCCCTCATTGGCTTTTTTTTTTTTTATTCAACAGATGTAGATCTGTCCACGGCATTTAAAGGGAAAATAAAAAGACAAGGAACTGGTTTATATTGCCAGGCAACCACACTAGTGTTTGTAGTCAGAGCAACCCAAGGCTACAAGTTCACATGCGCTATCTGCATGTTCCTGAGGTTTTAAACTGGCCTCCATGCCAGCAAGAACGAGACTAGCTTTGTTCTCTTCAAATGCAACAAGAAATCACCAGGAGAACTATCTTGCATTCTCCTTTGCTTGAAAGGGAGTTATTAACTTGAAATTACACAATACAATTCTCAAGAAAAATAATTTAAAAGAGCTATTAGAATCTTAAATAAAATGATTTAATTAAAAAAAAACTGTAACCACATAATTTTTTTGCCAGATCACATCAAGATGGCTAAAGCACTTATCAGTCAGTCTGTTTAAATAGCTCTAACAGCAATTTCTTGAATAATTAAAAGAAGGAGAAATCTTTTGTGCATGCGTGAGGATGGGGGTGAGGGGGGCAGGATAAAGGCTATTTAAGCAAATGCTATTTCCAATGACGAAATGGCATTGGTTCAGTGGCAGGGCTTGTGCTATGTTTTGTCTCCTGGTTCTGCTTTTTTCAAAACAATTACACTGCAAGACCCATCCAGAGTCAAAAGCAAAAGCAGGATATAACTATAAGTTCAAGCCCCAACCTGGGTGTGGTGGTGCACGCTTTTAATCCCAGCACTCAGGAGGCAGAGGCAGGCAGACCTCTGTGAGTTCAAGGCCAGCCTGGTCTACAGAGCAAGTTCAGGACAGCCAGGGCTACATAGAGAAACCCTGTCTTGAAAAAAACCAAAGCAAAACAAAATAAAACAAAAAAGAAGTTCAAGCCCCAAATTCAAAGTTTCATTCAGTTTAATACCTGACCCCATAACTATTTGTATACAAAAAGCTGAGCAAAATCAATTTCCAGTAGAAGTGTCTGCCCATTTGGAATTTAAATAGTTTCATAACTCTGTAACCTAGACAATCAAACTGGAGCTTGGAGAGGAAATAGGGTCATTTCTTTTTAAAATGAAATGACTGATGTCAAAAGAAAACTATATCTTAGGGGCTTCACTATTGGCTAAAATTGAATAAACAGATTGTCCCTTTGAATTTACATATGAGGCTACATTTGTGGCAAACTGGTACAAGAAACAAGTGGGAAGAAAATGGCAGCACCACAGACCAGAGATCCTGGAGACAAACACTCCCTCTGATGTTACTCACAACGGACACTAAAGGGACTCGCCCTTACACACCATATCCTCAGTTCCCACAAGGACCTGCTAACTGAAAAAAAAATCTTAAAACAAACAAACAAAACATATACAAAGACCCAAACAAAATATCAGCACTGGACAATTCTCATATCCAGCCTCAACCCTCCATGGGACAATTAGATGCCCAACTCCGTATCCCACTGAAATCACAATGTGGTTTTGACTGTCCTTTTCAGAGATATCACACTGAATAAAAAACACTTTCTGGATGTACCAAATACACTATAATAAAAGTGGTAATTCCTGAAAATTATTACAAGGCTTGCAAAAAGAATTCTAACACTGCAGCCTACACAGGGAGGCATTATGCTAACGCCAACGAACTGCTGAGAAAACAATTCCGTTTCCCTAAAACAGAAGAAGGGAACATTCCATGCAGGCATATGTTCACATTTCAACTGAGAAATGGGGAAGAGAAAGAAGTCTTATGAATCACACTGTCCCATGCTGCAGTGGCTGGCCACACATACTACAGCACTTAAGTTACCAGGTTAGGAAAAGATGGTAGAATGTCTATCAAATGTGTGTTTTTATTGCATGTAAAAACGGTATTTTGAGGGGGTGGAGAGAAGGCTTAAAGGATAAATAAGGCACTAGTCATTCATGCTGAGAACGTTAGTCGAGAACCTAAGCATCCATGTTATTGTTGGGCAGGCACAATGCCCTACCTACAATCAATCCCAACACCCAGGACTTAGAGAAAAGACCCCCCAAAGAGGGTGGCTAAGCACAGTAGCCAAATCAGTGAGCTCTAGGTTCAGTTGGAGACCCTGCACCTCAATACGAAACATGGAAAGCAATCAAAGAAGATACTTGATGACACTCTGACCTCTGTTAAGGGGAAGCCTGAACAGGCACACTGATATTCTGAATATGGAGAGGGGCCTGAGGTGTTGGGGGATCAAATCCAGGCCCTCTGCAAGCAAAGCACTTACTCTACCATTCCATTCATCCTCATGTCTCTTTGTATTTCTATTAGATAATGGAACACTAGGGAAAAACTGAAAGCAGCCATGCATAGAATGTATTGGCCAGCCAACCTTCGACACTGCAACCCCACATGTCATCTACAAATTTCATATTCAACAACTGCAAAATTTCCAGGTGTGGTGCCACATGTCTTTAATCCCAGAACTTCAGAAAAAGGCAGGTACATCTCTGTGAGCTTTTAGATTGCTCTACAAAGTGAGTTCCAGGATACCCAAGGGTACACAGTGAGACCCTTTCCTTAAAGAACATTTTAAAAGTATAATGTTTTAATTAGTATATGGTTTTGTGTTGGGCCATATCCACAACTGTCTGGGACTACATGTGGCTGGCAAGACAGGTTGGACATACCTGTTTAAACCTTGCATGGCTATGAATGACAGCTTTTTACATCCCGTCCCTGATACAGTCTCTACAATGTTCCTGCCACCGATGACAAAAGCTGGGTGAAAACCAGGTTTGTTATCAACCTATCTCATTCCCACAAATCCAAAAATTCAAATTAATCTGATTCTACTCTTTTTCTATTTTCAAGATATCACTAATTTGATGGAGGTGAGGATAGTATTTCTATGCAGCTAAGTAATGCTCTGGTCTCTGCATTGCATAAAGCATTGAAGACGTAAGGCTCATCAGTCCCTCTGGGGCCCTGACACCTTCACTAGACATTAGGCAATGCAGCAGGAGAGAGCCCAGCTAGAGAAAGAAAACTTGGAAAGACCTACAGAAATTGCAGAGAACAACTTTACTTTACAGATTACTACTAGTGAAACACTTAACTAGATGAACCAATATATTTCTCCTACAAATGCAGACCCCTCTGCAATAATCACAAATACTTTCAGGTGTCAGGCCTTTAGGCCTATCCCCTCAATGTTACATATGCTTTCTTTATGATATGATGAATTAGCAAAACTAAACATGCCTTCCCGTCTAGACACTTCCATGGTGTCCAATTCACAAATACTCACCTTGGTGTTGGCTTCCTCTAACTTCATGCCAATTCTCTAAAACAGAATGTCCCTTTGTGTTCAAAGTTCTAAATGGCAAGGTCACTAGTTTCTGGTGTTACTGAAGCCAAGGGTCTTGGTGCACTCAGTACTTGAGACATGGAGGTAAGAGGACCTGATATTCAAAACTAGGTTGGGCTACAGAAAAAGACCCTGTCTCCAAATAATATTGACAATAAAAGAAATGAAAAACAATGAAATGATGTGAACACACCTCTAAGCATGTTTCTCTTGGGAGAGTCGGGGTGGAGGGGCTAACAAAGTGTAATCAGACACACTTGGCTAACAAACAACATTCTGAACAGCATTCATTTGCTCAAATCAACAACATAAATCCACTGCTAGTGGAATGCAACAAAGGCAAAAATCCTTTCTACACAGTATCTTTGGAGAATGACTAGAGATAAAAAGCATGTTCTGCATTTCTTTCTGGCCTGCATTTGAAGGTCACAGGATTCACAACAGATGTGGCCTGGTTTGAACCATAAAAGTCTGCATGGCTAATAACAGTCAGTGTTAAGTACAACAGCTGAGGCTCTGTACATGCAACAGTTGGTGGGCTCTGGCCCGGCAGGACGAGTCCCTGGTTCTGCCAGCGCAGATTGCATCCCCGGCAGGAGAGCTGCCCGGGAGGGGTCCAGCAAGTCACACGCCCTCAGGTGGTCACAGACCATTCTGTCAGGGAAATCGCTGCAGACCTGGGGAAGACCCTGGCAAACACATCTAAGGAGCAAAACCAGGGGCGCAACCACATTCACGCAGCCAATGAAATAAACAAGCCTGCTGGCGACGTTCTTGGGAGTGTGCAACTGATCGATAATCTTATTATCACACAACTAGGCATGCCCATGGTGAATTCTTGTTTTTAAACGCATTTTCTGATTATAAAAGCCATAAATATTTGCAGTAGAAGCATACTTAGGCAAAGTACATTAATAAGCAGAGTTCATTAAATAGATGGGAGAGCACATAAAAATCATAAACAAGTAAATAAAAATAACTATAACCACTGTTCAAATCTGGATGTATTTCTCTCTTGTGTGCCAATAATCAATAGGCCTGGGTTTTTAAGGCATGGAAGTCTTTCAAAAGGAGTTTTACTAAACTAGGCACTATAGTGACAGCCATCTAAGGTCTTTAATAATGCAAGCAGGAGTATTTGACACGGAGACTAACCTGAGCTACTCAGCCATACAGTTCTTCAAAAAGGAGTCAGTACTAATGTTTATAAACCCCCAAATGGAAAATTAAAATATTAATTACTCATTTCCATGAAATTTAAAGTATCAGCACTAAGGGGCCACCAAACTTCCCCCAATACCAACTGAGCCGTCAGCAGAGGGATAATTTAACATGGAAGTTCAGGAGAAGTGCTGGCCTGTCAGAAGATTTCTGGAAACGCCAAAACTGATACCAATAACCAGTGCTATTTCAGCCATTAATGCAAGCGATTTTTTGGAGCAGTGGTTAATGGATTAAATGGAATTGAAGGTTAAAAACAACCCACATACACAATTATGTGTGTGTGTGTGTGTGTGTGTGTGTGTATGAGCAACCCACGGTCAGTACAGTTTTAGTATTTAAAAAATTGTCATTTGGCAGCTGGTTGGTGGTGGGACACGTCTATAATCCCAGACTATGCATTGGGCGGGGGGCGGGGGGGGCGGGCACAGAGACAGGCAGATTTCTGTGAGTTCAAGGCCAATCTGGTTTACAGAGTTCCAGCACAGCCAAAGCTATCTCAAAAAAGCATAAGAATATAAGATAAAAATTGAAAAATTGTCATTTGGCTAGGAAGATGGCTCAGTGAGCAAAGTGCTGGCCACAGAAACGTCAGGACCCGAATTTGTATCCCCAGCACCCACATAACATGCCAGGCACACTGGCTCATACCTCTAACCCAAGGGCAGGGGAAGCACAGACAAGGAGACCCCTACCTAGCTCATTGGCCAGCCAACCCAGCCAAGCCAGTGAGTTCCAGATTCACCGAGAGACTCTGTCTCAGAAACACAGGGTTTCTGAAACAACCAGTCAGAACACCTGACGTCAGCTTCTGGCCTCCACACATGTGTGCATGTGCACAGCAAACAAAATAAACATTTAAACTATCAATCAAGATCTGATATGATGTGCTCCCCTAGTACAGAGAAAGCTATCTGCCCCAGAGCGATGATTCTCTGACAACTAAATTCTAAGTATTTTCTATCAGTACACGTACACATCTCTATCCATGTCGAGAAAAATCCCAGTGAGCTAAAATTCAAGAGACCTTGCACTTGGAAGAGGTGGTAAAGAAGAGGCTGAGAAGACAAAGGTGCTGCAGAGAAGCCATGCCAATGGGACTTGAATCAATTCTGAAGGTAAACAACATGACAGTTAACACAACAGGGTCATGGAGTGTGAGGACTCTCTCAGAGTATTTACACCAGAGAAATTAGATGAAAAGTGGGGAGGTGAGTCCCCTACCAGTCACCCCAGGCAGTCACAAACATCCAGTCTCCCCTACAACTAGGACTCCATGGTGCCTTCTTTGATATCTGTATCATGAATAACCAACCCACAGTGCTGGACCCAGGAGCCCATTCAAACTCAGGGGTCAAAGCACTTGCTCCTTTGCAGAGCCTTGTCATCCAGCTCCACATCGGATTCCAGACAAAGAAAAAGCCAAATAGTTGATAAGCAGACATTTCCAGCCCTTTGGAAATGGCCTTCAGGAAACCGGCCACATGAAAGAGAAGCCTTCTCAGAGAACACTGAGGTCATTTTTAAGGAACACAGTGGCCATTGCAGGTAAAAATAAAACAGAGGGAGGTGGGGTTAAAGAATCAAGTCTTCAAAGGAGACACCATCAAAAAGAAGGCCGAAGGAAAAATACTCTTAGCTGTTCCATACGTAAGGTAATGCAGACTGCGTGGTGTGAGCACAGGGACCAATGGAACAGAGCATAAACCCCACAAAGAACCACACAGTATGGCCACTTGACTGTACTACTTTTCACAATGGTACAGAAGCCATTCAATGGAGCAAGGGGACCGTTCTCTATAAATGGTGCTGGACGAACTGAATATCCAAGGTTTAAAACAAGGAAGTGAAATCTCATGCCAGCCTCACAACAGAAAGAAGATTCAAAATGTGCTACAGATTTAGAGGTAGGGTATGAAACATTAATAGAAAAATAGAAAAGTCTCTGAGCCAGGGGATTGGGGATGAGTCTTTGTGTTTGTTTGTGTTTGTTATTTTTGAGACAGGGTTTCTCTGTGGAGGCTTGGCTGTCCTGGAACTCACTCTGTAGACCAGGCTGGCCTCATACTAAGAGATTCGCCTGCCTCTGCCTCCCGAGTCCTGGGTTGAAAGGTGTACACCACCACCATCCAGCTGTGTTTTTGTTTTAGTGTACGTCAACAAAAGCATGAACCACAGAGGGGGAAAAAGGGAACAGGCTTCATCACAAATGTGGATTTGCTCTGGGAAAGGTGCTGGTGCAGAATAAAGCAGGAAGCTCTCATATGAGAAACATAAAAATTGCAAGACTACCATCTAGACTTTGCATATAATTCCCAAGTCCAACAGTGCGTGGGGAGGGATGTAGACAGGTGTCGGGAGGAGTGGAGCACATCTGTGATGCTGAAACTTGAGAGGTGAAGTCATCCTCAGATTCAGAGCAAGCTCAAGGCTAAACCATCTCTCAAAGAAGAGGGGGTGTGGGAAACTAGGAAAGTGGACAAGGTACACAAAACCTGTTACCTGGGGAAATACAAATTGGAGCCATCTGGACACATATCAAACACCTCTCAGAATGGATATAACAGAAGAAGAATCTGGTGACAAGCTGCAGACAAGGTGGATCACAAGAATGACTGGATTGGTAGCATGAATAGAAAACCATCCCTGCAGACGAATTCTGCAATTTCTTTAAAAACCTAATGTGCATACCTTTGCCAGTCGGGTCAGCAATTGTAAACATGAGCATTTAGCCCAAAGAGGGTTAAGAATTAACTTTACAGAAGCCCTGAAACAGAAACATTCAAAAAATTCCCCCAGAAAGTGAAAAGGTGAGGTGTTCCCATTACACTGAACACAACCTCCCATTGAAGTTGGCACAAAGACTGATAACACCCAAGCTGCAGGCACGGCAGAGGGACTGCCCTGTGTGGGAAGGGCCACTCTCATGCCACAGGGTTCTATGCACACGGAATCTCAATCATGCTATAAGCAGGAAATACGAAATGACAAGGAGACAGCCTCTGCATAACCTCTGCACCTCACTACACATCTAATTAATGCAAAATAATACGTTACCTTATTTTATATTTATAGTATATGTATAGTACATATTTTACATATACTATACTTTATAGTATATGTAAAACACATGTTATCTATAGATGTTAGACAACCCTGACCTACAATTTACCAGCTTTGCAATGAGACAAAAATGGTATGTGTTTAGAACTAACACTGGGAATTGTGCACTTCAGCTTCTTCCAAGCTAGTAAGACACTGAGCAAGACATACAATGATAGGCAGGGGCTGGGACACATGTCACAGTTGCCTGGGTGATTACCAGGGGGGTTGACACTCTATGGTATATGACAAGGCTAGAAGTCCAGTGAGCTAGATGCATTTTCCATGTACAGAATATTTAATTCATGGAAAACACAGGAGTGTCTACAAATACTGAAGTTACACCTTCTACTAGTTGCTCCTGCAATCACTATTTTTGCTTTCTTTCCCCTTTAATTTTATGTGTTCATAGTTGTATATCACATGTGTGCAGGCCCCTCTGAGGCCATAAGAGGCACAGAATCCCCTGGAGCTTAGTCTCAGGTAGTTCTGAGTACACTGATGTGGGCACGCTGAACTGGGATCCTCTAGAAGAGCAGCAAACGCTGCTGAGCCATCTCTCTCTAGACCCCATTTTTGCTCTTTCCCCAACTAGTATTATGAATTCCACGTGGGAACTAGTGTATCATGACCAGAATGATGGAGACTCAAGGCAACAGGACCTGGAATTTGCCCATTCCTCGATCCACCAGAACGTACACACTTCTATTTCAAATAAAAGCCAAAGGCAGCATGAGGAGGGTGGGAGAGAGAGCACACCTCAGCCACTTCCCGCAAAGGTATCTCCACAGATAATCAGGTCACGAAATTGATGATGTTGTGACCTGGGGGGGGGGGGGGAGTAGAAAATCCACTACATTGTAAACACATCATTTCCTATTGATCCTCTGATAAAATACTGGGAATGAAACAGTTATGTGTTACCACACATCCTCAGGCCTTGAAGCATTGTACCAAATAAGGGATGGATTATGTCACCTCTACAAAGGCATGCTTAGAAAAGGGGGGGGGGGATCCAAATAGTTAGTCATGGTCTAATAGTTAGCCATGGTCCGACGCTAAGAACAGTTCTAATTCAGGGTCAGGCCACAAAAGCAGCGCCCCGACACTAAACACCCCCTACCCACCCACAAACCTGCCTCTCAGACAGTACTTGAAGTATTTATTTCTATGTTTCAAACCACTCAAACTTTAAACACTGCCGCCACACCCTCACGATAAGGCCTGGTACCTTCACACAGTTACTGAAAAACAGAAAATGCATGCTCAAGATTAAACAGCTACACGTTGAGTGCAGCCCTGTGCCAGCTTCTTCAGCCCTAGGAAAAGAAGACAGTCTACTTACAATTCAACCAAAGTAAGCAAATACAACTGAAACTTCAGTTATTAATTGCCTACCAAAATAAAAATTGCACTTCGCAATATAAAAACTAAAGGAAAGCCGAACTAGACCTCCACATTCTACATACACGCAGAGAATGTCAATCCAGTAGGAGAGACTCAGGTATCAACTGAGCTACAACATCAGTTCCCTTGAGACAGGGTCTAATGTAGCCTGGGCTAACATGGAATTCATTATGTAGCCAAAAATGAACTTGAACTTCTAGTCCTCTGTCTTCCACCTCCTGAATGCTGGGATTCCAGGATTTATGCAGTGCTGGGGTCTGAGCCAGGGCCTGGAGCTCAAAAGCCCCATTCTAATTCCAGTGAATTCAGTGGCTCTCCATCTTTCTACTAGTTCCCCATTCAAATTTGACTTGCTCTGCTTCTGTACTGTCCTTCCTACACTGGGCAGAATGCCTCCCTGCAACGTGAACATAACCCCCAGAGTTAATGTGCTAGAAGCCGGGGACCAATACAAAGGTGTCGGGAGAGGACTAGTGGCAGGTGACTGGGTCCTGAGCACTGAGTCGCTTGACTGAACGGACTAACACCCTGTCTTGGTGACATAAAGAAGTAGCTTAATAAAAAAAGTGACAGTTCAGCAGTGAGAGCACTTGATGCTCTCGCCGAGGACCAGAGTTCCACTGCCAGCACCCACTGGGAATTGTGGTAGTTCACAACCATCTGTGACTCCAGTTCCGGGAAGCTAATGCCTCTTCTGCCCTCCACATGCACTGGACACATGTGTGGCACACGTACATATAGGCAAACATCCATACACATAAAATAAAAACAATTAAATCCAAGAATACGACTGACGCACTTTTCTCTCTGCCGTTTAGTGTGTGTTCCCTCCCCATCTTCTTTTCTTTGCCCTGCAACCCTCAATGAACCCAGCAAAAGGCTGTCTACCAGCAGATACTAAGTCAGGGCCTTTTTATAAACGATTAAGTTTCCTGACGGGATAAAGGGCCGGGTCTATTCTAGCCTGGAATAGCAGCATGAAAAAGACTAAGACAGGCTTCAAGGGATGCTCCTGCATTTCATCTGCCCTCTCCAATACAGCACACCCAGCTGCACCTTGGCCCATGAAGAACCACTTGCGGTGAAATTGAATATGCAGGTGACAGAGCAGGAGGCAGAAACAACCTTGGCTTCTGATTCTCTGGAAATGTCTGACCTCTGGACCCCCAGCTTGCTCCCCAGCCTCTTTGTCCCCTCATTACTCTGACTTGCACTTTTCTTACTTGTTGTTGAGCACATCCAAAGTGTGTTAATGCGCAGAGTTTGCTTATGACAGCCCTAGTTAAAAGTCTCTGCCGGTTTGAAGAGAAGCAAGTCAGTTTTGCTAAGCATTACCTGGTACCATGAAAAACAATACAGAACAGGCCCCACAATACAATCCTCCTCTTGAGCTTTAATGATTTTTAATGATTATGCAATATCACCCACCACGCTGTCAAGCTCCATAGTCAACTGCTGAATTGTTGGGAGGTTGTGGTAGGTTTAGGGTTAGCATATAATAGCATAGGGATGGCAACAGCCTGGACTTTAAGAGAAGACTTACTTCCGAAGTGACATGTCCTTGGGAACTCGCCAAAGACCAGGACCTCTTTGATCTTAGGGCTAGGGGCAGGACATGACCCCAGAGGTTCCAGACCTCCAGGAGGTCTCCCTTCCATTTCATGGCCCTCTTTGAAAAGCATCTGAATGGCACTGCCCGGAGGCATGACTTGGAAGTGCCCAGAAGCTTCTGCTGACAGGTGAAGATATTTAAAGCAGGATTCACAAGGACAGAGATCTTTCCCTTCTGTTCCTGACTCACTCAGCAACATTTTCCTCAATATGCATCACAATCTCATTGGAATTCACCCTCTGAAATTGACCCATTTCGGGTCTGGAGAGGGGCCAGATTCTCCCTGAGATTCAGGGAGAGCTTAGATTGGGGCCTTTGCTGGCCATAAGCATCTGAACAGGTGAGCAGCCTGGGAAACCTTCATATATTAATTGGTCTTAAAACCATGGAGGTGATTCCTGTTTGATAAACTATCTTAACAAAATTCAGAGACTTTAAAACTGAAAAACTGTATGAAGACCAGCCATCCATCAGGACCCATGTTCAGAGAAAAATATCCTTTGAGAAACTTTAGGTTTCTCAAACTAAGAAGTTTTAGGTGCTAGGTTTCAGAGTTAGGGTTTAGGTTTAGGATTTAGGAATTTTATAGACAATTGTTAGGTTATTGTTAAGCATTAATAAGTATATGTGTGATAAATAACAATTTACTGTTACGGGAGGTTGTTTGTTTGTTTTGCATTTCTGTTCCTCTGGACAGTTCCCTACCATCTTCTAGGAGAAAAGCCCAACAACCTCATACACCAGTGACAAAGGGAAGGGTGAAATGGCACATCTGTGAATGTAGACATCTTTACAGCCGGTGAAACCGCTGTATCCTGGAACTTAGATCAAATCTCAGCTAACAATACCATCAGACTGGATGTCAGTCTATTGCTTACAGCACTGCAGCAGCTCAGGCTGGGATTCTTAAGGGGGGCAACCATGTGAACAATAACCAACTCTCAATTGGCCCCAGAGACTGGCCAGTGACCACAGCAGAAATGTACAATAATTAATGTTGGTTAGAAAAGAGGCAGGACTGAAGGGTAAAACAGGGCACAAATGTATTATGCTTGGTTAAATTTACAATGTAGTGAAAGGCAAGAAGTTAAATAATCCTGTAAGACAATCACCAGAGAAGTGTCTGATTAAGTGCCTAGCAAACAGAATAGACAATAAGTTAAAATTATGAGCAAAGAAAGTTAACCTAAGGAGATCACAGATAAAATATTTAAATAATCAAGGCCAACACAGCAGAAACAAGTGACAAATCTAATTGGATAAGTTATAATAGCTGGTGCCTTTCAACAAGATAATACTTCAAAAGTCTCTAACTGCATTTGACGAAGACCAAGATTAACTCATATATAGAGACAGCTACCTTAGATGTTCAGGGCTCTTTGCCTTTAATCATGTCACTCTATCGATGTGTTCTGACTGCCTACCTTGTGCTGTGCATACAAAAATGGGGAAAACACACACACACACACACACACACACACACACACACACACACACACA
>CAJQZJ010004687.1:2825783-2886964 GCA_907164525.1 Lophiomys imhausi | reverse complement strand
ACACACACACACACACACACACACACACACACACACACACACACACACAACAAAACCGCAAACCTCAAAAAGCCAGGATAGTAGTTATCCTAGAAGAGGGAGAAGGTGTGTGAGGAGCCACTCAAGAGGCTGATGGTGTTTGATTCTTGATCTGAGGGCTGGTGACAGGTGTGTGTTCAGACTATGCTCACCTACCAAGCTGTTCCCTAGAGTGTATTTCTAGAAGAAGTGACAGGAAGGCTGAGGCCCAATCAACACATGGATCTGTGCAAGGGAGACCAGAGAAATAACAGCAAGTAGCATGGTACAAAAGAAGACACCCAAGCAACCGCCAATCCTCAACAGATTCCCTGCACCTTCAAGGACGCTACTGTTCTGCACTAGCCAGGAGAGTGCGTATAGTACAGTGCACTAGCCATGATACTATAAAAGCCAGGATACACCGCCTGGAGACATTCACCCTCCTGTCTGGATTCCACTAACTTGTAACTTGTGTCTCTTTTGGGTGGTGATGACATTGGCTTTGCATTAAAACAGAGTCTGCAATGTAAATTAATAGGAAAATTGATACATGTTCAGGAAACTATGCAAGGGATGCAGGACCACCCAGCCATATTCCTGTGTATGCCAGTTGGATGGGTCTGAGCATTTCCACCCTCAGCACTCCTTGAAGCAGAGCTGTCCCTGCTGAGGATCACTCAAGTCTTATCTTGGGAAAAATTGCTGGCCTCTGCCCACTACTAGATGTTATTAGCAATCCATACACCTTACCCCTAGAGATCCTTTATTTCCAAGCATTGCCAAATATCCCCATGGGTAGCAACACTGTTCAAGTAAACACTGGAATAGAGAGAAAACCACCCCAACCTACTCTACCCCGACACCCTGATGTTAGAGTCTGAGTAGAGCAGAGGTAAGAAAGATGGAGCCTATCGCCCTTCACAATTCAATCAAAAAAGACCCATAAAACTGACACACAGACACTGAATGCAACTGTTAGCCACCCCTTTCCAAATCCCTACACAGAGAGTCTAAGTCAGAGGCCACTCTTCCTAGCTGCTTATGCAATTAACACATGCCTGCCATGAAGACAAAATGGGAGGGAAGGCCAACAGGCTGAAACAAGAAAAACTAAACAGACAAATGGCTTTACTCTGTCTTCCCCCGTTCCCACTGTCTACCACAACCACACCTGCTGCCAGAGATACCAACCCCAGTGAACCATGGAGGAAGTCAGGAGACACAGAAACATGGAGGAGGAGGCTGGAGAACCATCACAGGGGCAGCACCAAGGACACAGGAGACATGGAGACCCAGGAGATGCTGGTGACCTAGCACAGGCAGACATGATAGAAGCCAGGGGAAATGGAGCCCAGAAGAAGCTAGAGACTACCACGAGTACACCACAGAGAAAGCAATGAGACGCAGAGGCAGAGAAACAGAGGTCTCCCACAGGCAAGGTGTGCAGGGTGACAGGAGGGAAGGAACACCCAAAGACCCTACAAACAACAGGAAGGATGAAGGAAAAGGCCACACCAGTCACCCCACCCCTCCCAGTTCAAGGCCACGCACACTTTCCAAATGCCTGATAAATATTTTGATTCTTGTACTCTCATAAAAATATTATCCTTCGGGAACATCATTTTCAATTCCATTTTCATGTATACTACAAGAAAGCAGGACACAAACCATGGATTTTATCACACTGGGGCAAATGGCAGCTGTCCATGGTTTGTAGTGGGTGACAGAACACAATGCTGTACGCGTGGAATTCTTGCTGTCTGTGACATCTTTTGCATGATTAAGAGCAGAAAGTTTTGCCTACGATTAGGCAGGCTTGGGAGTTTCTATTGCTTTTTATCAAGCGAGGTGATGCTTAGGGTCTACCATGTAAGGATCGTTCAGGACCATTTAGGGAGCCCCTGGAGCTCCAGCAGGTAACAATACTATTCTGATTGTTTATCCTCTTTCAACTTTAGAAGCAAATTTCAAATCCACTGTGTGCTGCACAATTCAATGACTACCCTGAGTCAGCAGCGCTAAACACCAGGCTTCTGTTACAAAGGTAGTCCGACTGAAACAGGACGGGTGGCTGGCCAGAAGGCTTATACAACCTATCACACAGTCCATCTCCACTGAGCAACCTGTCCTGGCATTCCCTAGGCCACTTTAACACCCTCGCCTTTCTCACATCTGCTCTCGCATCTCCTAAGAAAAGCCACTCCTAAGAAAACCAAGAAGCCTGAATACACGGAACTCCCCCAGACACACTGCATTCCTGATTTTATTTCATAGCAACAGGGATAAAGACAAAACCTCCATGCTCCCTCTCTCACCACTCAGCAATCAGCACCATAAAACAGCCCCAGATTTTAAAACTAAATGACAGTCTTAGAGTATCACACCACTAACTACTTCTTACCCACTGGAGTACACTCTCCCCCAGGGGCTTTAAGATGACAACAACACGAGGATCCAAGTCTTATCCAAAATATGGCATGGACCCTACCATTTTCCAGTTCATTTCTACGTCCCATTACAGCTGGGAAAAGGAACAGTAGCTATGAACTGGGAAGCAATTCTAGAATAAAGCAATATCACTGATCTAACCTGAGTGGAGCATACCACCAAGAAGGGAACGGGACTGGAATTTCTTGGATTGAGTCACAAGGAGCTCATTTTTTTAAACCCTGATTCAACACTGCGCTCTATCCACAAAGCCTGAGCCAAGAGGAATTTCTGAATGTGAAGACTTAGACTATAGAAGTTGCACAGATACCTCCAACCTAATCTGTATTCTGAGACATTCTGAGCATGTTGCCTGTGCTACACTGGAGGGATGCTCAACCTATAACCATCACCAACACATCATAGCTTTTCCCAAAATGCTTCCTAGCTGCATTCAAGTAAAAGCCTAACTGTAGCTTGAAGTATTAAGTATGTGAAAAAGAAAGGAGTTATTTTGGCCTACCACAGTATCACTCTTGAGGCAGAAACTGGTCTTGGTCCTAACAACTTGAACCTTAGTTCTCACATTTCTAGACCAGTATTTTAACAGCCGGTATTTTATCAGGCTGTGGGTAGACTGTATATTGCCTATTGGAAGCACTCAAGAAATGGCTCTCACTATTCTTTCCTTTTAGTAAGATATTAATTGTAAAGGAATGGGAAAACAGGGGGTATATATAGGGTTTGGAGCTTAAGAGTTAACAGTGAATGTGTGATTCTGGGAAGCATCTTACATATGGCCCCCAACCTATCACAGTTTCACTTATGATTTTTCTTTGCAACAGTGTGAACATGCGATGAATCCAGTAGAAACCACAACTGAATTTGAGCCTTTAGCTTTCTCAGGCTCACTATCTGCAGTCCAACTCATTCTCATGATGCTGGGCTGTTAACTGTGGTGAGTGCTGCGTTAGAGGAAAAATATTCATTTTCTGCTCTTTTTTTTCAACATAGGTTTATCAGAATGCCACCCATCATGCATTGAGAAGAATCTATGTGCATGAGGACATGGCTCACTGGTTGACATGCCTACCTCAGACACCCATAGGGGCCAGGTTTCAATTACAACAGTCAGAAGGTATCTTAACAGAGCAAGATGGCTAGCCAAACAAACCAGATCAATTAGCTGAATTCACCAAGAGATCCTGCCTCAAGGAAGCAAGTGGAGAATGAGGAGACCCTCAATGTTAACCTCAAGATTCCATACACCCTCCAAGATGAGCATGGATATTAACACACAGATGCCACACGTAGGTGCACACACACACACAGAGAGTTATGCACACATGCACGATCTCAAGAGAAGAGTATATAAAAATTAAATAAGAAGCTGGGTGTGTATCCGAATCCCTGCCTAGCCCTGAATATAGTGGGCTGTAGCCTTAGCAGATTTGCAAACATGAATAAGCAGATCCTAAACTATTTGCATGCTTCTGATTCAATGAGTATAAAAAGGAAATTCCATGGATAAACTGGTTTAATGCAGGAAGCAAAGCTTACAATGCCCTTTTTATATTATCTTCATTTTGTTTGGATTGGTGTCATTTTTAATACAACTGACAACTTTACAGAATGCAGCCTTTTCTGAATTTTAACACATAGATGTATAATGTTAATTATTCTTTTCAACTTGTAATACTATATATAACTGTTTCTAAAGCACAGACTAAATGAGCTCTGAATATTTCTACATAGCCATAATTCTTTATTATGCAACACAGCACACAGGTCCTTGTCGGTCATCCTCTCACTGCCCTAACTGCGGAGGAACATTGTTCTTGGTCCCAGCATGCATTCCCCTACCTGTTATAAGTTTCATTCTGATACCATTTTCCTTCGCTATAGTTCTATTGTAGTTGGCTATAAATAAAAACAAATACTGCTAATTTTCCTCAGAAGACGAAGAAGGAGAAGAAGAAGAAGAAGAAGAAGAAGAAGAAGAAGAAGAAGAAGAAGAAGAAGAAGAAGAAGCAGAAGAAGAAGCAGCAGCAGCAGCTGGGTGTGGTGGTGCACACCTTTAATCCCAGCACTCGGGAGGCAGACGCAGTGGATCTCTGTGAATTCAAGGCCAGCCTGGTCTACAAAAGTGACTCCAGGACAGCCAGGGCTACACACAGAGAAACCCTATCTCGAAAAAGAAAGAAAGAAAAAAAAAAAAAGCCACACTGGTAATGCACGTCTATCACTCCAGCTACTCTGGAGGCCGAGACTAGAAGATTCCTGAGATTAAAGCCTGTCTAACATACATAGTAAGACTTTGTCTCAAAAACATTATTTTAAAAATTAACAGAAGAGAATCTAGCTTGTTTGTTTTGTTGTTTTTAATGAGTCACATCATCAACATGTTTTTCAGTAAGAGTTCAAATAACTTAATACAAAGAAGCCAGTCATCAAAATGGTTTATAGAGAGCTGATCCTGCTGGGGGCTTACTCAAAAGTAGGAAATTTTATAAGCTGGAGAAAAGACATGTTTATCCCCAGATGCTAAGGCGAGAGGGCATTTCCCACTCCAGCACAACTCATAAACAAGCTATTTTCTCCATGAGACAGAGGCCTCGTCTGTTTATGTAATATCCGTGAACTCAGTGCTACAATAATAATAGTAATCCAAGGTGCTTATGAAACAGACCGTTTGCAACAGGGTAGATAAATCTTTTCTTCCACTTTGTATGTGAAGCCGATCTCCCTTCCAGTTTACAGTCTCCCTTGATACACACAAATTCATTCTTGTGCAAAGATCCTGGGGTTCCAGAGGTAAATTATTTGTAAAGAAACTCTCTAACATGGCCAGAAAGCAGCCCTGTGGAGGAAGGCAAAGGCCTCTTCAAGTTTCAAGATGAAGTCAGAGCCCCTGAGTCGACAGGAGTCATAGCACTGGGAGAAAAGGAAACAGCCATTTGTGAGGAGTAAGGGAGGAAAGGGGAGTGGCCTTTGCAGCTACCAGGCAATTCTGGAAGCCCTCCAACCCTGTGTACACCACACACAGCACAGCAGGGAGCCCCTCTCCACTCATTATGGCATTACACCCCTCCCACATCTCACTCAGTACCCTACACAAAGCTGAGCATTGATAAGAATCTGACAATCGATTTGAGGGCTAACAAATAGAGTTCCCACTGGCTTCTTAATAGCAGAGAATTAAGTATGAAAAAAACGAGTAGGAGGTTAAAAACAAAAACAAAAACAAAAAAACAAACCACGCCTGTTAGAGGAAAACTAGTTTACACTGGAATCCATGCTGGCAGGGATGTGGTCATGACCATGTCTTCATTTCTAACTTCTTTTGTTTCTCTCTCTTCTTTTCCTTTGGTTGTGTTGCATCTATTCCCCCACTCAATCTGTAGTTTTGGCTGCTGGGTACAGTGTGCTCTCTCCACAACAGTTAGCTCTGAGTGGCACCACCCATAGGTCAAGGGCCAGGGCCTTCCAGGTGAGTAGACTGGAGGACCAAGGCCTGACCCAAAGGCCTGGTAATACTGTAGAATCTAAATGAGGCTTCGGAGGAGGAAGATGCCCTCCTGAGATCACTGGCCTGTGTTGGGAGCCACAGTTGGGCGGATCTCACCGTTTGAACGTGAAATCTCTGCCACTCTGCTGAGCATCTTCAGTCTCTGGTGGTCCCTAACACCGACAGACTCTTTCCTCCACCTCTACGTTCTGTAAGCTCTTGATAATTGTCTCCAAACTTTAGCTAGCTTAAACTCTGCACCAAGCAGTGCTTACTGTTTGCAAACACGCAAACCCAAACCAACCCTTGCAAAGATAAGGATAGTAACCCACACCAGTGCAAGGGAACAAACACCACCAAGACAAAGAGGCTGCAAATAAACACTCATTCCTTCCCTCTGCTCTCATGCAGCTTAGAGCAGGAAGGCTGTGATACTAGAACACACCACACTATCAAGATGATGTGGCATCCTTGAATTAATCAGCAAAGGGTAGGCTCCAAGGTGACAGGGGTCCCTCAAGTGCACAGCTGGAGAGCACGCAACAGACTCAAGGACCACAACATGGAAAACAGGGCATGGCTGGAATTTTGGCCTCTCATTCTTATAGTCAGAGGTCTTTCTGGAAGCAAAGGTCATCACAGGAAGCCATTGAAAAGAAAACTCTTAATAGGGATGCTGAAATGTCGCTCTTCACAACTGATGGCTTCTAGCAGGGTGGGGGTGGGGAAGGACTAAGGTTTCTTTAAGGGGTTGGCCAGAGGCCATTTGACCATGACACAGTGAGTATATGGACAACACGATGTGGATTTGTTTTGTTGTCTTCTTTTCTTCTTCTTCTCCTCCTCCTCCTCCTCCTTCTTCTTCTTCCTCCTCTTCCTCTGCTTCTTCTGGTGGGGAGATAGATGGGGGAGGACCCAGGAAGACTAGGAAGTGAGTTTAATCAGGGTGCACTATGTGAAATTTCCAAATAATCAATAAAAATATGCTGGAAAAAAAATCATGACACCTGACCCACTCACTGCCTCTGTCTTGTGGCTCTGGAACATAGCACTAACCTCATGAACTTAAGATCCAGCACCATATCCACCCTCCAGCCAGCAAGATTTTAAAACGGGAACAAAGGATATGCCTCTCTTCCTTTAAGGAAACCTCTGCAAACACTGGCCATACAGCCCACCAGACAGAACTTACATCACGGCTAGCAGAAAAGCTAAAAGCTGGTCTTTAGTTCACTAGGCTCTGCTTACCAGAAAAACAACAACAACAACAAAAAACCACCAGGCTTTTCTATCAGTGAAAAATAAGAGGAGAGGGGCTGGAGAGATGGCTCAGCGGTTAAGAGCACTGGCTGCTCTTCCAGAGGTCATGAGTTCAATTCCCAGCAACCACATGGTGGCTCACAATCATCCACAATGAAACCTGGTGCCCTCTTCTGGCCTGCAGATATACCTGCAGACAGAACACTGTATACATAATAAATAAATCTTTAAAAAAAAAAAAAAAATAAGAGGAGAGAAGAAGCCTCTAGCCTACTCTCCAAGTTCAGCTACCACCCTGGTACAGGACAAAAGGTAATAATAGGCTGTGGAGAGACAAATGGGCAGGCCTAACACCTCACAAAGCATGCTAATAGCTACAGAGCTCATACTTCAAAAACCAGAGTGAACTTCCTTGAAATGATCTTAGAGATCATTCAGTTCAAATCTCCCATTTGGATATTAATGTTTCATAACTATACCATTTGACAAAGATAGGCAATACTATACTTTAAAAATACGACATTATCATTCATTTGTAACCTACCAATTCCTTTGCTAATTATTACAACAAATGCTTTAATGCCTTTTTAACATTTAAATCACCCGTGCAATTAGCACAATGTCTAATAACAAGTGGAAATGGGCACATAACTTTTGCGGGCCATTTAATAGAGCTGTGGACACCTCGTTGCCGGGTAATAGACAAGGTGACCACCCTTGATGAACCAAGAATTAAAACATGCTGCGTGTAACACACAGGGGATGAAATCTACAGCACTTTTGAACTGAATCTCCATTTAGCTTCAGATATTAACACTTTTAGAAAACTCATGCGACACTAATATTTAAGAAGGTAATAAAAAACAGAACGCCCTGAACCCAGGAAGGCTCCACGGGCTCATTCTCACACTCCGTTCTCCTACAGGAGGCAAGATGTGTGGCACACCCAGGGACTGAAAACCAACTTATCTGCCTTGACTCTGATAAGAACTTAAACTTGGCACTCAGAGGCATGAATCCTAGGAATGTGAAAGGCACCAGATGCATCTGTTACTTTTCTTTTGCTGTGGTAACAGCAAGCAGGCAAGGCAATATGCAGAATGAAAAGTCTATTTTGGCTCATCCTTCCAGAAGCATGTGAGTCCACCAAGACAGGAAGGCAGAGGAACAAGTAAGGGACAAGTTGGCAGCAAGTACAGGGATCACATCTTCAACCACATACATAGGGCAGAGAGAGGAAACAGGGAGAGGCTACGAACTCAAAACACCCAGCCATAGTGAGGTCCTCCAGCAAGGTTGCACCCTAACCCAAACAGTGTCACTGGGTTAGGAAGCAGGTGCTCAAATGCCTGAGCCCATGGAGGATGTTTCTCACTCAAACTACCACACTGTGAAATCAAAAGAGAACCACAGGAAACTGACAGAATAAAGAGGAGAAGCGTGAGTGTTCTGGGCAATGACTCCAGATGCTGGATTCTGGTGTGATAGTGCAAACCTACAAGCCCAGCAACTATGAGGTGGAAGCAGAAGGTCTGCAGGCTCCATGGCAGCCTGAGCTACAGAGCAAGGCCCTTTCCCAATTAAAAAAAAAAAGTGTGATGAAATTCATACACTACCAACCACCATTGTCCAGTCCCCAATATCCAAGAAGCTTGATTTCACACAAAGGGCGACTCAGCTGTCGCTATATCGGTGACTGTAATTTTGTAGGCTGCCCCTGTATGCAGGACTTTCCTCTATGTTTTGGTCATTTTGCTACATATGTAAGCAGGGAAGAAACCAAGACATCACTTTGGCTAGGAGGAGGTATGGACATTTAGGGACTAAGCAATTCTCTAGTGTGTTCTACAATAGAAAATAATCTTATAAAAAGCAGCTATGACAAAATATTTGCATGCATTCACTGTGAGTCTGGGTTGCTTTTTTTTTCACTATGTAAACTCACAACACAATTCAAATCACAACAAACTATTGGTGACAGTGAGACAAGAAATAAAAGCTTTTACTAGGAAAATAAAAGCATCAATAATACTACATGCCCAATGGCCATTTCCTCCCCAAGTGAAATGTCTCTAACTCGACAGAGACAGACGGGATGCACTTCACATAAGTGCAGGTGGCAGCGATGGGGGGACATGTGAAATGGGATACCATGACAGTAAAGGGAAAGTTCTCTCAGGAACAAAGACCTGCATGACCTGGGCCCACATGCTAATCACCCCGGGACTTCACAGGAAAACTCAACAGGAAATGCACCAGGTAGTGATCAGGGCAGAGTTCAGCACATGGTAGCCGTCACTCATTGATACCAGTGATTAACTTAAGTGAGGGAGGCTTAAGCACATATGCAGGGCAGCCCCATGTCTATGACACACTGTAGGAGAAGAATGTTACAGGACTTCAGTGCCAGCCACCCCACTTACACGGCGCTGTGGGTGCCACACTCTAACTTGCCTCTGAACGCTAAGTAAGGGACTCTATGATCTAACATGAAGGGGCTGTTATGGAGGCAGTCTGGAAGGAGGGGCTCTGGACTCCTTGGGAATGCCCTAACCCCAGCTCATCCCTCTGACTTGTGCTTCTCCTGGCTAGCTTCCCAGATAGCATGGTCAGCAACACCTGAGGACCTGTCAGAAATGCTGGTCCTTGGGCACTACCACAGGCCCCAGGAGGACCGGCAATCTGTATCAGCTCTGGGCCTCCTAGGCATGCTGACCTGACCCATGCTGAAGTTTGGGAGCCTTGGGCTTGGCTGATAATCATGAAGATGGAAAGACTGCCTTTTGGCTTTAGGGGACTAAATACCCCTCCTCTCTGTAGATCTTGCTGGCCAGGCAATCTACCTTAATCAGGCAGCTTTGAGTTCTGCGAAGAGACCCTGTCTCAAAAACTAAGGTAGAGAGAGATAAAAACATCTGTATAAATACACGTGAACATGCACATCCCAACCAGAGGGTCTGCGAAGCAGGTGGCTGGCCTTACTAACTGAGGCCCCATCGCAGATTTTTAAATTAGTCTGATATATGGTTGGTATCATCCAACTTACTCTTCTAGCTCTCTGTGGCCTTGCTAACACAGTGGAGACACCTCAGGGACCCTGCAAAGCTGCAAGGATTCAATTCCCACACAGCCTTCCCACACAAGGCCAGGACTGAGTGCACCTTCAAAGACACACCTGCTCCATCTGGCCACATTGCTTTCAGGAGGCACCCACTCACTGTGGGCCCCAGCTCTTTAACATTAACATGTAGGGTGGTGTAGTGAGGAGGTTGGGTGATTTGATTTTAGGCGACTAAATTCCTCTCCTCTCTGTAGATCTTGTTGGCTAGGCAAGCTACCTGGATTATTGGATTATTAAGGAAAAGTAATTCTGTTTCTAAAACATTCTGCAACTATGTTCCATTGAGAATGAAGATTTTATTCAGAGCTCATTGTAAGATATGCAGAGCGTCCAGCTTATTAGGAAAGATCTACATGGAGCCAAGGAAGTGTAAGCTAATGAGGCACCTAGGAGGGTATGAAAGGCACCCAGTGTCCCATGGCCTCCCAGGCAGTGTTGGAGGCAAGCCACCTAAAAGGAGAAATTAAGCCACCATGCTTCTTTCATTTGCATAGGTGACTGATAACATTCAACTTGCTACAAAGTAGCAGGGCATCTTGGTGGGGTGTGGGGCTGGGGTGATGGGCACAGATGCAAAGGGTGCATTAAAAATGAAAATACCAGCCGGGCATTGGTGGCGCACGCCTTTAATCCCAGCACTTGGGAGGCAGAGGTAGGCGGATCTCTGTGAGTTCGAGGCCAGCCTGGTCTACAAAGTGAGTCTAGGACAGCCAGAGCTGTTATACAGAGAAACCCTGTCTCGAAAAACCAAAAAAAAAAAAAAAAATGAAAATACCAGCACTCGGGTGGCAGAGGCGGGTGGGTCTCTGAGTTCGAGGCCAGCCTGGTCTACAGAATATATTCCAGGACAGCCAAGGCTACATAGAGAAACCCTGTCTCAAAAAACAAAAAATAAATAAATATATATATACACACACATACATATCACCACGTGGGAGGTAGGAGGATCTGAGTTCAAGGCCAAACTAAAAACAGAGTGAGTACCTACCAGGACTCCCAGAGCTACAGAGAAACTATATAATTTTAATTAATTAATTAAAATACTATATTGTGGGTATACCTCTATAGTAGAGCACATTAGTACCATAGACATGGGCTCTGGGTTCAACCCCCAGCACAACATTAAATAAAATTCCTCTTTGATAATATACTAATAAATCTTATACGTAAACTTTTCTGAGCCACAGCTAGGCATCTGCTGATCATTATTCTGACTGTGGTTTACTGTTACCATTTGAGTCTGCAGAATGAGTGAAGGAAGCATGGGCATAGGCCTCATCCAGCCACCTGGAGGCTTGGGTACAACAGAAGGAACATCTAAGGAAAGGAGCTTTCCTGCCTGGTTGCCTTCAATCGGAATATGTTTTTCCTGCCTTCAAACTAATACTGAAGAAGCAGAGCATTCTATCTTGAAACAGACCTACATCATTAGTTCACCTTGTCTTCAGCTTGTTGACTTGCAGTCTCACCACTAATTGGCTTCCATCATCACAACAGCCAATCCCTGTTACAAAGCTGTTTACTTATGCATGGG
The DNA here is from genome assembly GCA_907164525.1 of Lophiomys imhausi. NCBI lineage: Eukaryota > Metazoa > Chordata > Mammalia > Rodentia > Muridae > Lophiomys > Lophiomys imhausi. Next base: position 2,875,093 of record CAJQZJ010004687.1, on the reverse strand, counting down.
TGTATACATGAATATATGTGCATATATTCTATTTCTTTGGAAATCACTAGTTAGTATAGTATCAGTCATTTTTTAAACTTAACCACAGAGGAAAAATATACCTTTTCATGAATATTGTATTGTTTCAGTGTACAAGAAACATCTGGATGCTTTGTCACTATGGAATATTATGTCGCAGAATGGTGCAGACTAATTAACAATGATGAGCGCACCAGTTGAAGAATGATTCCCAAATATTTCAAAGAGACCCTAACACAGAGAAGCATCCCAGCAATATGATACAATACTGTATAACCTGAAAGCAACCTTTCCCTCTGTGGGTCACCACACTATAGATGCACAAGATTCAGTTCCTTCCAAGAGGCTCCTGTCATTTGGAAGGGGGTTATTTTCAAACAACAATGTATTAGTTTGTTGCTTCTTTTATTATAATAAATAAAATATTACTACGTTAGTACAGTAAGAAAATTCACAAAGAGAAACTGAAGCAATGTAGCTTTTGTACATATTCTCCAAAGCACAAAATTAGGCTCTCCTTCGACTAACAGCTTTAGAGATACCGTGTCATTGTATATTTTCCAGTGACTATTATGAAAAATAGGTCAGAGCCTAGATTTAAACTGAAGATGCAGCTAATACTGGGCACGTCAACACTGAGACAACTCCCGGCTGAATCTTACACTCTCTTAGGGTTTTAAAAAGATTTCTGTTAATAACAGATAGCCCCAATTCTAAAGTGAGGTACTCTAATTCTGAGTGCCCAAGGCATGTCAGTGTCAACAGAGTGCACATGCCTCATCTTGCTGATGCTGGCAGGAATCATGTTTCCCACACACAATCTGCAGGCATCCTCTGGACTTGGCGGGGGAGAAGAATGGGGAAGCAGAGAGACAGCAATGTAACAGAAGAGAAGAAAGCTCTAAGAAGAGGTGAGGGAATGGGAACGAGCTTGGGCATCGTTACACTCTGGTCTGCTATGGGAACAGAATCAAAGGCAAAGGAGGAAGAGAAGAGTGAAGGAGAAAGAGAAACAACGGTATCAATAGAGCTCCTCCAATGTGAGAGGTACCACAAGGCTCCTGCTCAGCCCAGAGTTGTTACCCAAGACAATAAGCCAAAACACCAGCAATTACACAGGCTGCATCTGTACCAGATACAGAGGAAGGGGATAGGGAAGGAAGTGACGAAGGCCGCAGGGGGCCCCTAGAGATGGAACAGAAAATGAGTGTGCTGGCAATCAGGGGTCTTCCTGTTACAGGGCTCTCTTTATTATACAGTTATGATCTGATCCATCCACTTTTATTCAGGAGACAAAAAATATCCTTTTAATAGTAATAGTTACATAAAACGGTACCTTTTATTTGGTTTTGAATAATCTTATTAAAGCTGGCAAGAGGGGTCCTTGGATAATTCTAGCACTAGAGGTGGAAAAGAAAGAGAATCCAAAGTTCAAGATCACCTTGAAAGCAGAGCAAGTCAGAGGCCAACCTGGGCTACATGAAACCTTATGTCAAAACAAACAAATATTCTTACTGGGCAAACTTAAAAGTGAGCTACTTCACACAGTCATTCAGTTTTCCTTTAATTTTCCCATGAAATCCAAAGCCCAAAACAGTAAGAGAATAAGTATCATGGACAAAGAAAGAGAAAATAAAGCATTGCTTTACCAGCCTACATTCCCAACATCCCCCCCACCCCCGAAAAAAAAAAAAACAATCAAAACCCAGACACTTAAGCCTGGCTCCCTACCTTCCATCTGCCTTTTCAGATGTGTTATTTCTATCTATTCTTCACACCCATCCCAGGCATCTACACTAACTTAGCTTCACACCTTAGGTGCGCCAAACACCATTCCTTAAGTCTGAGTGTGCAACCACGAATGGATGATAAGCCCATACCTGGGGCTCAGCCACCCAACACCCTTCCATGTCTTCAGCACATCAGCTGAGCTCACCCACGGCCCGACACCTGCGCCCACACCTCCAGCAAGCTTGTGCTCACACTCTCTGCAGGGCTCCTGGGCTTGAACATCCTTTAACAACTCTACTGAGTGAAAATGGACCACCAGAACAAGAGCCTGCTTGCACAAACCCAGGAAGCCGAACTGCAAATGGGCAGGTTGGCAGGACTGTTGTGTGCGGTGGTCAGGAGCAGAAGGCACGCAGGGGTGATCATTCACCAAGCCGTGCTGAGTACTCACCCTACCTCACTGAAGACAGGACATCAACAGTCCAAGGCACAAAGATGAGGGGCAGACAGACATTGATACCTGTGTGTTGTGAGCTCTTTGTTTCTGGTAAGCAATTAAGAAGAACTCCAGCTTCCTCCAAAGAATTTTTCTTAAACATAAATGAATATTTGATCAATAATTTTACCATAAAAGTTTATCAAATAATCTAACTTGAGCCAAAAATGCCAATGAGGACCTTGGACAGGGACAATGGAAACACTCTTCCATGTCACACTGAAGGAAATCTACGGGATAAAAGCCAATGTCCTCAATATATCTCAACACCCAGGATCAGTGATATTGCCCTGCCCAACAATAATCTGAACCAGAAACTCCAAGAAACAGAAGGTCATAACATTCTGGCCCGGACAACCCTCAACAAAAGTTACTGCTAGGGCACCCCATTCAGAGATAGGAGGACACAAGAAGAGGGTTTTTTTTTTTTTTTTTAATTAGCCCAACACAGATTTGAGACTCAAACCTGGCTATCTTCCATCAGAACCCAAGCTTTTTGTCATTAAATTACCTGGCCTCCCAGGGGATCAATTTTGCCTTCACGCGTCACCAAATCCAATCCAAGCCCCTCACCGTGTGTTTGAGGAAGGTAAGGTTGAAATATGCTAGAATATGTGTCATTAGCTTTAAACTCCCAACACAAGACTGCCTCAAAGTGGCTGTGATTTAAAGAGGAACGGTGTATGGTATATGTCTGGTCTGGACAGTCACACCAGGGAAGAGGCCTCACACCTCACCAGTATACCCAGCCAAGCAACTATGCATTTCACTACACAGAGTGAGCCAGCTCTTCCATGACAGGAAGGCCATATGTCATTAATGAACAACCCAAAGCAGGAAAAGGCTATTCCTTCGAAGGGCAGAAATGAGCTTGTGTTTAATATTAGAAGTGCAAATATCTTTTATACTCAAGGAATCCTAAGCCAGGATGTATGAATAAGCTCATAGAAACCTATACAAATACATTTAACACAAATATTTCTCAAGTGAGGATCATTCTTCAGCTTTTCGAGGGAAGGGAAGGAATTGATTCAATTCTCTCCCCATCCCAAAACAACAGGAAAGGCTAAGTGGCTTTAGAAGACTTACAACAAACAAGAGCATAGGAAACGATGATATGGCCTCCCCCAAAGATGTGTAGTGTCTTAGAAATTGTACTTCTGGCTTTTGAACTCCATTCACTAGGCCATGGCATCTAGGCTGTTAAAAGATGCCAATCAAAATTAGAATACAAACCAGCGAGCATGAGCACACACCTCTCCTAACGTCAGTCTTGTACAAACTCACATTATTGGAGTCACAACTTTTCCAAAGCTTTGTAAGCCTTGAGCAATACTGGTAAGAAGTTTCCTACAGTCCAGGATTTGTTTTACTAAATGCATCTTTCTGAAAATGATGGGTTGTTTAATGGATGATGGGTACAAGTGTGGTTGCTAAGAAACGCCTTAGAGGGTCAGTCCACTGAACTTTGACATAAAGCCACAAAGTCATCACATGAGGGGGAAATGAGATTTTGTCATCACCAACAACAATAGTAGCCAGAGTTGTGGCAAGAGTCCCAGTTCAAGTGCAAATCGTGAGCCCATCTTTCTGTCACTCTGATGAGCACTGCATACAACCAGGCTCCAGCAGATGCTACTAGAATGCTCTTTACGCTCCTACCCTGGAGGCCCTAAGCTACAAGGAAGTAAGGCTGAGCAGGAAGAAAATGGGAAAGGTGCCATTTGTTGACATCATCAGTGTGACTGACTGAAGGCCACAGACCCCACATCCCTAGTGAGTGTTGCACAGACACTGCATGAGAAGAAGATGCAAGACACCTGGAGAAGGATACAAGGTCCTTGTGCTCACAGCACTGGAAAGCCAGAAACGCTAAGCATGAAGACTGTTCTCTTCAACACAAGGAATTTATACCTGTCCCATCCACATGCCTGGGGGGATGTGGTTTATAGCTAGGCAATCTTTGCTATTTTATAAAGTCAGGCTTCACACGACTGAGCATGGAGCCCTGTTTCTCAGTCAAAAGTAGCCAACCTTATGAATGAGGTCACATGCACTTTGCAAAGGAGTTTAGTAGCCTGCTTATTACAAACCTTCCTCCCTGGATCCCTACCTTGAGCATGGCTTCTTACTCAAGAGAACCCATTCTTGTAGAAGAGGTCACACTTGCTTTTGCAAAAGACATGTACATTGCTTTAAGCTCTGGTGTATAACTGTCATGAGGAAACCTTTTCCCAAAGCTGTACTATGTCAAAAATAAACTACTCAGGGTCAGACTCCAGAAGTTTCAATCAGCTCAGCTAACTAAGTCATATTTGAACTGGGTTTCTTTCTTGCCTCTCACAGTTTGTTTTTCTGCTGGCAGGAGAGCTTGCAGGGACCACCCACCTCAAGACACCAAAGAGAAAAAAACAGTAAGATGTATTTATATTGATATTCTGTGGGCAAAATTATCCATGAACAGTTGTCATTTGATAAGGTATGTGGGCACAGGGACCCATATGCGTACGATACTGGGAATGTTCCCTGTCTCACGTGGGTGACAATAGCACACCTGTATAAAGCTATCTAGTCATAAAATGAAGACCTGTGTACTTTATAGATATGTACACACAGAGTCAGGGTGAAGGGTGTGGACATTTCAATCCAATCGCAAAACTATAATTACAGAAATAACTAAATTGTGAAAGCATTCTTTAAAAAAGTAATTGTGCTACTTACCAAGTCGAGAGCAAATCTATTTTCCACTACATCTTCAATAAAATCCTCTAAAAGGAAGGCAGTGACAGTCTTCATCACACGTGTATGGCTTAGCAATGGATAAGAGTTTTCCTTTTTAAAATAGTTGTGTGTAAATGGTGTGTCAGAGTCAGGAAATATATACTAGAGCAACCATGTTGAGGTCACAGGCGATCTCGGAAGTCATACCTCACTTCTACCTTGACTGAGGCAGGGTCTCTTCTTGTTCATCATTGAGTACACAAGACTGGCTGGCCTGTAAGCTCCCTGGACTGTCCTGCCTTCTCTCCACCTCACCTCAGATCCACTGTAATTACAGATCCACGCCACCACACACAGCTTTACCTGGATTCTAGACATCCAAACCCAGGTCCTTGTGTTTGTGTGGCCAGCACTTCGTCCACTGACCCATCTCCCCAGACCAAGTACAGATAAAGTCTTTCGGCAACACCTCAAAGCATTAGTGAACATAAGTAAGGCAAGGCCACGATTCTGAATGCCACAACAAACCAACAAAATCATGTTTAATGGCACTCCACAAATGGAACCGCTGAGGAAGCATTTTGGATCCTAAATCCTGAAATCTAAATAACCTAACATACCTAAGTCAGGGTAATGAGAAAGGACCCTGTCTTGAATCCTGACCAAAGAAAGGTCACCCAAAGAAACCTGGTGAGAAACACTCAGCTTCTGAAAACCATAGCTCTGTTTTCTTGTGCCTGCCTTACAAAACCTACTGTTGGGCCTCGGGGCTGGTGGGAATGCTTTCTATTCTGTAGGACAGAGAATGCCCTGGTTCATAAATTGTGAATAAAAGCCAGTTAGATTTGTAACTCTGTTTGCTGTGTTTGGGCTTTTGAAAGCACATAGGCTGTCATTATCTTCCTCACCATCATTATGGTGAAAGCAACATTTAAAAACAGATCTCAACTCCTATTCATTAATCCAGCGTTAAGAGGTATGAAATGCCCAGTGAATGTGAGCTTTCCATACTGTCCCCACTTTGGGACAAAGACAAAAAAAAAAAAAAGGAATAAAACCCCACAGCATTATTATCATCATCATCATCATCTTAACACAAAATTAGAGGCCTAAGAGGTATCTGGCACTCCTCAAATGCCACCTAGAGAGATCTGGGAAGTGAGACTGCACATCGACCTCCCTTGTCTTCCATCCTGTGAGTCTTGAGTGTTCAGATGCCTTGTTAGCAGCGGGTGCAAATGTGAGAAGCACCATGCTGCTGTTCTGCATGTTCTGACAAGACCATGAGGAAACACAGTCCCCGGTGAATCAGACAGCCCAGCATGCCGCCTGATTAATCACCAGAGAAAAGGCCCATATGGCGTGATGGGAGAATGCTAGGGAACACACAGGAAGAAATATGTAGCTAGCAGTAAACAGAAGAAAGGGGCAGGTGAGGGGGGACCGGGCGATGGCCACTACTAAATCTCCTACTGCCTGTGTTTCCAGAAACCCAGGAGCCCCACTCAGCAGCTATCAGTTCTTCGCTAATTGCTGGGATTCCACAGGAGACAGGGCAGCTTGCCCGGTGTGGAAGCAAAGTCTATCTACAGCTGCAGCTTTAATGGTGGGGATGAGCATTTGTTTCTAATCAAAGTGGTTAGGCGGGTTCACATATACTTCCTGTGGAGTATAACAGTAACAGATGTAGTAAGTGGGAAAAGGGGTGTACACGCAGAATGGAAATGACACAGCTGAGCAGCGTACGGCTCCTAAACTCTGAAACTAAAACTCAAAACGTGAACATTCTAGAACAAGGTAAAAGTCACCCCCGCCCAGAGTTGACCCTCCTAAGACACACAAGTTCACTTCACCATCCTCCAAATACACCGAAGGACCACGGCTCTAAGAAGTAAATTATACAGAAATATGTTATAATGGCTAATAAAAGTAAGCAACCAGGGAACTCACTGAGCCCAATTTAGTTATAAATTTCCTTTAAAGTTGAGTTAGATATAAAGGCGATTAGATTCAAGCTTTCAGCACTGGGCTGGATGACTTTAATATTAATTTCCATCTAGTCAGATCTATGCAAAATCTCACTGTTGAACCTGTTCAACTGATGTGTAACCTCACCCTCCCCCCCCATCTGTGGACTTGCACGTACCTCAGAACAAAATGTTTTCAGCAAAAAATAATTTTGCTTTTCTGGGTGGGAAAACATGCAAGAGTTGCAGAAGGACCTCACAGCATGGCCTTGGGGATCTGTGAGCTGACTTACTTCTTGTTTGAAAAGTCAACTCAAGGGACCTTAAGGAAATCCACGAAGGCACAGAGAGGCCGAGGGAGAGCCAGGAAGGGGACACACCTTGTCACTAAGTCAGGATCAAGTGTCAAAGAGGTTAACTCACCCCACTGCAAACACTCCAGACTTCTAACCCTCCCTGACTCCTGGGTTCAAGGGTCCTTAAAACTCCAACTATGAGACACTGACTCTCAAAAATCCTGGAGTCACCTCAAAAGCAGCCACTCCAAGGCTCGGCCTCCTTTTGTATTTAGCCCAATTTTTCGGAAGAGGTTCAGCCTCTCCAATTCCATGCAAGTCATTCCTCAGAGTCTGTCCTCCTCAGCACTTCCACAGAGAATCAGCCTTCTTTTGTTGCCCTTTTACTCCAGTGAATTCAGACTATCTCCTAGCTTTTGTTTCTCTACTGTAGTAAAGCTACAGTGATGCAGCCAGACCCAATTTCAGCTAAGGTGACAATCACCTCAGAAAATACAGCAAGCCTGATTTCGTGGCTCCTACCACATGACTAACTGCTCTCCACAGCGGATGTGTGAGGCTCCACACCACCATGCTCAGAAAGGGATGACAAAGGAACTTTGAAATGGGAGGAGAAAGAAGTCACTTGCCAGGTAAATTAATTTCCAACACTGACAATTAGAGAATGGAGATTATCAAAGTGTGGTCCCTACAGAAGTCCTGAGAGTCCCCAAGATTGTTTCAGAGGTGGGGGGGGTCCAAAGACTGCAGAACTCTTTTAACACCAGCACAGAGTGGGTGCAAATGGAAGACTGATAAAAACGGAAAGCCTAGCCATTCTTTTGACTAATATTTCTTGGTTTGGAAAATAACTATTTCTCATAAAAGTATGCCTTTTATGTGAACATGCTATGGTTATAATAATGTTTTAAATGAACTGATAATTTTAAATGTTCTCAGTATCCATTTTTAAAATGGTAAAATATCAAGATATAATCCATATAAACAGAAGTTGGGGGGATCCCTCCCCACTACAAAGGAAATCTGAGGTTAAAGGGTACAAGAGGTACAAGTCAGCCCGTGGATCAAATCTAACTTGCCGGAGTTTGTGGGTCATGGTGAACAAGCACACAGCTCTTCACAGCTACCAACAAATCAAATCCATTGTGTGTATTTATGTAAGTAAAGTTTCATTGGCACACTGCTATGTCAATCATTTCCATACTCTCTATATGACTCAAAGGGCAAAGTTGAGTAGTTACCTGAAAAGACTAGAGTAGGAAGAATCCTAGCTGTTCATCCTCCATGAGGCAGACCCTGGACTATGGCTATTTTACATAGATTTAAAAGAGTCCTTTTTCCCATAACTAGTGATAGTACAGCTCAGTGTCAATGGAGTGTTTAGTCACAAATGGGACAATACACAGATACACGCTCAGGGGTCATGGATGGAAAAATGGGGTGGCGGGTGTTAAGGGCCAGAGCTAAGGGAGGACCAGAACAAAAAAAAAACAGTGTCTTCAGGACAGGACAGGACTGACACACTTAGTACTCATACCATCTGGTAGCCTGCACAAGATCAAAGGAGACAGTGTTCTTTCTGGCAGGGAACCCACCCCCAAGGGAAGGGCACCTAACAGTGGATGGCTTTGGGTAAGGGAGAGTACATTAAGGGTGCGGTTCCTGATAAGTCAACCATAGTCCAATGGTTAGTCACAAACCCATTAAGTATATAGCAGCTCAAATTAGTGATTCTCTTTCTGCCCCTCCCCCCCCTTTTTAAAGCAGACAAGAAGTTATGGAGAACATAGAGTGAATCTGGAAAAAAAATGGGGTTAGAATCAGGCCAAATGCAATCAAACTAGACAGTATGAAATTCTCGAGAGGCATCTGCCACAGGGACAGGGTGAAAGAATCTGGGAGTGGCCTTCCCCTTCATGATATTGCCTTGTATACCCCAGTACCATATTTGGGGACAGTTATGTACTGACCTCAACAAAACTAATCCCTCCTGCATACCACCCACAGTGAGACTCCACCCTCCTCTTCTTCATCTGGAGAAAAGCTCATAAAGTTGGTTCTTTCAGACAGGGTGAGCAAGTCCTTTATAATTCCTGCTTCACAAATAATATGTCAGAGATATTGGGTCAAAAGGCTGAAGATAGATCCTCCAATGTCATAGAGTGAAATTGGGGACCGTCCAGGCAGCCAGCTGTCTGTTATTTCTTAGTTTTGGAATCTGCAATTCCTGTATAGTCAGATATATTTATCCTTCTCAAGTCTCTAATGTGGTTGTAGACTAGATAGTTATAGTCTCACGGTTAAGTTTTAAGTTGTTTAGGAATTAAAAGGATGTTCTAGGTCTAAGAAGATGTTTTTAGTTGGTGGTGCAAGTTAAGATGGAAACTGAGTTAGGTACAGAACTTTAAATTCATCAAGTTGGATAGATAATAGAATATTAATATCAGTTGCCAAATATGTATGGAGTGGACATTGGGAATGTATGTTGTACATTATAATTTTCATAATTGTGACCTAATTGTTCTTATTGTATTTATTGTTACAAGAAAAAGAGTCTTTTATTGGACTAAAAGGGGGAGATGGGGGAAGATACACCTTAACAATAAAAAAAGGTTGGTGCTTTCAGGTCCCAATACTGTTTCAAGTGGAGGAGCAGTGATGTCAACTAGGAACCTGTTCACACATGAAAAGGAAGTAAACATCACCTTTCACAAAAAAAAAAAAAAAAACTTTCTTGCTGCTACTGTGCACCACAAAGAGCTAGAAAGGAAGAGTTTCTCCACTGAAGAGGCACAGGAGTTCCTGCATTTCCACTGCAGACTTGTTTTCCGGTGTAGCCATCCACTCTTCTATGTATCTACACCCCAAAGCATGGGGAATGGGGGACACAAAGGAGCTATCAGTAAGGAGGCACTCCGCAAGAGAGCTCAGATTCTCATTAGAATTGAGCACATGTCTAGGTTTTTAAAAAACGTGTGCTTAAGATGTCCAGCAGTAGTCTCACATATGTTGTGACCACCTAAAGATGAGGGAGAGTCGGAGACCTTCGATACAGATGAAGATGTGAAAAGGTTTGTTCTCTGGGCAACACTGGCAAAGCCAGTGCATATTCCACAGGGTGGGGATAAGGTCCAGTCAAGTAAAGTGACTGACTGACATGCAAGCTTGGGGATCTAAGGTCAGTGCTCAGGACCTATGTCAAAAAGCCACAGTGGCCTACACCTGAAAGTCTAGCACCACCAGGATGACAGAAAGGCAGGTAGGTCTCTGTCTTCCAGGGCTGGTCTCAATACATAAGGCTCAAGCCAGTGAGAGATTCTGTCTCAAAAATAAGGTAGAGACTGACTAAGGAATGATATCTTAGGTTGAGCCCTTGCTTCCATGTACAAAAGCAACCACACATGTATGTGCACACACACACACGCAGACATGCACAAGAACAAGTACATCCCACTCAATTCATACCCACACTCACCATGGCATCGAGTGTTCCTAAAAAATGGTGTCTTAAATCCCCGTGTCTCAGTTCAACACATCTTTGTCCTCTCAACCCTCTGGCATTCATTAAAAATGCTGTGCATTTATTTAATACAGTAGTGCTTTCTAAATTGACACTACACACCGTATAATCAATAGCATCTTTAAAGAGAGCTACTGTTCCCTTGGCAAAAACAATAAAATTAAAATTCAATAAACAGGAGAGCCATGTTGCACTATGCTACTACAACCTGTAGCAAGCTACAGAAAGAAACTGTCACCTCTCAAGAGAATACTTGTGTGACTTTAAAGAAACATCTAACAGACCCAGAACAAAATACAGGGCTGGGCATGTAGTTCAGTGGCAGCATGTTTGTCTAACAAGTATGAGGCCCTGGACTCAATTCCAGTGCACCCACCTACCCGTGCACCCCCCAAAAATAAAAGTACAGAGAAATCAAACCAAACATTTCAATGCCTGAAACTGACTGAACTTCCTTGATAGCAAAGAACAGAAAGATCCTTTTAGTTCCAGAAATCCTGCCATCACTTTAAAAAGAAATCTGAGATCGTGAAACCACTAAAATAAGTAGCAAAAACTTTCAGACTCGGCTCGTTCACACATTTCAACACTAAGACATGAGAGCCCAAGCCAAGGCTGGAAGACAACTCTGCAGCAAAAGAAAATGCAAAGAATTCGCCATGGTGTCTACTTCCCAGGCTAACATGGATAAGTAGGTGGGTACATACATACCATACATACATACATACATACATACATACATACACACATACATACATATATTTATATATCCCTCTAGACCACTGCAGACACACAGAATTTTCATTCAACATATAGACTGAGAGTCTTCTAGATTAGGGCATGGGGTTACTTTTTGTCCTATAAATGTTTGCATAGTACCCCACCACACAAGTAGGTCTCATTTAAAATCTCCTTCCTAGTGATGGGTACCAAGGCCATTTCAAGTCTCACACCAGTCCAAGGAGCCTTTTTGGACATGAACCTCAATGCGGTACGGGTGTTTCCCCAGAGGTAAATTCCCTGAAGTGGGGTCACTAAGAGAAAAGAATGTGTATTTGCACTCTCTCTGATAACTGATCAACTGCTTCCCTAAGAGTTCTCAAAATCTATTTCCAATGACATGGCTGCAGAAAGCAGCAGTGAACTGATAAAGGACTTTGATAGTGGCGCTTCCGGATGTGGTGTTTTATCAACTGTGTTTATCTCTGCCAATCAACATGACACAAATTATGTTATCTCAATTTGGTTTTAATTTTACTTCACACACACACACAGACACACACACACACACACACACACAGACTAGCCTCTGGCCTCCATCACTCTCATTTTTTTCCCACTTGGCTATTTCTTGAAGAATTAAGAATTAACTGGCATTGTGTTCCCATGTGTCTTAGCACACATTTTCTCTTTAAAATACTGTTCCCCATCTCTCTGAAATGACATGGTTGGCCCTCAAGCCCCGTGGTGTGTGTCATCCCTTACCCAACTCTGAAACACCACTTACATGTCTCTTGCATCCCCTAATTCCTCTTCAGGAACTTGACTGGTCTAGAGTCAAATGCCATTGTGTTTTCTTCCTTCTCCTCCCCACCTGACCATATTCTTTTGGACCAGATTGTTTCCTGGTCTGCTCCCTTCCCAGTATTTGACTTTCCTTTTCTTATCTCTCTGTATCTATCTTACCCTCTTGTTTGTCTTCCTGGGACTGGAACCAGTGTCTCCTGCATGTTCAGTCAGTATTCTACCCTTGGGGTACAACCCCAACACTGTCACCCCTGCTGAGGGAAGTCCCAGCCCACTAGGCAGATTCATTATTACTGTGCCCCAGCACCTAATGGGCAGAAAATGTCAGCAGGATCCACAGGACACTGCCTAACAGAAGCTACTGATGTGAGCATATATTCAATTACAACGCATTACCTAGGCAGTTAAAGATAAAGAGTTCAGAATATAATAGAGGAATCCGGTGCCAAGTGTAAGAAGTGGAAGTATGTGGATTTTCTTTTACATAAAATATATAATTTCCCATCACAAAACCTAATGGAAACATAAAAATCATTTATTCTAACAAGTTTTGGACAGGTATTAAATTCACAATTTCTCATATATTAATCATTCATACATCTTGCTAAATAGTTGGACCTTAATATGATGCCTGCCTCTCCATAAAACCGAAGCCGCTCACGTAATGAATGAGCAAATTGCACTTTTAATATCCTTCCACTGTTAATCCTTTTTTCATTTTGATTCCAAGGAATAGCAACCAATTAATAAAAATTCTTAGTCTCAAATCATATCCAATTGCTTTAAGAGCAACCATCACCAATGACACTGAGAAGACAAAGAAAATGTACAATATGCAAAAGAGCTTGGATGTATGCTTTTTAAAAGGCGGCTAACTTCCACCATAAATCTCTTATCTCTTCTCATTTCCACATAAGACAACAGCAGCTTGTGTCTGCCCAACAGCTCATACCAACTTCTCCTGAACAGGTGTGCCACTTCAACTAATAGATCTGCACTATGGTGCTCAGTCTTTTTGACTGACTGATTTTTATTTTATGTGCATTGTTATTCTGTCTGCGTGTATATATGTATGAGGCTACCAGATCCCCTGGAACTGGAATTACAAGCAATTGTTAGCTGCCATGTGAGTGCTGGGAACTGAACCTGGGTCCTTTGGAAGAGCAGTCACTGAGCAATCTCTATAGTCCACAGTCTTATTATTCATACTGTATAGCTGAAATTCCCCCTAGCAGACTGCTTCAAACAAAGATGTACCACTCCTAACTTGCACAATGGAGACTGGAACACTGATTTGTCCATGGGGTTGGGGCATGCAAGGAAAAAGAATGGTATGTGCAACTTATGAGTAACATCCAACTCTCATCGAATCATTCATTACCTGCACCACACCTTTGTAAGGAAGCAAGACATGGTAGCAGAAAAAAAATTCAGTATTAATCATTTATTATTCAGTGTTTAGTACTGTAGTAGACATAGAATAGAGTGTGTATAAATGTAAGAGTACTGGAGGTGTTGCCAGGAGTGCATGTGTGTGGGGGTCAGAAATACATGTGTAGTGGATGCCAGTGTGTGAGCCCACGTACAAAGACCAGGCAAAGACATCAAGTGCCACACTCTATCATTTTCTTCCTTTTTCCCTTGAAGAGGACTCTCACTGAATTTGATGCTTACCAATTTTCAACTAAGCAAGCAGGCCCTAGGGATTCCCCTGCCTACAAACCACATGCACATCCTTCAGCCCCTGTCTTGGATCTGCTGGGGTGGGGAAACAAGGCTAGAGACTAAAACTCAGGACTTCATGCTGGGACAGCAAGTGAATGCTCCTACCACAGAGACCTCCCTCCAGCACAGAGCACTCATTCTGTGTGATAAGAGCATCCTTCCACCAGTAAGTGACCCCTGAGCTCAAAGAGGAGTCCTTTTGCCTGATGTGACAGATCTCAGGAAAGGCGGGCTTACTTTCCATGGTAAGACCGGTTCACTTGGCAGGCTTGATGCTGTGGCCTGTCCCAGTAAGAACAGATCATCCGCATACTAACCTTGCTGAGAGATTTTTCCAGAACATACATAGCAACAGTATGAAAATACATTCCTCTTCTACAAAGCATGATTTGAACACAGCACGGCACGGCAGCCCCATTCTGTCCCCTTCTGCCCAAGGTGGCTCCACGTTACCAAAGCTACATTGGATGGTTTCAGGCATAGCTTGGAGTTAAATTCCACAAACACACACAGCCAGGCACACAATTATTAGGCTGGTTCTGAGAAGCATTTACAAAGACCTACCCAGGACCACACTGGACTCTGCATATCATTCTGAAACAGCTCTTCTCACCCAAATTCAAAATAAACTCTCTCAATGTTAGTGCATACACTGATGATACTTGCAGCTTCCTGATATTCCATATTTCAAGGACGCCGTATTTTATTTAGCCAACCCTGCATTGGCAGAAATATAATGGTTTTATTCTGGTTATGTGAGAACACAGTGTTAGGTCTCAAACTCAGGACAAATGGGTAACTGAGGCACATAATTAATATATCAAAGTCGACACTGATCACCAGCCAGCATGGCCAATACCTGTCACAAAGTCCTGGCTCCTCTCAGCACTTCTCACCCTTCCCCCTTACCCTAATCTTCTGTACCCCAGCCCTCATATTCCCTTTCCCCCAGCTCCTCTGATTCCTATACAATCTCAGTCATTTTGGCTATGTGGTCTCTTGGTCTCCTGGTTCCTCTCTATCTCTCTCGTTCCTGCCTACCATCTCCCTCTCTCCTCATGGCCCAGTTCGGTCTGGACCCTTCCAGATGCCTGTGGCTGTGCTCTCCCTCATATCTATAATAAACCTTCTCCTGAACCCATACCTAGGAGCAGTCATGCCCTCATTTTTCTTTTTCACTCACATAGCATACTCCCAACCCCAAATCAATCATCCTCTAAGCATTATCTTCTGAGAAATATAAAGAAACAATGTGCTTTCAAGTAGACAGTTCTGAGAGCTAAAACACCCTCCCATTTAGTCTATCACCTATTAATTTCTTTGGGGGAGGGGGAATTCATTCTCTAGAAAAAGACTGGCCTGATCTCAAAAGCCAACAGGCTTTCAAATAGCTTTGCCTCTGTCTAGCCAAATCCAAGATTTTTAAGGAGAACAGGAGTCAAGACGAGGAATCATGAAAGTGACCAGTCTTCTCTTAGGATGTGGAATCGATAAATGGCACAATGAACACCTTAATACAGGATAAGGATCAACACACCTCTTTATGAACTTTCAGGCAAAATCACCCTGAGTGCACAAGGTACCCAAGCTTTACCTATTTAGTTCATGCTCACTCACCTGCCCTCCATTTTCCCACATCCACTTTCCTTCCCATGCTTCCAGTGGCCAGGCAGAAAGGATCCTGAAACAGCTGCTGCCTCTAACCCGGGCCCACATCCAATACAAAGACAATTAAGCACTCTGTGCTAGAGTGACTAGAGAAACAGAAAAAAGTGAATGCAAACTGCACTTCTGTCCTAACACACATGTGCATGCCCTCAGGCATGCGAGCATCCATGCATGCACAGGCACGCGCGCGCACACACACACACACACACACACACACACAGAGGCTCATATTCTGAATGCTTGGCCCCTACCTGGCTATTTGGGGAAGCAGGTCACTGTGGTTGGGTTTGAGTTCATTATCCCTGGCACCTTGTTCTCTGTCCATCTATGGTATGGACAGCTCTCCTCCACCACCATGTTCCAACTTCCATGATGTCCTGCCAAATGACTGAACTCCCTGAAACTCTGAGCCAATTTAACTCTTCCCTCTCTTGATTACACTGGGTAGTCTGACACAAAATGAGAGCAGGAACACATGGCCCTGGGAGTGTCTGCAAGCCTGTCTTCTCTTTCTAATGTTAATGGAACTCCAGAACAAGCTCCACCCTTCCGGGAAGTGAGGGTCACCACAGGAAGCACTGCCTCTGTGTTCCAAGCCATCTGCTACTTAAAATTAGAGTCAGTGACACTGTCACAACAGGCAAAGGCCACTGCCTTGCTGGGACTAATGCTCTGGCAAAGCTCCACTGCTCACCTAATCCAGGGAAGACATGGGCAGAGCCCAGAGGAAGGAAAGATGAGCGCAGCCAAGGATGTCGAAATTACAAGGGCCCTGGCTAGAAGATATGCCCTTGCTTGCTGCTCCTGCTAGAAGTTTTCATTTCTGTGCATTGAGAGGGCCATTATTTGATGGCTACTAACACCCCAGAACATGTCAGAATACAAGAAGACACTCCCCAAGGCTTCTCGCCTTAAACAGAAGCTGAGTGGGGCATCTTTATTTCTCTGGCCAACTACTTTCAAAGATAGAGACAAGCCTCTCATTGTGATTAACACACTAATTTCTCTTTGATTTTTGGAGAGAAATGATTCGCTAACAGTCAAAACAAAGACTAGGCTTCGCCAAGCTCCTGTACCTGGGCTGCACAGAAGTGCACCAAGAACCACATTTCTGGAATTCGGGGTCCACGATCCATATTTACGTTGCCACTTGAGCAGTTGTATCTGAATTTCCAAAGCCGCCATGGTCATTAGCATCCTAGGACAGAGATTAGGGCAGCCCTGCTAGCCTCTGCCCATGTCTCAGTTTAGACACCCTAGAAGAGAGTGGGTGACCAACTATTTACCTGAAGGATTGATCGCCCAAGGTTCCTGCAAAGTGAATTTCACAGAAGCCACAGTCTACACTATAACTCAGACTACCAAAAAAAAAAATACACTTCCAATGTCAATAACCATCCCTCTAGATTTCACCAAGAGCAAATAAAGCAATTTATTTGTACATCTACGTGTGTATATATGGGTGTGCAAATATATGCCATTTGACCATACCATAGAAGGCAAAGGAGTTACTACATAAATCACTCCCCCCAAAGACGTAAATGCAATCACCGCATCAGTTGGAGAGCATTAGTGGCATTAGTGCAGCCCAAAATATAAATAGTAGCAGTGTTTTTCTTGGGCTGTGAAATAATTCAATTGGTAAAAGTGCTTTTCTTGCAAACACAAGAAACTGAGTTTGATCCTTAACACCCAAACTAAAAAAAAAGAAGGAAAGAAAGAAAGAAAAGAAAAGAAAGTCTGGACATGGTGGTATATACCTCCTGTACAGGAGAGGCAGAGAAGACTGGTCACTGGCTAAATCTGGCCAGTCAGCATTGCCTAACTAATGAGCCAAGACCTAGTGAGAGATCCTGTGTCTAAAAATAAGGTGGACAGCCATGAAAAATGGTACCAAGTTGACCTCTGGCCTCTATGTGCATGTGTATACGCACATAAGCCCCACACACAATCTCCACTCTACCCAACCCCCCACAATGGTTCTCATAAGATAACAGTTAAATAAAATGTTCATTCCACGAACACAATGTATAGAATGATGATTCATTCTTTCCATTTATCTATCTATCTACCTATCTATCTACTTATTTTGGGTTTTTGAGTCGGGGTTCTTTATGTAGTATTGGCTGTCCTGGAACTCAAATCTGTAGACCAGGCTGTCCTCAGACTCAGAGAGATCCTTCTGCCTCTGCCTGCCGAGTGCTGGGGGAAAAGCATGCACCGCCATGGCCCAGCTGAGTGATGAATTCTTACACAATAAAATGTCTTCAAACAGAAGCCAAGGTGTCTGGGCTAGGGAAGGTCTGATTCACTGATTTTGGCTTTCTAACCAAGTACAGGTCCAAAGTTCCTCAACCCTGGCATCTGTTCCAGGCTAAAACAGAGAGCAGATGTGTTTACATACTTCCCCTGTTGCCTGAGAAGACACCCAAGTGGGGCAAGGTTAGTTCACCAAACCCTAGCATCTGCTATTGGAAAAACTGATACAAGAGAACCCAGAGAAAGAAGCTGCGGGCGGGGATGGGGGCAGAGTGTGCCCTCCATTAGGCAGTGACCTAGAAAGAGGGTGGCACACACTTAAAAGTAGCAGCTGGCAAGGCCCGCAGAAAATCGAGTTCTGCAAACACAAATGTTAAGTCCTTTGCTACTGAAAGCACGGAGGTAGGGAGGGGGTGTTGGCCCCTTTCTTCTGCTCGGAGTTGCCAGGGGAGTTGCCAGCGTCCCGCTCAGTCAGCGGCCAGATTAGACTGCGCCAATTCACCAAAGACTCTAGGAAAGAGAGAGCTGGAAGAGCCTTCCCTGCCGGGCAGCTAATCACTGGCAAAGCTGAGACCTGCTGCCACAGCTGGTGGCCGCTGAGCCTCAAAAAGGGGCCTGGATGAGCTCAGGCTTCGTGGCTCTCAGCTACCACAAAAGTTCACAGCAGGGGTGACAGAGGCCTAGACACAGCAGAGGCTGCCTCTAGGGACTCTGTTCCCTCAGTCAAATGAAAGCCCTCTTGGCCTTGAAGTAACACCTGTGTAAAATCAGAAAATAGTAAGTGTGGCACGAATCAAAGACTGCCCCAAGGGATGGCGCTCTAGCTTTCCTTCCTCCTCTATCTCTATCTCCCCCTCTCCCAGCCTTCCCCGACAACCATCTTGCGAGACCTGAAGTCGAAAAGTGACACCAGCCACAATTCAGAAAAGCGAGACACCCTCAGAAGAAGTTGAATGGGCCTGTCTCCAAACCATGTAATTAAGAGCGCCTGTTAAAGAAGCAACTTGCTGCATCCCGACCTCCTCTTCGGCAGGCAAATCTGAACTTCCCACAGTCCTATCCACATAATGGTGTGCGATTAAACTGTCTTATTCTGGAGCTCTCTAGCAGACATGAAAACAAAAAAAGTCATAATCCTACCATAAAGCTGTCATATTCTGAGGGCTATTTAACAAATTGATTTCCCGAAAAGGAGCAGGTTTACACATTTGCATACCACCCCCACAAATGCTTCGGTGAGGGAATGCAAATTGGCCTCTAAAGGATTTGTCTAACATGTTAATAAAAAGATTTCTTTGGCCAGCAAAGCTACAAAGTCCAACCTAAAAAAAAAATCATTATTTCCTAACCCCTCGGTCTCTCCCATAGTTTTGTATAAATATAAAACATAAAGATTTCACTTTCTTTGCACTGTAATCTCTTGCTAAGGAAAGAAGAAAGACAATCAAGCAGTAATATTGACAAGACTCCTAGTGCCACGTTTACAGAGGTCGAGGTGGGTGGTTTGGTTGGACACACGTGTTGATAAATCCATCTTAAAGGTGTGCACCCCAGTAGTTATTCTTAGGGACTCATCATTACTGTGACAAAAAATCTGGGAGGAGAAAAAAAAATCAAGTAAAGGAGGAAGGATATGTTTGGACTCACACATTCACAGTCCGGTCCATCATAGAGAGGAAAAAAGAGCATCAGGAACACAGAGCCTGTGGCCACACTCCCTCCATAATCTTGAAGCAGATAAAAGTGATTATCACCGCTTTCCGTATTTCACATGGTCCACGACTCTGGCCCACAGGAATGGTGCTGCACATGCAACATGGGTCTTCTCACCTCACTAACCTAATCTAGATATTCACATCAGGCATGCTCACTCAGTGGTTTCCATGGTGACTCTAAAACCCACCAAGTTGACAATCAAGAATAACCATCACAAAGGCTCAGAAAAATGGTCAGTTATCCTTATGTGAAAGGACAAGGTGCTAGGGCACAAGCATATGTCACTACGGATGTAGGTCTGCAGGTATCTGGTGAATGGTAAAATATGGAGACTTGTAGCAAATTCCAGATAAGATCTTCAAGTTAAGCTATTGCCAACAGTTCCATCCCTTTCAACTAGAAATAAAGAGGCCACTTGCTTCATTTGGGGGCTAGTAGGTGGTATGGTCTGCTGGGTCTCTTCTTCCTGGTCTAAAGTCTACCTCCTTTTTGCTTGGCTGGTTTGGGGAGTTCCTTACTCAACTTACTTTCTGATTTAATGCATACAGATATAATACAGTCAAAGACAGAAAAGGAGGGACAGTG
Organism: Lophiomys imhausi; assembly: GCA_907164525.1. Classification (NCBI taxonomy): domain Eukaryota; kingdom Metazoa; phylum Chordata; class Mammalia; order Rodentia; family Muridae; genus Lophiomys; species Lophiomys imhausi. The sequence continues at coordinate 2,854,864 of CAJQZJ010004687.1, read as the reverse complement.
AAACCCTTAGCTCCTCCTTTAAGCTCATCCCAATTTTCTGGTGACACCTTGTGTATATCCCATAAAAACATTTGGGTTGAGGCAATGGTTCAGTCAATTAAGTTTAGTCCCCAGAACCCATGTTTTTGTTAAAACTGTATATGGTGGCCCATTCTTGTAATCCCAGCACCAGGGAGGCTAAAACAGGGCAACTCCTGAGACTTAATGTTGAGCCAGCCTCACCTACATGGTGAGTGTCAGGGTAGTAAGAGACTGGAGAAAAGGAAAAAAAAAATGGAGCAATTGAGTGACCACACCTGAGACCATCCTTTGGTCTCCACAAACAAAAACATGGCTTTATCTAGATTTTATAGTGCAATTCTAGGGAGCTGCAGATATAGATACAGATAAACATATGTATCTGATCATAGGGAGTTGATTAGCTAATTGTAACAGCTGTCCATATGCCATTACTTGGGGGAGCATAATTTATTAAAGTTATCCCAATTAATGAGCTGTCAGGTCACCTCCGATTTTTTTTCCCCCAAATCAAATGCTCCTTTGATGAACAACCTTGGTGTGTGTCACTCTGCACTAGAGGACATCTAGAGAGCATGCCCCATGCAGGCAGAGGAGGCAGAGCAGAGAGTAGGTGACTGCGAAACCGTGACGGCCAAAGCCTAGTCCCTTCACAGAAACCGCACCAATCTACAGTCCTCTTCGAGGACTCATTTGCCCACAGCCTTGTCATTTTGTCATGGCATATGCCAGTTCTAAAGGGCCATTCACTCTAGTGCAGGCTACAGAGTGTCAGTCAGTCTCCACCCACCCATTCCTACCTCCCAATTCTACTACCTGATAGCAACACAGATGGCTGATCTGCTATGCAGATACAGAGCCAAGGTCCCCCTCTATTCGTTCCTCAGGTACCTAAGTTCTCCACACCTCACTCTCCTCACTGGTCAGAAAGACAGGCGTGTGTACCCTCCACTAAATAAAAGCTAGTCCCTCCCTGTTGCTCCCTGTCTCATGAGTAAACATAGCCATGTGCCAACCATCGTCGGATGAAAGCTCAGCAACTGTTTAAAATAACTGCATTTCCATGCACAGCCCATGCGTGGTCACTAATCCTTCCAAGCCCCAATGAGAGATCACCTCAGCAAGAGGACAGACACCTTCATACGCTAGCCTGCTACGAACTGCCCCTTCCTGTGCCCCAGCAGTGTGGCTCGGTGAGCCAGAAGTCAATTAGACTAACTGAGGCTGCACCTTGGGGACAGAAATTAACTGTACCAATGTGTTGTTACACCTGCTGACCCAAGGCTATGAAGGAAATAAACAAGAGGATGTGACAGAAATAAGATATGGTAAGAACCCTACCTTACACAGGAGGGCAGCCCCACAGAATGACCTCTCTAGTTCCCTCCTAAACCTCCTAAACGGAACCTGATGTTCAGCTTCAAACATTTAGGATCCAAGCAGCTTTTGAGTCAAGTGAAGCTTGTCCCCAGCCAAGGAATCACATATGGGGATCTTGGGGACACGGGCTGCAACTGGGTAAGATCTTCATGGTGTTCTGCCTCCCAACTTTTCTGGCACAATTATCAACTACAAAAATTATTGCACCATGGTGTCTATGTTCTTTGAATTAACAAAATAACACAGATGAGGCAATAAGATCTCTGCGGAGACAATGCACAACACTATTTTAATTTTTAAAAAAATGTTTTCTCACCGGGCGGTGGTGGCGCACGCCTTTAATCCCAGCACTTGGGAGGCAGAGGCAGGCGGATCTCTGTGAGTTCGAGGCCAGCCTGGTCTACAAAGCGAGTCCAGAACAGCCAGAGATACACAGAGAAACCCTGCCTCGAAAAACCAAAAAAAAAAAAAAATGTTTTCTCCATCTTTTTTCCTATTTTTAAAAAAAACCTTCTTGGCCAGACATTTCCAACTCAACATTCATGCCCTGCCCCACCCACTTCATAGTTTTGGTTTGGTTTGGTTTTAATTAGAGGTGTTGTATGGAGCTGAGGATTGACCCAGGGCCTCATCATGCCAAGTACATGGTAGACCACAGAGGTACAAGCCTAGCCCTCCACAAAGAATCATGGCGCAACCTTCCCCATTCAGTTCAACTTGCTCAGATAGGACTTTCAAGGTCTTATGTATCTCCCTCTCCAGTGACAGTTAATAATTCTCATCTTTGACCATGCAGGAGGAGATGGCTCAGTGGGTAAAAGAGAACACGAACACGCACATGCACGCACTCGCAACACACCACATACTAAATACATAAATAATTAAGTAAACGTGCAGAATCTTTGTCCCGCTCCTCACACATGTTGTTTCATTCAGCCCTCAGGAGCGTCTGACAATATGAAAAGAGATTTTACATTAAGAGAGAGACAATGTGAGTGAAGATAGAAATCAGGATCCAGACAACTTTAGGGAAAGCAGACTCGGGTTAAACGTACTCAAGGCCCCTCAGAGGCAGAAAAGACATTCTTACTCCAGAGCCTCAGAGGCCAACGACCATGGTCATTCCAACACCCTGTTGGTGCTTTTCAAACTTCACTCCCAAGTTCAACAAATCCAAATACTTTCCCTAGTAAATTAAGCAAGTCAGATCTCCCAGTCCCTCAGAATTTTAAAGGAAGGTTTCAATCTCCATTAATCCAAAACTGAATGCTGGTTCTGAAATTGCCCTAAGCACAAGGTCTGGGTTTGGCTCCCAGACAGAGCTGTAAATGCACCAGAATCCAAGCCCCAGCTGTGGGGACTTTGCATTTCCCACAGGGCTGGCCTATGGATTTCCCACATAAACCCACCCTGGGTTTTCGAATTCCTGTCACATGCCAAAATGGAGGTCTTCTAAGCTTGGTCACATGCTCTTTGCTTCTCCCAATGCTACCCAAGTGTGGCAAACACTGGCTCTGAGAAATCCACACCAAAATGGATGCATAAAGCCGTAAATGCTCCCACAAAAGGGCAAAAGTATAAAAGTAAATGCACACACTGTTTAAAAGAAGGGCCAAAAAACCCCTGGAGGGTTCCATTTGGCTGCAGAGATCTAACAATGCGGCAGTGCGTCCCAGAGATCAGCTAGCGACATGGAAATATGAGCAAGAAGGCCACGTTCAACTCACATGCACACACATGGTTAACGAACCAGGCGGGCCTGTTCAATAGCTTAAGAGGCAACACCCGCTCCGAGAGCCTCTCAGAAACACAGGAACCATCTCTGCTGACTCCAGGAATCAAGGGGAAATTGCCATCAGGGAAACACAACTTCCCAGGCCCACAGTGCCTGTGTCCAGCTCTAAGCGTGTGGTCATACTTCTCACACTTCCACACAGATGCTGAGCCAAACACGATGCTATCAATGTAGCAACACATTCTGATCTCAGTCCCGAGGCAGTAATCACATAATTTCTACTTTGTGAGGAAAGGCTATTATTAAGTGCCTAGATTCAAATAAGAAGCCTCTTTTATAACTAAATTTGCCATGCCTCTAAAATGTGAGCTTCCCAGATGAGTCTCTGACGGGTATTTTTAAAGGCTTCCAGCACTGAAGTATGGGTTAAGTCCAAATTGAGGGAACACAAGAAAAAGAAACAAATGCGATACGCTACGCGGAAGGGGAGAACACTATGTCCTAGGCAGACCAGAACAATCAATGAGATTTCCAGTTTAGTTTGGCTGTGTGGTTTGAGAAAAGGCCACAAATTCAAGAGCACTCTGGAGATGGAAACAGCAAATAACCCTGAGGATAAAGAAACCGTTGAGTGTCGTTTGCAGCAGAGAATTTGGAGGTGAGGTTAACCAAAGCGAGTGGGAACCACACATTTCCTAAAGGGGGAAAAAATGACAACCTTCATCTGGAATTAGAAATTCACTTCCACAGAGAACTGCCCGCTAATTCTAGGATAATCCAGAGCAGCAGCTGTTACCACCGCCATCGCTGGCATGCAACCCACTTAGAAAACTGTCCTGAGTGATCAAGGTCCCTCAGGCTCTGCTGACCTCGCCCAAGGCTCCCAGGGTGTGAATGCTGTCAATCACCAGCCCCACTGTCTTAAGCCTGACTTTTGCAATACTGAGTGCAAAGGGCAATTCAGCTTTATGGAAAATAAAAACACCTCGATGGCTCCATAATGACCCACTTCCCAGCCCAGGTGTGACGTCAACAAGACACCTTGCGTACTGTTAGGCCTGAAACCAAATCCGTTTATCCCCCATAGAGGAGCTTTTCATGCCACATGGAAAGTTAAAGGAGGGGACTGCCCACTGAAAGACAATTTGGCTAATAGATCACTTATGTTCCCTTTGTCTTCCTCCTGCCATTTTCCGTTTTAAATTTTATTACTCTGGGGAATTTGCCCCAAACAGAATCTTCTTCGTGGCTTAGGAATTAATCCGCCCCTGCTGTTTATTCCTCATTTCGATTGATAATCGCCCATTTGTGACATCACAGTTAGCCACTTGTGGTGATGATTATAATGTCATGAACACAGGATTATGACTAGGAATTGGAAACGAAACAGCAGGGGCACTTGCTGCTGGGCAAAGAAGCTGTCTTTTCAAACAACCATCCCAGGAAGGGAGGGCAGTCAGGTGAGAGAGAAAGGCAAGACGCAGAGACCCAGTGGGCCAGCCAGCACCTGGAAGTATGTTCGATGACATCCATGTGCCACTTGATAGTCCACTGTAGATTTCACCAACCTTCAGCCCCAAGTACTTGAGTGTACCTCCTGAAACAAACGCAGTCTCCTCCTCAATCATTAAGACAGTCAAATTCAAACAGCTGAATACTGGTACAACATTATGTAACTTACAACCCATACTGGTGTTGCATGGATCATCCTGAAGTTTTAAGACACGTGTTTTTTCATGAGTAGCTCACTTCTTTTGTTGGTTGGTTGGTTTCCAGACAGGTTTCTCGATGTAGCCCTGGTCATCCTGGAACTCCCTCTGTAGACCTGGCTGGCCTCAAACAGAGATCTACCTGCCTCTGTTTCCTGAGTACTGAGATTAAAGGCATGTGCCACTATGCCCAGCTAGGTCACATTTTAATAACCAAGAAAATGGTGGGGCCAGCCATGGTAACATGTACCTGTCACACCAGCACTTGGAAACAGGAAGGATGAAGGATGCAGAGTTGGAAGTCAGTCTAGACTACATCGACAGATACCGTTAAAGGGAGAGCAGGAAACTGGAAAGTATAGAAGTGACTAGACATGGGAGGGAAACATTTTTTTTTTCAATTTTTCTCCGACGCCTGATAGTATCAGCGATCCCAAATTCAGAATCGTTACGTATTTAAACATACAGCGAACAATTCTGATAGCTAAAGTTCCCTTGGGGCCTAACTTGTATCTATAAGGGACCTACCTCATCTGTTTCCCACAAACACTCCGCAGGGCACAAGTCTCTACAGTGCACACTTTAAAGATGAGCAAGGAGGAATTGCCCCAGAGATCCACATATATGTCAGAAACTCTATCAAGGTAAGCTATATAAACTCATTGCTTTGTCGCCATGACACGGCTTCTTCAAATGGGGACTTCCAGCTAGCCTTCCCAGGCAGTCTGACATAAACAGACTACTGGAAGCCAGTCAACCTTTAGGACAAAGCGGGGCAGATCAACACCCCACTATAAGTGAAGACTGCAGTTAAGAGCACAGATTGCAGGGTCACGGGTGATCGGATGCTTTCAGCATGGATCACTGCTGTGTGGGCTGCCCTCTGAGTGGGTTTTATGGCTGGGCGTGCAGTGGGCAGCTTCCCTGGCATTATTAACTGCCTGCTTAACAGATCCAGGAATGCCATTTATTCTAAACACAGAGTGAAGGTTTTAGAGACCGAAAAAAGAAGCTTTTCACAAGCTAAAAGCTTTTAGGATGGGTGGACCTTAAATCGTCTATTTCACAAAGACAGAAATGGCTCCAGGGAAGTGAGGACATTATCACCTTTCTTTTTTCTTTTTTTTTTTTTTTTAAGAACATGAAGATATAAGATTAACTCAACATGACTGAAAACCAAAGCTGCTCATCTAAGCTGATTGAGGAATGGAACAAAAATTCATACCCTAAAAGCCAGGGCCACGCTTGGCATGATGGTTTCTGCATTACTCATCCTTGCGCATCCCAGGACTCCGAGTTTTCTACTGCCCAGCAAGTGGCACTGGCCTGAAGCCAGCAACTAACATTATCATGCCTTTCACCTTACTGCACCCTGTACGAGATCCTGCCAACTATGAACAGCTATGTGAACAGAGAACTCAATGATGGAAGCTCTTAGTCTACACCGATAGGCACGTGACTCCATGTCCTCTTTCCCCACTGTACCCTAAAGAAGACAGCAGCAAGGAGTGGTGGCCTAAGCATATCAGCTTCACAGGTGGAAAATGGGGACAATCTCCACTCAGAAGAGGCCACCATGCCTGTCTGGAACACGGCACTTGGAAGGCTGATACAAGAGAATGACAAGTATTAGGCCTAGGCTGGGTCATATAGAATACCTTACGAGGCACCCAGCAGACATATGAAACATTTCACCCATGTTTCTGATAAAGCTATGTAACTGGCAACTTTTTTGGTTTTTACCAAGACATGCACCGAAAATCTCAGATTTCTGACTTCTCTTAAACACACTTGGAGTGACTGTGGTATCTGTTCAGCCTGGCAAGGTTGGTAGAGCAGGTTGTGGGCTGCTCCCTAAAATGCCACCCCTGCCATTCATAGCCCGTCCCTACCAACACTCATTACAACTACAACCTCATCAAGAAGTGTGTGTGTGCACATGCAGGAACACACGTGCAATGCAATGTATATGGAAATCAGAAGATAACCTTGGGTAACAGTCTTCAGCTTCCACCCTGAGGACAGATTACTTGTCTAAGCAAAGGCACTAGTCCACAAGGTTCTAGACAGTTCTCCATCTCCACCTCCTACTTCACCTGAAGAGAACTGGGACTACAGAAATGTGCTACGAAACCAGGCCTTAAGTTGTTTCTGGGATTCAAACACAAATCCTCCTGATTGCCCAACAAGTGCCTTTTCCCACTGAGCTGATTTGTCGGCTCTGGACCAGACACTTCTGACCATGAAGGGAGCCTTGTCAACAACAAGCCAGGACAAGCCAGCACTGGTTGGAGCTATGGCCTCCACAAACTGGGTTACCTGTTTGGGCTGTGGCTTTGATTCTCTGCACCAGATACATCTTTGTTCTTCTCTAGCCCAGTTTGTGAGATTCGTACATTTTGCACTGGGACCGAGAGGATACAGTTTTAATGTCTAATTAGTAAATTGCTTAAGGCAACAATCGAAATTGTGAGACTGTTCCGGGAGTGGGGCAGTACAAGAAAAGTGGGACACAGTGATCCGGGCAAGGTGTCACAGGTCTCCATTCTCCAGGAACCACTCTTTCTTTGAGACTCATCAAACTCCATTAAATCCCAGGAACCCTGATCAGCTGAGGTTTCATTAGCTTCAAATGAATGAGGAGACCGAACCCATAAGCCTACACGTTAGACTCACATACACGTACTTACTGGGACCACTGTGTTGTTATAGGCCTAGCACATGGTAAAGATGCAGTATTTCTGGGACATATTAAAGAAAAGTAATACGAGTCCTTGGAAATGGAACAGTGTACTCAAAACTGTCATGTGCATTCTACCTGCCTAAAGAATCCCACCGCCGGCCTCCTTTCTAAATGTAATGACCATTAATTTGAAAACAGTATGATAGGCTACATCTTTGTAGTCACAGAATCAAAATCAATTATCATTTGGGAGTTAGCTGTATATCCATCACCGAAGGGGCAGCTCTCTGAACTCTCTACTCTCACTGTGATGCAGCCTCTGCTACTCCAAGATACTGGTGTCTTCTAGTCAATTACACCTGACTCAGGAGTGACTGTCTTCACTGGCACCGGAAACCAGGGGTCAGAGAATATTCTAGAAAATTCTAGGAAGTAGGTTCTTACAGACAACCTTAATGATTAACTTTGTACCGCCAAACCCCCAATGGGAAGACCTGTGTCTGGTAAGTGCTAATAAATGTAAATACAGGTGTGGGGAAATGCCTACGATCTGGTGATGCAAGATGCTTGTATTCAATTCAAAACGTGTGTGGAAGTAAAACGAGTGCTCGCATCACCATCCTCCAACAGAATAAGACTCCTGATCTTCAGGGTTACCTATTTGGGGCTAGAATGGCAGCCTGCATTCATCCCATACCCTGATTCCAAACACTGTGTCAATCAGGATATTCTGTTAGAGGGGTAAGACTGCCTACAAAACACAATCCCATTTCTTTTATAAAATATCTAAGCTGCACACACTCTAGGACAATGTCTGCACACAAAAGGCAATCCATAACAAGAGTGGGTGATAGGACCGATACAGGGCTGAGTTTCTGGCTAGCGTGTCTGGGTTTGCTATGCCTCCGCAGCAGATAAAGTAAGCTCAAATCCATCTTGTCCAAAGGAATTAAACTATGAAACATTCTCAACAATCACTTTACTAATAAAACACAATTTACTAATAAATTTCATTTTTTCTCTACTTTTCTTAATTTTGCTATTTTCATCTAACACTTCCCCCATCTCCCAGAGAAAGTTTTCCAGACCAGCAGCACACAGGTATCATGGATTAACAAAGCAGAAGTGCTCGAGCACATACACACAAACACAGAGAAATATCAAAGCTCCGCCTTTGTAAAATACATTGGTTGCTATATATACCACGGACCAGCCTTTACTAGAAAATAAATCGTGATTCAAAAGCTGTTAAATGGTTGATGTGAGTTTATAGGGCGTCAGAGCTGAGTGACAGGGAAGGGTAATGCTAGGGCTGTTTCTTGCTTTGTTGATTCAACAATCAGCACTGAATGTCTTCCATTCTAATTTATTTTAACTTCTGCTTAATTAAATGCATAAAAGAACTAATGTGTTGGATTTGGGTGTTTAAAATGACTTTCACCCAGCTGTTTTTAAATACACTAGGAAAATTCTTGAATATAATTGTTCTTTTAGAGGGGGGAAAAAAAGCACACCGTAACCATGACATTCTCACAGAGGGGGATCATCCTGTAGTGAGATGGTTGACAAGTTCTAAACAGCAATTCCACACCCAGAGTTAGAAAGGCATTCCAGAACTCCTCCAGCTACCTCATCGGGTAGAAAAGGTCGACATAAAATTATTGTAAATTTATTTTCTGCTGATTTAACTAACAGGTACAGGATAAATGTTTACGAAGCCCAGAAGCAGGCCAAGTCTCACACTGGAGGAGGCTAAGGAATCGGTGCCTCTCAGTTTTCTTTTTTAAAAATTAGCCGTTGTGGAGTTTTACTATGGCTTCAAACACATGAGGAAATAGTAAAATCTAAAGGGAAGAGGGGAGAGATGAGAGCAGTACTCTGAACTCTCTACTTAAGCCAAAATTATTAACACATCTGTATGAGTCAGTGGGGTTCTCTCAGGCATGGACGTGTAGTTCTTTCTAAAACCACAGCCTTTGCCTCTGTTCTATCATGGTCTTGTACTGGCGTTTGTGGGACAGGGTGCTGGGACTGACCTCAGGCCTTTACCAGGTCTTAATGTAAGGAATTAACGTTCTTACTCCAGCCCTCTTCAACAGTCAAGGGCTGTTCAGAGTTCTGGGATTAAAAGGGAGTCTGCAAGTGGGTCTTTCCTCCTCAACTGGTACCAGATGACACATTACACCTGCCCCCCCGCCCCGCCCCATGCCCCGCCCCACCCCGCCGCCCCGCCCCGTCCCATGCCCCGCCCCTCCCCACCTCCCAATCTACAAAACTGCCTCCACTGCCAATATTATTCTCATTTCACAGCCATGAAATATACCTTAATGGCAACTTAGCTCTGTGCTTCTCAAGCTGATATTTTAGCCCATAGAACCACTCAGGTGCTTTGTAATTTACCAAGAACTTTAATGCAGAGTTTTAGAAAGGCCATCTGACCAGCTGTGAGAAATGTCTATGGTTTTTCAGAAAGCCCAGAGAACTTGGTTTTACATGAGGGAGGGACAACATAACAACAACATCTCAGACTCCAAAAGATGAGTGACTCATTGAAACCGTTTTCTCTGCAAAGTGTTCGCCCTATGCCAGGGGAACAGCCAATAACCTTCATTAAACCAAGTGAGGCTCAGGGAAAAGATATTTTTCCTAATTTTTCTCTACTTGTCTCTCCTGGATCCCTAGACAGCAGGGAAGCTAAACAGCCTTTTACCAAACTGCTTCACACTCTCGTCTGGAGGGACCCAAAGGCATGCTGCATCTGGTCTACATTACCCCTCAAGGCAGGGCAAGCCTACGCAGAACAAGGAGGTCAGAGCTACAAACCATGGGCTGTTTTCTACAATGCTACACCATGATTTCTCAAAGAGCTCAGGAAGAATTTTCAAATGGCAATACAAACTCACCCATGACAAATCCCACCGTGTGACAATGGCCTGCACCAGGTCTAATGCCTATAAGCATGGCTGGGGGAAGCAAGGGCAGCAGGAGGAGGGGAGTTTTTAAATATGCTGCTTCCCATAACCAGTCCACAGCTGGAAGGTCTGGACTCCCTGTCAGAGGTTAATGAGCTGGTGGGTCTCCTGGAGGTCCCGCTTTGGAGGACAGCCATATGGGACGGTGTGATAAGCAATGGAAAGATACGGCATTGATCAATACGAGGGGCAGGTTGATACCATTCCAAAAAGAGATTACAAGCCTCCAAAGCACCGGAACATAATTTAAACAAATACAATGAAATGTATTCCTTCCAGAGGGAGTTTTCACAAGGACAACTCGGGCGTGCCTGGAGCCACACTGACATTTTAATGCCCCTGAGAGGAATTAATTCTGTGATGTCCTTAGATGACACTTCATTGGAACCCAATTTCACGATAAGACACATTGTCTCTCCCGGGCTTCCCAAATTTGTACATTAGCCAATGAGGACAGAGTTCCTTTGCAACTGAATTCATACCAATCTGGCTGCACAAAAGCCATCCCCCAGTCCTACTGCCTTCCTGGCCAATGGCTGAGCTGTGAGACACCTTTCCAACACATTTTGTATGAGTCAGATACTTACACCTATCAAAGGGAAAGGAGACGCATGGTCAAAGAAGGTTGAATAATTGTAGAAGGTCCACCACCTTGTGTGCCAGGCCAGAAATCTAGGTCTACAAAGACTCCCAAAAGTCTTCTTTGTCTTCTGATCTGAGTTTCACTATGCGGCCTAGCGTAAACTCATACTCAAAGACGTAGAGCAGGCTGGCCTTGAATTCAGAACCCTCCTGCCTCAGCCTCTCAAATTCTAGTCATTCAGGCCTACACCGCCATGCCTGGGTAGAAACCGATTGTTTTGGTGTTAGTTGGGAATAGTCTGAGAACAGGATTTTTGTCTTCTTTCCCACGATGGCCCAGCGCTCTCTACATAGACCAAGTTGGCTTCAAACTCCTGGTCATCCTCCTGCCTCCACATCCCAAGTGTGATGATTACAGGCATGTGTCATCACCCACGGGTTTGAATCAAAAACTCATAGCCACCTTGTTAAACTACCTCTTTCTCTTAAAGCCTTCGCTCACAATTCATCTGCTGCCACAGACAGAACATGTTGGTATGTGAGTCCCCATAGATATCCGTCACGATGTCAGTCCCCAACCAAAGTATGTCATAGTATCTTCCCAGTCCGTGCCAGATTGCTTCAAGGATGAGAGGCTTTTGCATCCATTCCACAGACAATGGCTATCACAAAAGTGATGGAAGCCCAAGAGTGTGTAACGGGAAGTCAGCACAGTGTGCTTCCAAACAAGGAATTCCTTGCTTAGAAGAAGGAAAGTTCAAGACATCCACTCACGCACAGTAAAGCACGTAACTGAGTAAGCTCCATGTTAAATAGAGAACTGCAACTGAGAACACAGGTAAAGCCTAAGATGCAACAGGAATGGCTGACGATACACATGCCAGGAGCAAGGAGCAGGCCGAGTAAGTACCAAGGTCCCTTCAAGCCTCTTACTTAAAGTTCCAACCGCTGTGGGGATGTCTGGGTGTGCATGGTGAGTGCCACAGCCATGACTTTACACACGACAAGCATGCACTACATGTACCACTGAGCTCCCCGAGGCCACCACCAACCTCACACACAATAAGTGTCTTCCCTTTCTTTTTTTCCAGTAAGGGGGGATTTAGCCCAGGGGCTTCCACATACTAAGCAGGTGCTCTAACAGTGGAATGGGTCCTTCTGTTTCTCAGGCTCAATAAACAAGAGACAGCTGAGGGCTGGAAGTGCTGCAGAAGTCTCAGGCTCCCTTCCACTGTTCTCATGGAGGCAAGCCCCACTTGCTCACAAGCCAAAGTCAGACTTGAAAATTCCCAGTCTTAGAAAGCAACCAGCATTCTTCACTCACAGAGAGACCTGAAAGTAAATGCCAAGGCTGAAAATGCAATGCATACTATCCATCTACCCGGGGACAGAACTGTAATTAGAAAGTATTTCTATATTAACTAAAGTTCAGCATAATGAATGAACCAAAAAAAAAAAAATCTAGGCCACTACTGATCCAGCATACGCTAAATAAGTATTCTATGCATTTGGTGTGAGCAGACAGCTTCACACTGCAGCTGAGTAATTGCAGATAGAAGCCTGTGTGGTGGAGGGAAGCTATCTAATTAATGACAGGCCCAGTGTTAGCACAAGGTAAGGCTTCAGCCAAGACCATCTCTCAGGGAACCACCTATGTGGGGATTCGGCTCGAAGATCTCATTAAAACTCCAGGGAAGGGCAGCCATGTTTGGCAGAGGTTAATGTTCACAAAATAACCTTTTGAAAACCACAATAAAACCAGCTAAAGCCTCATATTATCGCCTCTAATGTTTTTTGTGGAGTTTGCATGGTTTCCAATTTGACAAGAGAAAACTCATGCCTTGATCTCTCCCTTCCCCATTTCAGGAATCCTGCTGCCCGAAATCACAGTGCGTTTGCTGTGAAAGCACCCTGGCTGGTTCTGTTCTGAAATGTGTACAGAAGAACAATGAGGAGCGTGGAAACTGTGACGGGGCTGTCCTCAAATCCCACACAGAGTCAAAACCTCATACCATGGGGAAATTCTGTGCACGGTTATTTTTCTCTGCAGCTCCTTCACTGCACATTCACTCCCAAATGTCGCCAACTGGTTTGGCCATCCTCACCCTAGTTTTTAATATCTGTTAACTTTGTATTTCACTACTCTCTTCTAAGCAGACTGTTGGGAATGCCCTGAGGAAAATAAATGTTCTATAAATACCATAATATTGTTCAGAACACTGAGAACAGCATCATATATTTAGACCGTCAAAATATAAGAATTTTAACTAATATGTATTTGAAAGTTTGTGGAACTGTGGTTTGTTGAAATGTCCTATTTTTCCAGACTTTGTGTATAGGTGAGGATATTCTTACATGTTCAGTACACAGAGTCCCAGAAGAATAAATACTTGAGGGCTGGTAAGTGACTGTGGTCTCCACATCAACTATTAAAAACCTACTATTGGGAGAATCTAGGAAGAGTTTAATTTGGGCAGGGAGAGTCTGATCGGAATGTATCATATTAAAAAATTAAATTACAAATTGCTATTGTTGTAGCAAGATAAAAAGCCACCAAAAGGGGCTAATAGTTTCCAAAACACCCTTATTTGCAAGTACTGATAGTATTCACTGTCTATGAGACGTGATTCAAAGTATCAAATCACCATAGTATCAATAGATCAACTTAACGACCAAGAGCCAGACTAACACTTATTGGCGGGATAGCGTCGGACAAGACACTTTGCCTCCATTTCTAGGCCGGCTACACAGGTTAGCAAATATGTACATGCGTGTGCACACACAGAAATACACACATAACCTCACTGTAGATCAGCATGGCCTCAAACCTGTGTGTGTGATCTTCCTGGAAGAAATAAAGACTAATGCCAATGGTACCCATATGCACACATGGACAGAGGAAGAGAGAAGACCGGCAAGGAAATTCTTCGCAAAAAGGAACCCAAGCTAAGCCAGCAGGCACACCAGAACAGGAAGTAACCGCTGTTGGTTACTGTGTCTTTTCACTTGTTAGCTAGACCCCACCTCACAGTCTTTCGCATTTGGCTACTTTGTAAAAAATAAAGAATACTGACCCTTGGAAGATCAACTGCTTTTGACTTGGGGGAGGGCGGCTGCTCACATTCTTGCCTCACTTCCCAAGTGCCAGGATTACAAGCATGAGGCACCATGCCCCGTGTGGCACAAAGGGAGAAGGTGACTTAACAGAACCTTTCCACGGGCATATTCTGGGAAGCAGGAGGATTAAGAATAAAAAGGACAGGAGAGATGGCTTGGCGCTTAAGAGCACTCGCTGCTCTGCCATGAGGACCAGAGTTCGGCTCCCATCATCCACATCATTTGGCTCACAAATGCCTGTAACTCCAGCCCCCAAGAAGCTGATGACTTCTTCCGACTTCTGTGGCCACGCATGCAGACATAGAAACATGGGCACACAAGTACAGATGGTAAAAATAATCATAAAGAAACAGGATGGTAACTGTCACACACTGTGTGTCAGATCTACAAGACACTGACTTTCAAATGCCTGCACTGCATGTGCTGGCTAGTTCTTTGTCAACTGCGGAAAAGCTACAGTCGCCTGAGAGGAAGGAAACCCAATAGAGAAAATATCTAAATATGACCTTGCTATAGGGGGAAGCCTATATGGCATTTTCTTAGTGACTAATGGGAGATGGCCCAGCCCATTGAGGGAGGTGCCACTCCTGGGCTAGTGGTCTTGGGTTTTGTAAGCAAGCAGGCTGAGCAAACCATAAGGAGCAAAGGAGTAAGGAACTCTTCTCCATGGACTGTACATCATCAGCTCCTGCCCCCTGCTTCCTATCCTGACTTCTTTGGATGGTGAACAGTGCCATGGAAATGTAAGGGAAACAAATTCTTTTCCTCCTGAAATTGCTTTTGGGCACAGTGTTTCATCACAGCAGCAGTAACCCTGACTATGAGGCATATTCCCGAAGACAGGCTCAAGTACACACTTTGCTGTTGGTTTTGGTTGTAGCAAGGATGCTACATTTTGTAACGAAAGTTAAAAAGAACCTTTCTTTCCATCCCTATGTCAAGGTATATAAATCTTCCAAGCGGGAAATCTTCAAGAAGTTTATAGAAGGTGGAACATCTAATCACATATAAATGACACACAGTTGAACTTGCTGGAGCATGTTCTAGTTTGGCACGTCCTCATGAGCTACCGTGGCTTATTTAAGATTGGAGTTCTTTGCTATGATGGAGGGAGACTCAGATACCATTTCCACTGATATTTCAAGGCCATCTAAGAAAGAGTAAGGCTGGTTTTAGGCATTAGGGAGGAGTATATACCTGGGCCCATACTGTCAAAGTAGTTTTAAATGAATTAAACAAATTCAGGGGCCAGAGTTTCAGCAGGAAACATTTGTATGTAATTTCATTATATATAAAAGCTATTATTAAATTGAGGTCATCTATTCATTCTAAGTTCTGTTCTATGACACTTTTACTAATTTATTTTGAGACTAGATCTTATATATCCTACTATGGCCTTGAACTCACCATGAGCCAAGAATGAACTTCTGAACTTCCTGTCCCTACTATCAGGGATTACAGGAATCCAATACCATGGTCATTTATTCAGTGGTGGGGAATCAAGACCAGAACGTCCAACTGAGGTTTATCCCCAGCCTCTCTCCACCATTGCTAAATAAAAGAAATGTCTGGGCTGGAGAGGGGCCCAGTGTTTAAGTGTATATACTCCTCCTCTAGAGAAAGAGAGTTTGGCCCCAGCAGCCACTTTGGCAGCTAACAAGTAAGGTATATGACACGTTCTTCTGGCCTCTGGGGGCATCCATACGCACATACCCCCACAGAAAAACACACATGCATATTCATAAATTTAAAAAAAAATTTAAAAGAAAGAAAACAAAGAAAAACTTGACATGTTTTCCCTGAGTACATTTTTATCAGTAGGCAAGGATACATTTTGTCTGGGAAAATGTTCTGATTCATAAAATGAAACAGTGCAGTACTAGAATCTATGACACAGGTCAGAGGTGCGTCTCAACAGTCTGACATGCTCAGAACAAGCCTAGAAAGGTGGTTCTGTGGTTAAGGGCACTGGCTGCTCTTCCAAAGGACCTGGGTTCAATTCCCAGCACCCATATAGTGGCTTACAACCATCTCTAACTCCATTTCCAGGGGATATAAGGCTTTCTTCTTGCCTCTGTGGACACAAATAGATATGCAGGCAAAACACTCACACAGAAAAAATAAAAATAAATAAAATACCCCCCACCTCCAGGTTAATGTTCAGGATGAGCCCAGCACCAAGAATCATCTTGCCCAAAATATCAAAAATGGTATTTGGATTACAACTGAGAACCCATGTCTTAGACACACAGAAATGCAGTAACAGGAAGACCCCTGAAAGCTACTTTGTGTTTACCATCTCATCTGACCTTCAAAGCGACCCTAGGAAACACAATTTTCTCCGAGTTAGTCAGCAGAGACTGGAGCAGACAGCATGGAGAGACTGGGGCCACCAGCTCCAAGCCACAGCCTGAATTAAGAAAGAAGCAGAGAACCAGGCACAAGCCTGCCATGTTTACCACACACAGCGCCCAGAAGGGGAAATTACCGGGCAAATGAAGACTGGTAGGTTTAACTTAAGGGAAATGAGATATCTCAAGTCTCTGACTGGCTATCGAGTGGGAGTCTACGTCTCTGTCAAGCTCAGAAGTAAGTAATTCAGACAGCTAGCAGGAGAAGAGAAATCTCATCACCTTCGCACCAGTAAGGAGCCTTCAGCAACGCCCTTGAACTTGACCGGCCAGCTAAGAGGAAGAAGGGTTTTATTAGAGGCCTGGTGGTTTATTACACTCTGCAGCTCGTTCTCCTTTATAGGATTTTCTGCCCCAAACTCGATAGCCACCAGCATTCAGGAAAAGTTAGCATCACTCTTACACATACTTTACACACAGGTACCTGTTTCTGGATTCCAGTAAGACCAGCCATCTTGCTCAGGCAGTAGATCTCTGTTTCAATTTGTAGCCCTCTCAAATTTACATATGTGAATTCCAACTGAGATCAGCGCCTTCAACTTTCTCATTTTTTAAATGTAGTTTTAAATTTTCATTAGTGTTCATTAATTGCATGTGGTAGTAGGTTACACAAGGACATTTTCATAGGCATATACTTTAAGCATATTCACTTTCATGAAAATAAAATTGTTAATGAGTTAATTAATATATTTATTTATTAAATATGCCATCCTTGGCTCTTGAATTTATTTATTTGTTTGTTTTTAATTTTTGTCTTTTTGAGACAAAGTTTCTCTATGTAGCTCCAGCTTTCCTGGACTCACTTTGTAGAACAGGCTGGCCTTGAACTCACATAGATGGGCCTGCCTCTGCCTCCTTGTGCTGGGATTAAAGGCGTACGCCACCATGTCCCGCTCAGCTCTGGAATTTTTTGCTCCAAATTTGTCAAGATAATTCTAAGTCTCTATAATTAATAGTTGCATTTATATAGAAAAGTAGCACCTCAAACAAATCTGTCCGACTGCAATGATTGTATTTCTAATAACTAATAAAGAGGCAGGGAAAACAGAAGGCTCAAAGATATATTATTTGAATCCATATTTCTTAACTCAGCCTACACTCTACTCTAAATGGCAGCGAGGTAGCAGCAGCCGTGACCAGAGTACTCCTGTGAGCTGCCCCAGACTTCATTCCTCAACAACCTCACCTTGACCATAGTCTAACAGTATGTAACAGACACAAACTGCGTTGGACATTGAATCTGAACCCTTCTGAGAAGGACAGATAGCTCAGGGCGGGAGTAAGCGAGATTAGGAGTGAGTGACAGTGTGCGCTGTGCGAGCACAAGGTCGTGAGTTCAAACACCCAAAACTCACAAAAAAAAAGAGAGAGAAAAGGAAGGAAAGGAAAAAGGAAAGGAGAAAGGAAAGGAAAAGGGAAAGGAAAGAAGCTATGTATGCGTAGAACCTGGCACTGTTAAGTGGTAAGTACCATCAATGGGAGCTTGCTGGTCACCACCCTCACTATAGGTTCAGTGACAGTCCTTCTCTCAGGGAATGAAGTAAGAGTGAAAGAGCAAGACCCCATGTTTTCCTCTAGCATCCTCACACGTAGCCTCCAAAACACACAAATAAACATATTTACATACAGGTATATGAGTCCTGAATCCTCCCCTATGAGATCCCTATTCAAGTGGATCAGAGCAATGGAAGTACTAAGATTTATCAGAAAATTCCACTAGCTAAAAGTGCTCCCTAAAAGAATCTAAAACAAAAACAGAAGATGTCCAACTTATTAAATACTATACAGCATCCAGACAAAGCCATCTGACTTAATATATACCTGCAATCTTTCTTCCACCTGCAATGTCCTTAATACTTTTATTTACAACACAAAAGGAAAAACAGAATAACTTTTACTGTTACTCAGACCCATACTCAATCAGTGTACTCAATCAATCCTGTACTTTAAACACACCTTCTGATGACCTCCAGGACCCAGGTCATTCATTCCCACTCTACGGGCCAGTCTACTGAAGCTCAAAACGTTTATGAAATCTCAAAATCATCCAACATGTCCACGCTTAAAAAAAAAAAAAAAAAAAAAAAACAACCCTTCTGAGAGTCCTCTATTCTCTGTGATGCCAGGCATTGGGGCTTGGACCACACAAACACACCATGACTTTCATGGAACTTAGAATCTTCAAGTGGCAAAAGGAGATTTCATTCCAAATCACAAGTGGGCTGAACATTCCTGTTCTTTCCAACTGTTTTGAAAACTGAGGAAAGGAGCCTCATGAGAAGCTAACTGACCTGAAGATGAAATTAAGAGTTTCTACCTTCTCCAACCATGACACCTGTTTGTTTCTAAAGCATCCCTCTGTTTACCTCTACTACTGCACTCTGAGGGGGTGAACCATGGTACAGCTGCTGATTCTTTTTTTTTTTTTTTTTGGTTTTTCGAGACAGGGTTTCTCTGTTTAACAGCTCTGGCTGTCCTAGTCTCGCTTTGTAGACCAGGCTGGCTTCGAACTCGCAAAGATCCGCCTGCCTCTGCCTCCCAAGTGCTGGGATTAAAGGCGTGCGCCACCACCGCCCGGCTCAGCTGCTGATTCTTAGTTGGAAAATCTTTCAAAATATTTATCAGAATAGATCTTTTTTGTCTGTTCTGGCTACCAATGTAAAACCAAAACATTCTCTTTTCTGTCCCTAAAAACATCAGCCAGGAGTCCCGACCACTGCTGGTCCCCACGCAGAGGATGTGTGTATATCAAAGAGAGTGATCTTGTAAGTAAACAGGTGAGTAGCAGATGCTACCTGGATCCCATCAGTCATCTGCACTAACTAGCTATTATGCGTAACAAAAGGTTCCACCACCAACCTACCATTTGTCAAGTTCACCATATGGGTAAACAAGGATTCTAGATCAGTTTATCAAAGAGCTGTATTGGGATGGGTTTTAGGTTTTCAAATGGTGTCTTTATGCCTCCCAGGCTTCACCCAAACTCCTGATCCCCTTTCTGACACTGACTAGGTGGTTTTGCCTTTCAGTTTCTAACAAGGCTACAGTGGAGACATTGGCTGAGATGTATAACTCATAGACTTCCAGGCACACTGGTCTGCCAGCAATCAGCTTCAGATGCTGCCAGTCTCTCTACAGAGTGGCAGAGATTCTTTATTTGGCTCACAGCTTCCCTCAAACCAGTGACCCAGGGAACAAGTCTGTAAGTTCATCTCCCTTTGACCTTATTGTACATCTTAGAAGTTTAATTAACAAAACCTAATTCACCCACAATGGGAGGATACTTATATGAACTTCCAAGGAATGATCCAAGGATTTAGCAACATATTTTTAAAGTACTGTGGTCTTTTAATCTTCTCTAAGAAAAATAAGAAATCAAGAGAGTCCAAACTCACAGTTTGGTCCACTGGCCAGATCTAGTCAACAGGAGAGTTATTACCAAAGGATGCAGAGTACAAGCAATCTTGTCAGGCAAGATGTAGAGAGCTGTGACGTGCCGCGCCCTAAAGATGGCGCCGGTTTCCGCCTTCCACCAGCCCGACGGTGAGCGCTCTCGGTGGTAAACAAGTCCATATTTGGCTAAGACTGCTGATCTGGCTTGCTTCCGCATACGTGGGCCTCTAAGATAGCACCACGTGGCTTTACTTGATTGGCTGTTCATATAGTATTTAGCCTGTGGGTTGGGTCTGCCCGGGCATTCGGAAGACTGTTTTCAAGGGACCTGAATAAACTGCTGGAGAAGAGCTTTTGTGAGTTGCGTCATCCTTGCTGGTCGAGGGGGACGCAACAGCAAGATATTAACTTGTGTAAATATTTAAGCTGTATGCTACCAATACTTGCAAAGGACTTGGGTAACGGCTTGCTTTTAGATTTCACCGCCATTGTTTGGGGCTTTCTTGACCCAGTGTTTCTAAATCACAACCTTTTCAGGTTGAAGGCCTGCATCTGAAATGACAGGAAGCAGAAACATTCAGAAACATTTGGGAGTTTGGGGCTTTGGAGTATTTGCATAGACTTCAAATAAGTATCTCCACTCTGAGCATCTAAAATCTGAGCTGTTTCAACACCCGACACTTTTTGAGTGTCATGTTGATGCTCAAAATGTCCAGATTTCAGGGCATGTGGATATTCTGAGATGGAGAAATCCCATAACATGATTTCTACAATGTCATTTCAAAACAAGCTTACAGATTCTGGGGTTTAATACACGCAGGGCTGCATACTTTGTTCAGAAATGCTGCCGTCTACACAGAGGTTGTCTATACTCCACATTAAGACAGCAAAAAGGAGGACGGGGGGGGGGGGGGACTGAAAACACAATGTTTCTTATCAAAGGGAGATAGAATTTTTAAACAAAATGGGATCTCCTTGTCCTTCAGTTTCCAGTGTCCCTCTCTTTACAGAAGGATGAAATGCCCTGGCCTAGAAAAAGTCATTCCCTGGGGATGCTGTCATTGTATGGGAAATTCAGTTGCATAAATGTTTATATATTCTAAACTGCCTCCGGCAGCCAGATAAACAAGACATTCACAACACAAGAGAGAGCTCAGAGAGAAACAAGTCAAGAAATATCAGTCATAAGCCTGGGTCTGCTACCTGGAAAGAACCTCCCCTCAAAGGGTGATAAAACTAGGAGTAGGATACATGGGAGGGGGGGGGAGAGGGGGGAGAGAGGGGAGGGGTGGGAAAGAGTGGGACTGTGATGGAGATGTAACCTGAAGTAATAAATAAACATTTTTAAAAAAAGAACTGGAAGCCGGGCGTGGTGGCGCACGCCTTTAATCCCAGCACTTGGGAGGCAGAGGCAGGCGGATCTCTGTGAGTTCGAGGCCAGTCTGGTCTACAAATCAAGTCCAGGACAGCCAGGGCTGTTACACAGAGAAACCCTGTCTCGAAAAACCAAAATAAAAAAAAAAAAGAACTGGAAATACCTACATGAAAATAAAACCTAACGTACCCTCAGTCTCACTAATCAGTGAAGCTAATCTTTTTTTTGGGGGGGTGGGGGGTGCAACTAGGTAGATTAGTCCGTAAAGTACTTCTTGGTGCAAGCCAGAGAGTGCAGGGGACAAGCCCCTCAGATTTGCTGGCCAGCTAGCCTAGTCCACTCAGGGAATTCCTGGCTGGTGAGAAATCATGTCTCAAAACAGCAACAATAAAATAATAATGAAATAAGGTGAAACAAGGTAAGGAATGATGCTCACTTTGCCCTCTGCATGTGCGTATGCAGGTATACACACACAAAATGAAAGGAAGTAGGTAGGATATAACTCAATAGTAAGTGAGTGTGTTTGCCATGCACGAAGCCTGGGATCTATCCTCTAAACCAAAACTAGAAGAAAAAAGTTCCAATTTGTTTAATGGATTGTATAAGACATCTTCTGCTTAACACACACTATCATTGTATTTGCACAGTGTTTTTATTTCACATGAAACAAGGCATTACTCTGGAAGCTCTTTTTGAATCAGCCCCTTTAATCCTTGTACCAACACCGTGAGGTAAGTGGTGCATTTGTTCCTATTACTGAAGTTAAAATATTTTTATTAGGTGAGGGTTAATACTGTCAATCCTGACCACATGTTGGCTCTCCTGGGAGACAATCATCAGTGTATACATGTGACAGTTGATGGAGCAGAGGCGGGACGATCTACCATAAATGTGGATGGCACCATTCCATGCACTGGGATCCTGGACTGAACAAAAGGAAGCTGAGCACCAGCAGGCACCGTTCTCTGCTTCTTGACTGCAGGTGCAACGTGACCAGCTCCCTCCAGTTCTCAACGCCATGACTTCCCAGCCAACATGGGCTGTCCTCCCCAACAGCTGCTTCTGTCAGTTATTTTACTGCAGCAATGAGAAGTGTAGCTACTGCAACCATTTACCAGGTATGTGTGCACAGACAAGTGGAGCTCCTACTAACCAACGCACTGTTCTACACCACTGCTCCCTCACTCTACACAAGATTAGTTGGGGGCATTCAGTTCATTCAACCACCTGCTCAATGAGTTTACCCGCACAGTGCCACTCTATCACCCTTAGAGAACACAAGCTGTGACCTGTATCACTACCCCAAAGCATTACTATGAGGCTGGCTACTGCTCATCTCCTTCTAAGCCCAGTCTTTCTCACACAATAGTCATCATTTCTGTTACAGCCTCATACTTTCCTTCTCTAGTTTTTAGTCTTGCTTAAAACACTGGCAGGGCGTGGTGGCGCACACCTTTAATCCCAGCACTCGTGAGGCAGAGGCAGGTGGATCTCTGTGAGGCCAGCCTGGTCTACAAAGTTCCAGGATAGCCAGGGCTGTTAAACAGAGAAACCCTGTCTCAAAAAAACTTAAAAAAAAACAAACAACAACAACAAAAAACCACTGACTTATATCTTCAACTAAAATGAGTTTATTTTATAGGAAACTTTACAACACATACATGAATGAAGAGCTAAAACCATGGAGTTTAGGTTTAAAAAAAATAGACTACAATAAACCCCACTCAGCAGATCTTGATACTTTCCTACAGTGTCTAGATAAAACAAGACTTTAGAACAATCTCAACAAGCTGGGTGTGGTTCAGCATGCCTTTAATACCAGCACTCAAGGCAGAGGCAGGCGGATCTCTGAGTCAAGGTCAGCCTGGTCTACAGAGTGAGTTCCAGGACAGCCAGGGCTACACTGAGAAACCCTGACTCGAAAAACCAAAAAAGAATGAGAAGGAGAAGCAGCTGCTGCTCAACATGGAGTTCTAAGGTATGTTACCTCTTAATCATCAGTAACATTCAAAAGGAAGTCTACTGTCTACTCTTGTATGAAGAAGTAATTTCAACTCCAAGGTTTAAAGACAAACACTAAGATCTTTGGTTCCCCAAAGAGCCAAACTCAGGAGCTTGTGTTGTGACCCTCATTCCTGCTACATACTACTGCCTGGACCAATGCTCAACAAAGTGTCTCCATCTTAAGAAGCACACACACATTACCCAAGCATCTTCCTCTCCAATGAACAGGGGCACAGTCAAGTCCTCTCAAAAACTGAACTGGAAAACACTCAGCTGAGGGGCCATGTTTGGACTTGTACAATCACAGCCTTTGCCAATGAGAAAAACCACACTTCTTATATGCTGTATAAATCTCTGAGCTAATCATACTGACAGCTTTTGGGCTACAGGAAGAAAACAATCAGAAGCCCGTGTGATGTTTACCAGGACATGACTCAGGACCCTTAAAGGCATGGCTCAGCAAGGATCCCAGGCTGGCAGATCCCTGAGGTGGCTCCTGGCACAGGACATTGTCTGAGAAAAGGAACAGGGTAGAGATTGGAGGAACACTGCAGGGTTCACACTCCTAAGATGGGGGCTGTCAACAATTCCCAGACATCTCCTATGGAAGTTGTGTGACCTGAAAACAAGTTCAATACTGCCAAAAGGACAGCCAGCAGAAACCATTAAGCTATCTGAAACTATCACACGCATACAAGGTGACCATTCCTAACCCAAACTCCAAAGTCCTAAATACTCCAAAATTCAAAACTAAGATCTAACATGGTAACACTAATGGAAAACTCCACATCTGACATCATGGTGAAATTTTGTTTCAAGCACAAAAATATGTACAATGTCGCATTGAATTATTTTTCAGCTATGTCCATAAGATCATCACAAAACATACATAAATTTTTGCTGCCAGAGCAGCATCATAATCAGAAGGGCAAATGTAGCCATGGCTGTTCCATGGGCTCGGTTGTAAAGAACAGCTATGAAGCCTATTAAATTCATCTCATTTTTAATCACTGGATGAGAACTTGGGCAAAAGTACTTGAGGGACAGAACACAGAGGAAACAGGGCACCAATCCCACAAAAAGAAAGATATGCCATTAGTGACGGCACTGCTTTCATTCCTAGAACTTAGGAGGCAGAATTCAAGTCCAGCCTGGTCTACCTGTCTTGAGAATCAATAGTAATATTTATGCAGTAGATAACACATTAAAACAACAAAGATATGACACCAGGAAACAAGGGAAATGAAACTAAAATAGTGTCAATGCTCAGGGATGGTGGAGCTGGCCCCGGGGACCCAAGTCCAATGAAAAAACTAAAACTAACATTAAAGAACACTAATGATTCTGAGTTCTAATCAAGACAGAAAAAGAAAATCAGGTAATAGTTCTGTTAGAAAGTTGGATACACTTGAAGAAGAAACTCATGAAAGCAAATTTGTAAAATATTATCAAAATGAAAGCCACTAGTGCCACGTAACTGTCACGGATACCTCACATGGTGTGTGTCCCCTTATTCTTAGATTACCCATCCTACACTTTTTTCTATACACTGCATTCCCAGTGACTGTGGATTTCACTATTCATATGCGAATTAGGATTGTGGGAGGATTGGGATTAATTCTACTTGCTAACCCCTAAGATCAAAGCCATGGCCCATCACCTCATGTTTTGTTTCAGATCAGCAATGTTCAGGAAACACAAACTCAAAAGGGAAACCTATAAATGACATCTAATATCACAGTGACCCGGCCAAACTGTGCAGCCACTAGTGAGCATACTCAGTGGAACTCAGTACTTCCTCACAAAGGCAGCTGGAATCTTTCTTGTGCAAGAAATTTCTATGACAATAACCATCTAGTCCATGATGTACCTATGATGTTGCCTGGTACTAATCTAGAACGAGATCACACACAAATGAACTAAAGTGGTACCGTGCCTTGGACCTCATCTTAACCCACAGAGTAAAGAAGATCACAAATGGCTCAATGAATAAATGAAAAACACAGCTTCTGCACTGCCAAGTGCTGGGGAAGTAATGATCAGTTTCAAAACAAGGAGAAATAGGAGAGAGACAGCGTCCGTCGAGGCTCTGTCATTCAGAGTCAGGGCACAGAAACCAGGGATCCGGCACTAATTCCTGCAGCTGACCAGGACCCCTTCTGCCCTAAACTCATCCCACTCATCATCCTTTGTCACCAGCAGGAAGCTGAACACACGAAGTCATAGCTGCATAGAACCCAACATAGGATGGAAAATGACCAGAAAGGTGCTATAAAGGCCTACCCACCTAACAACGGACCATCAGACCAGAAAGGTGGTATGAAGTAGACCTACCCACCTAACAAAAAACAGAGCATTAAACACAAGAAGCAAACACTGACAAGAATTCAACCTTTATCTCCTAAGTGTCCTAAGTGTAAAGATTTGATGACAGCTAAATCAGGCCTTACAACTTTAATCCCAGCACTTAGGAGGCAGAGGGAGGAGGAGCTCTATGAGTTCAAGGCTAGCCTGGTCTACACAACAAGTTCTAAGACAGTCAGAGCTTTGTAAAACAAAATCAAAAAACTTGAGACCTCTGCCAAGTACTGACCACTCCACAGATACTACAGAAAAAGTCATAAAGAGCACCCCAACTCTGTAGGGTGATTCCCACTTCCCATGTCCTGCACTGGGCTTCCATGAGGACATCTGAGGCCCACAGGACAAGAAAGGCACCACCCAATACACTCTGCTTTATAGCTTCTGTTCTTCGCTTGTCACACTTGTTCCTTCACAGTTCTTGAGGTGAACATGGCACTGATGCGCTATTTCCAGCAGGCTCTGGCTCCTGTTGATTTCACTAAAACAGAAAGCATTCGGAGCCAAGGTTGAGCATAGTCCCTCATGCAAACATATGGAGCTGGCTTTTACACTGGAAGAGTTTTCACAGGTGAGCAAGGAAAAGTTAGGAGGCAAGGGGAGAGCCCAAAGAACAAACAGTAAGCCAAAACAAAGGCCAACAAAGCAAAGATAGAGTTCTAAATATATAGCCAGATTCATGGGGCTTCGAGTCTGTCTCCTCTTCCCTGGGTACCTGAATGTGGCATGGTGTAAATCCAAGTACCGTTTATGAAGACTGGAAAGAATAAATCTCCATTCCCAAACTCATAGTAGAACAGATGTCGTTCCATTAATTGGAGGCTATCTGTACAACTCTAAGAAATGATGAGGAAGGAAGTAGGGTACTATCAGAAAAGCAGTCTTAAAGAAATGGGGAAATCTGGGCTAACAAGATGGCTTACTGTGATACACACTTGGTGCCAAGCCTGACAACCTAAATTTGAAGCCTGGAACCCACATTGTGGAAGGAAAGAAAGAACTGACCCCCATAAGTTTACAGTGTTTAAGAATACAAACTGTTCTTCCAAAAGACCAAATTCAGTTCCCAACACTCACATTAGGCAACTCACAACCAGCTTCAGGGATACCCAACTCCTTAGGCCTCTAATAACACCTGCATTCATGTACACATATATAAACACACAATCAAAAAACAATAAAAATAAGGCACCTCTATACTGTGTGAGGTGATTTTAAAATCCTGACTCTTTTGGTCTGTGGTTTTTTCCAAAGCCACCTTTCCAATCTTTTATGCACAGTTGGCCTTCCCTAGCCATGAATTCAACTTCCTCAGATCCGACCAATCACAGACAGGATATTTAATAATATTTAATAAAGACAGAAACTGGTACCTGAAATGAATGTATAGAATTTTTCCCTTGTCACTATTTATTAAACAACACATAATAACTATTTCTCTAGACTGCTGTGGTAATCTAAGGATGGCTGGGGATACTGGAGGATGTAGGGGTTAGATAAATTAGATTTAGAAAATATATAGGAGTTTCTGATACTGTCTCTTAATTCGGGGCCTGAAGAGCATTATCAGCATGAAGTCAGCAAAAACAGGAAAGACTCAATAGACTGAAAAACAAGTTTGAAGTCAGGAAAACAGGAAAGACTCAATAGAATTGTAGAAACAAAGTATCTGGCCTGACATTGTTTTCAGCTGCTAAGTGGGCGGAGCCCAAATTAAGCTGAAACAGAGTTCCTCCTATTTGAGGACAGTGCGTGGAGCCCAGAAGAGAAGAGGCCCCTGATGCTAGAGAGCTCCAAGAGTCCTGCTGAAAAAACGGTTGGCCATTGATGTCCAGCTCTCTCCCTGAAGTAGAAAGAAGCCGGTGAGCAAAGAAAGCCTGAGCAAGACACCAAAAGGCCAAGGACTGGACCCTGTGGCTCAGCTTTTGCCTAGAGGGGTTTGATCTGTCCAAACAGTAGCCTAAAGGAAACGGTGCCTGGCTTTAAGGACTGAGGCAGAGCAGCTGAGTTCCTGATTCAAAAGAAGTTAAGTTGGCCTGCAGACGGCTGGGGTCTCCCACAGAGAAGAAAGCATGAAGCCTTATTTAAGGTGAGACTGCAATAACCAACGACCCTGACGAACCTGCATCGGAGAGATCCAGAAGAAGGACTGCTAAGTGTGTTAAAGAATCTACAACAGACTGTGTTCCTGACGACTGAGGACCTGCCCCAGAGACTGTATCATTCTAAAAGGTTATGAAAGTAGTTGTTATAATTATCAATAGGTTTAGTGGATAGGTTAAAGGGGTTGTAGGAATTTATAGGATTGATAGTTAAGAAATTGTTAGTGTTTGTTATAAGTGAATTTAGTAATAAATAAATAAGTGTTAAATAATAATTTAAAAGTTCGGTTACAGGAGGATGTTTATCAGTTATATGTAAATAATACATACAGTATGGGCTTTCTGGCAACAATGCCCAACAGATGCCGAGACCTAAATCTTCTGCTCAACAGTAACTGCTCAACAATGAACCTCCATGATATCCAGTGGTCATACTGGAAACTTCCCCTAAACAATACTTTGATAGGGGATTCTATAGTCCCTGCAGCTGTCCCTTTACTCGGGAACAAAGGAGAGATCAGTACTTTCTGGAGCTGTTCTCAATTATGGGCCACTTAACCCACCGGAAAAACAATATGAAGAGCCTACTGAATACAATGCAGTTGTGTGACAAAACTTTCCCTGGGGAGGACACAAGACATGTCTTCCTACCCCAGATAAAGATCCCATGACATACCAAAGTACGGATACCACCAAAGTCCAACTTGGTGAACCAAGAGTACTGGGGTTAATTACAGGAGTATGACTGAACAACAGTTGCATCACCAAAGTCCACCCCAACATGTGTACACCCTGCAGCATACTGCTCAGCTTAAAGGCACCTCAACCAGTCGGAGAGTGGTCTTCCCAAATGACTCAGTTGCTCTAAATCTTGTCAGCTCGGCTGGTTTCTGTTTCTTCCAGGAAGCTGGAAGCTGGTCTGATCTCAAGTGTCATCTTTGCAGCTTGGCTTGTCTGAGAATCTTCCTTGTACCTTTTACTGCTTACTCCAGTAAGGAGGGGCCTGGTGAATCTGATCAGTTTCAGGAACTTCCTGAAGCTATTTTGAGTTGTTTACCTTCCTGCTTAAAAAGCCTCCCTGCAAAACAGAATGTTTCCATCTTGGAGTTAATTGTTACACAGACACCCAAAATATTTCTAGTACCTTTATATGTTGAAAGTGTTCAAGTTCAATCTCAGATCCAACAAGCCCAGGGAGGCCAATTCCTATCTGACCCATTCACCTTGCTTGGACACACC
>CAJQZJ010004687.1:2791609-2820407 GCA_907164525.1 Lophiomys imhausi | reverse complement strand
AATACTACAGCCACAGTGTAGAGTAATACTACAACCAAAGTGTAGAGCAATACTACAACCACAGTGTAGAGCAATACTACAGCCACAGTGTAGAGCAATACTACAGCCACAGTGTAGAGTACTGTTCAGCAATAGAAAAGGAGCAAGCAACTCAGATAGGTCAAAGGAATCACGATGAGTGAAGAAAGCCAATCCCCAAAGGTTAAATACTATGTGGTTCCACTTAAATCATCTTGAAATGACAACAGCTTCACTAATGACAGGGATTAGAAGTCGGGAAAGATATGGCTGCCAAGGAGAGGCACAGGAGGCATTTGTGGTTTATCTTAACTGAGGTGGGAGACGCGTGCAAACAGAACTACACCTGCATATAAACAACATGTGCCCATGGGTGTGCATGGTAAACTCCTAATCAAGTCTGTGAATGCAACACTGCTGATTTCCAAATTCTGATATTATATTGTAATTGCATCAGGAATGCATGGGACTTACAACACAACCCCAACGGGGGGAGGGGGGGTTTCCAACCCAAGTATTTCTGGATGTGTACTTAAACTAAGAGTTTTAGGGGAATAGGGGCAATAAAGGATCAGATGATCAGGAGTAGAGAGGTGGTTCAGTGTTAAGAACACTGCCTTCCCTTGAAAAGGACACAGCTTCAGTTCCAAGCACCCACATGGTTGTTCACAATGAATGGTCTGCCACTGCAGTTCCAGGGATCTGATGTCCTCTTCTAGTCTCCAAGGGCACCAGGCACATGCATGGTGCAGAGTCATGCATGTAAGAAAACTCTCACATAAACTAAAAGTAATTCTGTCTTGGCTCAACCATTAAAACCACTTGTCACTCATGCAGAGGACACAGGTTCAGTTCCCAACACCCAAGTGGCAGCTAATAATAACCTGTAACTCAGGTTTCAGAGGATCCAAAGCCCTTTCTGACCTCCACAGGCACTGCACACACATGCTGCACAGATATATATGAAGGCAAAACACACACATAAAAAATAGGCCATTTTTTAAAGTAATAAAATGAGTCAGGTGTAGTGGAACACACCTTTAATTCCAGCACTCAGGAAGAGGAGGAAACAGATCCCTGAGTTCAAGGCCAGCCGGGTCTACATAGTGAGACTCTGTCTTGGAAAATGAATGAGTGAATGGATGGATGAATGGATGGATTGATGGATGGATGTTGACAAAACTAGACTCTAATTGAACTCACTTGCCTGCCCCTCAAAGAAGTTTTGCTGGAACACAGCAATGCTCATAAGTTTACATAATGTTGATAAATGCTTTCATTCCACTATAGCTGAGCTTGCCTGGTTCCAGTAGAGACTGCATATCCTACACTAGAAGTATCTACTGCCAGTCCCTTAGCAGGAACACTTCACACCTGTAGGGCTGGATTACTAAGCTCCTGCTCTTTTCCATGAGGTGTAACCAGTACCAGAAAAATCCCTTTTCTTTGTAGGACTACAAACCTATCAATCATTCCCAAACTGGGGTAGATGCATATGACTGGTGGAGTGTTTGTCATATAGCCAAAGACTTAGCTGCAAAGGAGGCGGAAAATCTGAACAGCACATATTCTACCAAATTTACCAGATCTCAAACCAGGAAAGAACAAATGTATAAAGGGATTTCAGACAGCAGCAAGGCCAAGGAACCACACAGAAAAGGCACGAGAGTGTGGTCAGAACTAACAACCACAACTGAAATGAGTTAGATATTGTTGTCTATAGCGCTGCTCAAACACTGGGTTTCCAGCCAATTTGACCACTTAGAGGTATTAATCTTTGTCAATATTTGCTGTGCCCACACTTCTATTTGTGTACATTCATCTTCAGTTTTCTGTCTCAACTTCTACATTCTATATTTATCCCTGGGCTAGAAGTGCTGAGATTCCTTTCTAATGCTCTTAGTTTGCTAGGGAGTAACATAGTAGTCAACTCAGAGCAGCTTTAACAGAAGTGTTTTTATGTGTTTATGAGGAAGTTAATTTTAAAGGAAAGATGCAGCCAGGCAGCTGATATGCTAATAACTTTCTATAAGAAAATGGATTTTGTAGACTATAAAGCCACACCTTCCTGCTCATAGACCTCACTAACACAAATGTCTTGCCTGACCAAAGTTCCATCTATCTGAAGCTTATGAGTAACTAGACATTAAAAAAAAAAAAACCCAAAATGTTTCAATTATCCTAGGGATTCTCTCATTCTTAACATCTCATTTAAGTTTTACAGAGTTCCCCATCTCCTGGGGGTGCTGGATCACACTCCGGCGCCCTGACACGAACTGAGGACTTCTGACTCACGGATTATTCCAGCTAACAACGGCCAACATATTTCCAATTGAGACAGACATAGAGCAATTGACTGGAGGAAGGAGAAAGATAAAAGGCGCAGGTCATTATTGCTGGAGCTGAGTCACAGAAAGTCCAAGTTCAAGGCCCCTCAGAAACAGAGAGCCACCTTGAAAAATATGTTAAGAACTACACTGGGGTTTTTCTGGTGTGTGTGTGTGTGTGTGTGTGTGTGCGCGCGCGCGCGCGTGCGTGCGTGCACGCACATGCGTACAGGTGTTTGTGTAGGCCAAAAAGGGATGTACAGTATCCTGTTCAGTCACTCTGCCTTATCTCTTTGAGACAAGGTCTCTCACCAGACCTGGCGCTGGGGTGGTACCAAGTAAACCCCAGCCAGCTGCCCTGTGTCTATCCATACTGCATTGTAGTCACAGGCCTATGCATGGCTACACTAGGGGTTTTTTGTTTGTTTGTTTTTAAAGATTTATTTATTTATTGTATATACAGTGTCCTGATTGCATGTATGCCTACAGGCCAGAAGAAGGCACCAGATCTCATTATAGATGGTCATGAGCCACCATGTAGTTGCTGGGAACCAAACTCAGGCCCTGTGGAAGAGCCGCCAGTACTCTTAACTTATGAGCCATCTCTCCAGCCCCCAGGGTTTTGTTTTTTAACATGGGGGGGGGGGGGAGTTTATGTGCAAGAGCCTAAGGAGAGCAGAAGGGGGCCTCAGGTCCCCTGGAACTCAAGTTACAAGTAGCCTTAAACTGACACCTGAATGCTGGGAACCAATCCAAGACCCTGAATAAAAGCAATAAGTGTTCTTTACTTCTGGACCATTTTTCCAGCTCCTCATGCCTGCTGAGTAAGGCTCTCAGCCACTGCACCTGCTCTCCAACCCTGACATGCCTCAGTTGGGCTTGAGTGCCTCAGGTTCTTCCCTGGGTTACTATCTTTCACAGGGTTCTTGTTCCCCGAGATGATACTGTCACCTAGCATCACACACCCCTGGGACATGGGAAGTGGAATTTCTACATACAGAGGTCACAACAATTCCATAGAAATATTCCTTGAAGCACCCAGAAAATAAAACCCAAACTTGTAGGAAATGACATTCGAAACCTAAAGTTAACTTCAGCACGTCTGCCAAAAATGATTTTCCCAGATCTGACAAGACAGAGGCCTGACACAGCAGGTGACACCTCTTTATCAGCTCCAAGAACTACAGGGCACATAATTAGCACCCAATTAGTTATTAATAACTTAATATTCACACATCTGCTGAAACTCTCTAGGTGCACAGAGTAATTTCAATGTGATTACGATCGTCTCTGTTAGGGTAGGTGCTGTATAAATAATGAATTTGTTTCCAGAGCCTGGGGGGAGGAAAAGGGAAAACCAGAGAGCTCATCTGTTTCATCCTACAAAATACAAAGGGTCACATGGGGGAGGGTTTAAACCCTAACGTAGTTGCAAGACTTAAATTCAAGTATTATAGTATACATCAATCTGACCATTCAACAGAGTTTGTTGGCTGTCAGCTATATAGAAGCATTGTGTTGGATGAGATACCTCAATATTCTTCTAATGAAGCCAAGGTATCACCCAGGCACTGTGGGAAGGGTCAATAATACTAGCAATAAGGAGGCTGAGGTTAGAGGAACTTGAGTTCAAGGCCAGCCAAGATTACATATAAAGGAAAAACTGGAGTTGTACGTGGTAGTGTGGTTTGCAAAGCCCTAGGTTCTACCTCCCCATCATAATCAAATTTAAAAAATTTAAAAAGCTAGTATATCAAGAACCATCACTTATAAAGATGCTACCACATGCCACTTGAGTTTCTAGTCATTCTAAACATGTATGTATACATTACTTTATTAATGTATTTAAGGCAAATACCATCACTGTAAGGTGGATCCCTACTGCTATCAATAACTTACAAATGGAGAAACCCAGGCAGGTTACTCATACAATTTACCAAAGATGAAAACATTTTGTGAGGCACAGCCAGGCCTCAAACTGAGTTCTCTTTACACTGCTGCCTTTGCCTCTGAGCACCAGGGGCCTGTTAACCTCTCTCCTCCATGGATTCATGCAAGACCCACATGGAGGTCTGGAGAGGCGGCTGGGAGCTAAGGGTGCATTCTGCTCTTGAAGAGGACCTGAGTTCAGTTCCCAACACCCACAGTGGGCAGCTCACAACCACCCGTAACTCCAGCTTCAGGAAGTCCAATGTCTACACAGGCAACTGCACGAGTGTGTATATTCCCACACAGAGACACACACATAAAGAAAAATTTAAACCATATGGGTGGGTTTATAGAAGAGAGACAAACCTGAATGCTCTGTGCATTTCGACAGACCTGGGCGAAGATCTTGCTTTCACTGTTGACATGGTAATCTTAGACAATTTACTTTGTCTCCCTATCGTTCTCCCTCTCCCTTTCACAATAAAACTCCTGAATCAGTCTTAAAGTGCAATCTCTCAACCCCCAGCTACCTGCTTTCCAAAAAAGCAACCCACTGTGTTGGCAGTGGGCGAGCAGCCCTTATCTGAAAGGGATGGACAACAAGAGGTTCCAATTTTGGACCTTTCCAGATCATGAAAGATTTGCATATGCATAATGAGATATGTGTGGAAAGGGACCCAGGTCTAATCTGGAAATGCGTTTCTTCTACACCCCCCCCCCACAGCCTATTTCATTTCATACTGTCCTTTCTGTGCACCTGCCCTTCAGCTGTGACCTGTTAGAAGGGACAGGTGCAGATTTTCCACTCGCGGTGTCAAGTCAGCTCAGAAAGTTCCAAAGTCCCGATCTTCAGATTTAAGAAGCTTGATTTCTAACAAGCATCCCTTATCTGCCTGACTTTTGGGGCACACAGAAACACAAAGCAATGTCCATCTTTCAAGGATGGGACCATCTCACGGTGTGAAGAAAAAGAAGAGAGAAAACAGAACTGCCCTGTGTGTTCACCACAAAACACATTTCCGTGACAGATCTAAATTACAGCACAGCTGGCTACACTCACGCTGCCCAAATCAAACCAAAACATTATAGACTGTGGTAATAGCTGCTACTAAATTCTTTCTTGGGCTGAAAAAAAAAAAAAAAAACGGCCAAGTAAAGAGCTGGCCTCCAAAGCATGAGGACCTGAGCTCAGATCCCCAGAACTCAGGTGAAAACTGAGGTGCTGTGTGAACACCCATAATCCCAGCCACGGAGAGATGGCAGGCATCTCTGGAAGCTCAATGGCTAGCAACCCACATGGTGAAGTAACACAAATGAGGGAGCTTGTCTCAAACAAAGGATGGAAGAGCCCTGAAGACCAACACTGGAAATGGTCCTCTGACTGCCACACACAGCAGTGGTGCAATATTTGGAGCCACGTGAACAGACATGCTCTTGCACACACACTCACATGCATCCACAGTCCTTTCTCTACATTTACACAAACCTCATTTCCTAGGCATCTGCTGCCAACTGGTAGTTGTATCATCTGTAGTACTCCATGTATACAAAGAAAAACGTGCCTTCTGCACTAATAAATGGCAGAGCACAAGTTGGGACTCACTGTTTTTAGTGTGATGGAGATGATGAATGTCCAAGTAATGTATGTAGCTTAAATATGCTACAAAGTCATACGTAGGAATGGCAGAATCTAGGCTGCCCATTTCTCCAATGAATAGTCACTTGATGATTTCTGGCATCAAAGACAATCTCATATGAATTATTTGTGAACGTCTTAACAATTTTTAGAAGAATAGGAAATAACTGAAAACAGAGGCTAGAGCATTATCTCAGAGGTTAAGAGCATATACTGTTGTTCCAGAGAACCCAGGTTTGGCTCCCAGCATCTACATGAGTGGCTCACAACTACCTCCAACTCCAGTTCCAGAGGATTCAACGCCCTCTTCTGGCTTCCATGTGCTCTCTCTCTCTCTCTCTCTCTCTCTCTCTCTCTCTCTCTCTCCTATCTATCTCTCAATCCCCCCCCCACGCACACACCACTAAAAATAAGGTAAAATAATTTTATAAAAATATAGGGCCTGGCTTAAAGTAAATAAAATCCTTATAGAAAGAAATAAGTACAGGTCCTGAGTGAAGCAGAAGCAAATGTTATCTGAAACGCTGTATAAATAGCAATTTAGCACTTCCAAGGAATTTATTTTAAGGAAAGAAGGATACGACTTGAGATTTAGTTAGAAAGATTTCATCACAGAACTCATTATCACATCCAAAATTGTAAGCACCATTTACTTAACAATGAGGGAACAGCTAAGTAAGATCAGGACACAAGCATTAAATCCATGTTTCTCCACAGTTGATTCTTAAGATTTCTGAAGAGTATTTAATGGCCTAGGACGGCTTTCAAAGGAAAGAGATCAATGCGGCAACAGGCAGATGACAAAAGCATAAAGCAGAATTCACTTCTATTTTAGTAACAGGATGGTATGTACACGCATACACACGGAGCGAAGATATTGAAAGCATTCACTTTACCTGTGTTTGTTACATAGAACACACGTGGTTTTATATTAGAAAAGCAGCAAAGGCTTGCTGCTAATACCTTACCATATTTCTCTCTTAGTTTCCAATCACAGAAAGCTTCTAACATGTGCTACGATAAATCGTACAAAGAAGCCTAAGCCATGTCCTCACGACCAGCCTCAGATGACAAACTCATGCTAATCCTGCCTCCCAACACACATCCACATTCTCCTTCTATGTTGTCTGAAACAAACCTGATACATCCATTCAGAAACATGTAAGAGATATAAACGTTTATTTAAAAAAAAATGACACACTACTATTAACACACCTTTAAAGAATGTCAACAGGCATTCCAATTAGGGACCAGACCTCCAAATGCACTCTTCGCTCCCTGATTACATCA
Organism: Lophiomys imhausi; assembly: GCA_907164525.1. Taxonomy (NCBI): domain Eukaryota; kingdom Metazoa; phylum Chordata; class Mammalia; order Rodentia; family Muridae; genus Lophiomys; species Lophiomys imhausi. The sequence goes on along the minus strand of CAJQZJ010004687.1, from coordinate 2,813,207 downwards.
GGATGCAGCGAGGACTGGAGCGCTGAGTGATGCTGGTAGTCAACCCGACAGGATCTAGAATCATCTAGGAGATAACCTGGGGGCATGGCTGGAGGAACTATGAGATTACCCTAACTGAGGTGGGAAGCTTCACTGTAAGAGCTGTGGCATCGTTCCACAGGCAGGGGGTCCTGGGCTAGAAAAAAGGGGGAGTGTGAGTTGAGAGGCAACACCCCTATCAGTTTCCCAGTGATTGACACAATGGGACCAACAGCCTCAGGTTCCTGCAGCCAAGGCCTCTCTGGAATGATGGACAACCCTTCAACCTGTGAGGTACAAAAAAGCCTTCCTTCCTCGTCAGTTACTGTGCTACAAACCAAGTAACTAAATACAATGTCTGACCCCTAAAATCTTCCACCTATAGGTCTTCTCTCCATCTCTCTTTTTTTTTCCTCCTTCAAAGTGTATAATTAGTGTAAGAGTTACACAGTCTCCAGGTGGTGTGGAATTCCCACTCACTTCCCTGTGATGGTGGTTTAAGGTGGTTCACTGCCTAGGTAACTTCCATCAGACCAATGGGACTGGTTGGGTGGTTTTTGTAAGGCCTCTTCTTCAGAAACAACTGTCTATTTTCACCACTTTGTCCTCCTAGGTACCTTGAACAATTTCATTGACGAAAACTTATCTTCATCTTGGGCACTCCGTATTAAAAACAGGGTGGTGTTTTTATTTTTTTATTTTTAGGGGGGTTAGGTGGGGATGGAATTCAAACCTTACATATACTACAAATGACCCATAACTCCATCCCAGGAGCTACTATTATTTTTCTTTGAGATGGGCTCTTCTTATATTATACAGTCTGGCCTTGAACTCGGATTCATCTGCCTCAGCTTTCAAATTATTCTCCTCTAAAAATTCTTATTGTCGTTTTACTTATTGATTTTGTGTGCATATATGTGGGTGTGTGTGGGGACACACTAAATGGTGCAGCTGTAGCGGTCAGAGGACAACTTGCAGGAGTGGCTTCTCTCCTCCCACCATGTACAACTCAGGTCTTCAAGCTTTAACCCTGAGCCATCTCACCAGTTCCATCACTCTTTATTTTTAAACACACAGATTTTACACATTAGAATTCCCAGTACATAAAGGATGACCAGAAGTCACAACCAAAAACCTCATTATTTTCAGATTAAATTTGGGGTTCAAGAAGATCCCCCAAAATGACAAGGCCATCCCCACTTTTGTGTCTTATTCAGGGCAGTGGGTGACAAGTTGCCTTGGGCTGCTCTCTCTCAAGCTGGGGTTCCTTCTCTGGCACGCATGCTCTCTCTCTCTCTCTCTCTCTCTCTCTCTCTCTCTCTCTCTCTCTCTCTCTCTGTCTGTCTGTCACACACACACACACACACACACACACACACACACACACAGGTCAGTGGTGGAATTGGGGTGGGGATGTGTGTGGTTGTGGGCATGTGAGCAGATGCAGCTCTCCCTTCAGCAGATGGTGGCTAGCACAACATGTTCACTCCTCAGTTTATTTCCAGAATGTCAGGGGGAGACAGAGATATTCCCCCAAAACCAAATCAGGTGCCTGTGACCTGAGCCCAAGCTGAGGGGTCAGCTGGGAAAGCTCCTCCTCACACGAGGGCAGCAAAGCAGTGTACATGGATAAACCAAACGGGAGAAATGAAACCACCAGCCTGAACTCAACTGAATGGCGCCTTTACAAACCGGAAGGACGGACCCAAGGCGGAGAAGCCAAGCGCCCCAGCACAGGGTCACAGCCTGTGGCTGAGAAAGATGGCTACAGGGCGCAGATAATGGCTAGGGGCCGGTCCTTGGGCTTCAGCCTGAGCTCTTTGATTTTTATAAACTAACAATGCAGCATACCGTGAGACAAGGGAGCAAACAGCTCAACAGCAGCCCTGCCAGAGCAAAGCGCGAGTGTATGGATGCCTCTGCACCTACACGGGGAGGCCAGCGAGGCCTTTCCTCTCCTGCCGGCCTGGTCTCTTAAGAAGGCATTCGTTCCACCACTCCTGGATAGAAGTTTTTCTTTATTTAGAGTTTGTTTTGTATCAGGCTGACCTTGAGCTCTGAGATCTGCCTGTTTCTGTCTCTAGTGTCTTGGGGTTAAGGGTGTACTCTTCTTGAATGATGGGATTAAGGGTGTGCACCCTCACCACCCTTTTCCGTGTAACTCTAGAATTTATAAGTCCACTAACTCTATGGTGCTCCTCCCATCTCTGCTGAAGTTAAAGGCATGGGTTAACACCACATTTCTCCTGTATTTTACCTTAGCTCTACGTTTTTTTCGACACTTGGAGGTTCATAAAACCAGGTTGAACGGCTGTGTCCTTTATTTTATTTACAGTGTTTTAACGTTGTTACCTGCTTTTTTTTAATTAGTAAATTTATTTGTTTGTTGCTACAGGTTACATCCTTGACATATTGTCCTCTTTTCCCGCTTCCCAGCCCCACCCTCCCATGCTCTACCCCCTGACCCTTCCGTCTTGATCCTCTGGGGTGGAGTGTCCCTGCATACCAGTCTCTCACCACAGATCAGGAGTCATATGAGGGCCGAGAGCCTCTTCATACACCGGGGGCCTACGAGGCAGTACTGCCAGTGAAAGGTGTCTCCTTGCTACGGGGGGAAAACTAAAAAAAAGACCAACAGACACACAAACCCACAAAAACAAAGAACAACAACAAAAAAAAGAGAGGAAAAAGAAAGAGAAAAAAAGGGAAAGGAAAAAGAAAAAGAAATGAAAAAAAAATTATGTCCATGTTCCTTTTGGTGTGTTGGTTGTAGTACAAATATCCTGTACGATATAGCTAAAATCCTACTATAAGTGAATAGATGGCATGTGCATCCTTCTGAGTCTGGGGTAGCTCACTCAGGATGAGCTTCTCTAGTTCCATCCATTTGGTTGCAAATTGCATGATTTCATTGTTTCTGATAGCTGAGTAATATTCCATTGTATAGATGTACCACAATTTTTTAATCCATTCTTCAGTTGAGGGACATCTGGGTTGTTTCCAGTTTCTAGCTATTACAAATAAGGCTGCTATGAACATAGATGAGGAGACTTCCCTATGTCTCCGTGAGGTGTCCTTTGGGTGTATACCCAGAAGTGGTATGGCTGGGTCCTGAGGCAAAGTTATTCCAAGGTTTCTAAGATATCTCCAGACAGACCTCCATAGTGGTTGCACAAGTCTGCACTCTCACCAGCAATGGAGGAGGGTTCCCCTTTCTCCACACCCTCACCAGCATGTGCTGTCATTTGAGCTCTTTATCTTAGCCATTCTGACAGGTGTGAGATGGAATCTCAGGGTCGTCTTGAGTTGCATTTCTCTGATGATTAAGGATGTTGAGCATTTCTTCAGGTGACTCTCGGCCATTAGGGATTCCTCCTTTGTGAATTCTCTATTTAGCTCCGTCTCCCATTTTTTGATTGGATTATTTGGTTTCTTGGCATTTAGTTTCTTGAGTTCTTTGTAGAGTTTAGATAATAGCCCTCTATCAGATGTGGGGTTGGTGAAGATTTTCTCCCAGTCTGTTGGTTGCCGTTTTGTTCTAATGACTGTGTCTTTTGCCTTACAGAAGCTTTTCAGTTTCATGAGGTCCCATTTATTGATTGTTGATCTCAGGTCCTGAGCTGTTGGTGTTTTGTTCAGGAAGTTGTCACCTGTGCCAATCAATGAGTTCGAGGGTTTCTCCTACTTTTTCTTCTAGAATCTTTAGTGTGGCCGGCCTTATGTTAAGGTCTTTGATCCACTTGGAATTAAGTTTTGAACAAGGTGATAGGTATGGGTCTAATTTCATTCTTTTGCAAGTGGACATCCAGTTGGACCAGCACCATTTGTTGAAGATGCTGTCCTTCTTCCATTGTGCGGTTTTGACTTCTTTGTCAAAGATTAGACTGATGCTGGAATGTATGGAGAGAAAATGGGAACTGTCCAGGTAGTCACTGGTTTGTCATTTCTTAGTATTGGAAGCTGCAGGCCCTGCACTTCCTATATAATCAGATATATTTATCCTTCTCAGCTCTCTGAGGTGATTGAAGACTAGACAGCTTGAGTCTCATAGCTAAATTTTGAGTTGTTTAGGAATCAAGAGGACGTTCTAGATCTAAGAAGATGGTTATAATAGTGATGCAAGTTAGTATGAAAGCTAAGTCAGTTATAGAACTTTAAACTCATGGAGATGGTTAGATGGTAGAAGGTTAAAGTCAGGGGCCAAATATGTATGAACTGGACATTGGGAAGGTATACTGGGCCATTTAACTCTCATAAATGTGGCATATTTAATTCTGCTGTTTTGTATAGAATTTACTGTTATAAGAGAAAGAACCATTTGTTGGATTGAAAAGGGAAGCTGTTGGGGGGGAAGAGGGTGGAAGGGTGGGACAGGAAGGGGGAATAGGGAAGGGTTTGTGACTGAGATGTAACTTGAAGAAAAAAAAATAAAGTACTTATATAAAAAAAAAAGAAGAAATTCTAAAAAAAAAAAAAAAAAAAGAAGGCATTCGTTAGCTAACATGTGCACGGGCCCGCAGGAAAGGGGCCCAGGCCATTACATATAAATACAAAGCAAACTTAGACCCATCCATTCTAAACCTCGGGCTTCGGGAGCCAGCAAGGTTTACTTCCTGCTTTTAATTATTCTAAACAGCATTATGGCCTGGAATGGCAAGCCCCTGCCCTCTAGATTTGGGCAGACCTCTCCCAAACCACACAAAGAATTAGTGGGCTTTATTTTAGGGTTTTGTTTTTTGTTTTGTTTTGTTTTTAGGTTTTTCAAGACAGGTTTTCTCTGTGTAGCCCTGGCTGTCCTGGACTCGCTTTGTAGACCAGGCAGCCTTGAACTCACAGAGGTCCTCCTGCCTCTGCTTCCCAAGTGCTGGGATTAAAGGTGTGCGCCACCACGCCTGGCTTTTATCATTACCAGATTTCATAAGGGCATCTGCTGTCATCTAAACCTGGATTAAGGGGTCTATCTGACTAGCAATGGCCTGTCTTCTATCTAAACAGAACCACAAGTCCATCTGCAGTGAGACAAAACACCACAAAGCTGTTAAGCCTTAAAGGAGTTGGAAATTGCTAGGCAGATAACAGAGGAACCATATTGGAGATTTCTCTTTTAAAATGCATCATGAAAAGGACACACACACACCCCAAAAAAAGGACAAAGAGAAATATGCATGTGGAATTTTTCTCTCTCCCCTAGATAAGTGAAGTGATAATCAGTACATAAACATCTCACACTGTAACTGCAGTTCATTGAACGATCATCCAATAGGTTTCTACCCTCGTGAGATTTGAAATCTGTACTCAGGATCAAGGCCATCCAAAGGGGGAAGGGTTTCATAGGCAGTCCCAGCTCCGAGGGACTGCTGTGCAAGAGCGAGGCAGAAGAGGAACTGCACACATCTCTATTACTACTGTGGCCTCCAAGCTACCGGATGTCCCAGGAGATCAGATTAAAGGTGGGCTAAGGAGATGGCTCAGTGGGTGAGAGCGCATGCTGTAAATGCACAAAGGCCAGTTTGAATGCCCAACACTAGTGTAAAAGCAACAAGGCAAAGGTGATCTTGACAGCTCTAGCTCTAGTATGAAAGACTCATGTTCAGTGAGGGACTGTCTCAAGGGTAAGGAAGGGGGCAACAGAGGAAGACATCACCCTCCTCTAGACACCACATGCAGATGCACTAGTGTGATTAACCACAAACATGTGTCAGCCCGCGCACGTGTGCGCACACACACACACACACACACATACACACACACACACACACTTGTCAAGCTGCAGGCTTTTTCCCTGTAAATATGCCTCCAGTTTGGATGTAATAAGGAAATAGCCTAAACTTCCCCTCGACAAGGCTGGAAAACAGTCTTTCCTCAATCTCCTCACACTGTTCACAGCGGACCCTCAAAGAGCAAAGGGGGCTGTGCAACCCATCACCTTCCCTCCAGATATACAAAACCATCTCATTTAGAACACTGGTGGAGAGCAAATGGATTTTAATTCAGAACATGGCTGCTCTGGCAAGAGATCACATCCAAAGACCTCCTAGGTCTGTGTAATCCAGCTTGAACACAGACACACCTTTAATCCCAGGAGACAGAGGCAAGCAGATCTCTAAATTCAAACCCAGCCTGGTATAGAGCAAGTATCAGGTAAAGATAAGCTTAGGTTCAGGCATGCTGGACATATCTTTAATCCCAGCACTTAAGAGACAGAGAGGCATGCAGATCTCTGAGTTCTATTCAGTCAGTTCAGGTGAGTCAGTGTGTTGAGAGGCAGTGCAGTGGAGTTGAGTTCCTGGCAGTTCAGTCTATGGTGAGGAGACAGTTTTAACAGGAAAGTCTTACAGTTAGAGGCTGAAGATATAACAAGATAGACACAGGACAGAAGAGCCAGAGAATGAGAAGGGCCCAGAACAGATTGCTAGAGTTAGTTTGAAGCCAAGCAGAGCAAATTAGTCAGAGGCCGAAAGAGAAGCCTGATTGAATCAGTCAGCTTGGAGAGAAGTTTGAGCCAGAACACTAAGTTGAACCAGCCAGCCAGAGTTCAGAAAGAGCCAGAAAGGGTGAACCTATTCAGCAGTAAGTCTCAGAGGCTGAAAACATTCTAGGCCTAGATAAGATTGTACTGAGACTAGAAGCTTCCAGGACTAGGGCTAGGTTAGCAGATGGAGGCAGTAAACCTCTGAAACAACAATCAAATCAGGAGAATAAAAGTTACTTTTATACTCTGGAGCCCAAACCCCTGTTTGGTACACAACCATCACCATATTCTGAAGGTGCTCCAAGAAGAAACCAGCACTCTGAGCATAAAGAACTCCAAAGCAGGTGGCTCTTAAGTCACCGCAGTGGGTGTGATCTGAGTATCTACCCGCTGCACGAAAAGCCAGTAGGGCCACAGAGCTCAACGTCAGACCCTGAAATCACACAGCATAGACTCCCGATGTTAACAGCTACATGTGTTAACAGGCGATTGCTTTTCCCCAAGGTATTTGCCTCATCTGTTCTATGGGAGGAAAATGGTGGCTCCTCTGGGTAGTAATGGGGTTAAACACAAGTGCTTGGTACAGAGCCTGGCTCTTGGTAGTGTGCCAAATGAAACGGAAGAGGAGGAGGAAGGTCAGCACCACACGCTGGGAGCAACCAGGCCCCAGTTCTCTGATTTCTCCTCACAGCTGCTTTTGTTTGGGAAAGAGACAAGACAGTGATGGCTGCCCTCTCTCTGCCTGTGGGCCGCAGAAGCTGTAGCCCTCCTTTAGGGCCACTATGAATTTTCATGCTCACATGAAGTGTTCAACCCAGAAACGGGGCTGTCAATCATGGACCACAGGCAGAACTGTGAGAAAGCAGATGGAGCGAGTGAGCAAAGGAAATGTGCAGCCAGTAGGGGCCGGCCTGAGTTCAAGGGTAGGAGGCAATACCCCAAGATTCTGCAAGGAAAGAGAGGCAGTAACAGAAAAGTTTAGGGGTAGTCCTGCTACTAGTTTGTTTGTGTTATTGTGATCAATCCCATGACCCAAAAGCAACCTGAGGGAAGCAAAAGCTTATGTCAGCTTACAACTCATAAAGTTGCCAAGGGAAGCCAAGAAGGGAGGGACCTCAAGGATTTATGTCAGTCTTTGTTTTGTAGTCCATCGCTGAGGAAAGCCAGGGCAGGAGGAACTGAAGCAGAAACTATGGATGAATGCTGTTTATCGGACTGCTCTCTGTGGCTTGCTCAGCCTGCTTTATTATACAACAGCGCAAGACCACCTGCCCAAGGTGGCACCACCCACAGACTTGCCTACAGGCCAATTTGGTGGAAGTGATTCCTCAACTGAGGGTCTTTCCCTTTTCCCTGGGTGACTCTTAGTTTGTCTCAGACTGACAAAAAACTAGCCAGCACACCTGCTTTGTGCCAGAAAGCTCTGGAAAGACGGCCATCTTCTGCTCATCATCCAGCATTCGGGACTGCTGGTTCAGCTAGCTACCAGCAATCTGGTCATTTAGATGAAAGAATGTGTTGCATTGTGCTCCCCCTTCTCCATCCAAATGATAAATCCATAGTCTAACGGTTATAGTCTATGAGCATCCCAAGGAGTCTCAGAGTGTATCCCAGATTGTTCACATGGGATCTAAATCCCATGACATGTATCCTCATGAATGTGTAAGTGAGACAGACTGGCAACCAAAAAGCAAGGAGGAAGCAGTAGGACCATGGGAACAGAGAAGTCAAGGTATGCCAACAGTTACCAAAAGCTAGAGCAGAGAAGGAGTCTCTGGGGGAGCACGGGACCCCATCCTTGATTGCTTCAGAGCTGTGACAGAATCGCTTTGTACGGGGTAAAGCACTGAGATTGTGTAGCTCTAGGAAACTGATGAAATGATGCCATCTTGCACCAAGCGCATGTCCTGCTAACAAAGCTGAGATGATCCCCTTCTTACATAGTCCAGGAACCACAAACCCAGCAGGCTAGCACCAGGACATATCAGAATGAGACAAAACAGCAGTGAGCTCAAGGCAACTGGAGCGAGCAGAACCTGCACCCTCAGGACAGCACAACTGCCTAGTGTCTGAGGAACCATGTTATCAGTTATAGATAAAGCAATAATGATAAACCAAAGGTTTATCTTTCACACACACACACACACACACACACTCTGTTTCCATATCAGTTCTGAAGAAAATTAGCACTGAGACCTTCATTCTTCAGCCTGTCTGGATTTCTTGAGATCATTTCAAACACCCAAAGCATACATTATTTATTTCTTACTGTTGCTGTCTTGGTTGGTTTCTTTATCTTTACTTAGACACCATCTTACGCTGCACCAGAGGATAGCCTGGAATTCATTCAGTATGTAGCCTACCCTATCCTTGAACTCATGGTAATCCTCCTGCCCTTGGCCTTCCAGGTGCTCAGATTACAGGTGTGAGTCTCTGCTCTTAGTGTTAGATTAGTACTTCTAATCCTAAAATTCCAAATTTAAAATGCTCCAAAGTCTAAAACTTTCTGAGCAGTGACAAAACCATGGAGAAGCTGTCACTCTGAGCAGCTAAGAGTTGGAATTTTCAGATCCTGGATGCTAAAACCAGAAGGGTCTATGCAAAGATCCCAAAGTAATGCCAGTTCCAAACCTCCAAACCCAGAAGTACTCTGGTCCTGAGGGCTGGGTGTAAGGCATTCTCAAACCTGAATAAATTCTCAGCACAATTCATAAAAGAAGTTTCCAGTTCAAGGAACCCACAGCTAACAAACCTCCAAAAACCAGTCAAGAATGTTTTTAATTGCATCCTAAAGTCCTGTAAGACTGAGTCCCAGTTCTCAGTGATAACAAGAATCTAATCACAGTATAGAGATTACACACAGCTTTCTTAAAGAGAGCCGTCCAGTAAAGTAACCATTCATAGGCTTGAGAGACAAGGTGGTTCTACATCTCCACATTAGGAAGGAATCATCATCCTCAGAGTCCTACACCATGTTTGAAGGCAGTTTTCTCAGAACATGGCCAATAAAAACAAGCTGGGGACTAGACAGATGGCTCAGCAGTTAAGAGCACTGGCTGCTCTTCCAAAGCACCTGGGTTCAAATCTCAGCACCCACAAGGCAGTTCACAACTGTCTGTAATTGCTGGGCGTGGTGGCGCATACCTTTAATCCCAGCACTCGGGACGCATAGGCAGGGGGGTCTCTGAGAGTTCAAGGCCAGCCTAGTTTACAATGAGGACAGCCATGAATACATAGAGAAACCCTGTCTTGAAAAAACAAAAAAAAACAGCCAAACAAACAAATGAAGCACTGGGCCACAGAATATCATGTTGTCAAGAATACTGATCAACAGGAAGACCTGGTCAGCTCCTAGAAAGGCTAAGGGCTCATAGGTTTGGGCCCCCACATCACAGCCATCTCCTCGCAGAAACTGAAATTTCACAGGAACAAGGCAGCCATGAGAATTGGAAAGTCTTACCACTGTTCTCATTTGCAGATGAGAAAATTAACTAAGCTAGGCTTTAAGGAGCTTAACTAATGCAATCATGTCAATGAGTGGTAACCAGGCCAGAACTCATGTGATAGATACTTCATGCCAACATAAAAAAGTGTGAATCCTCCAACTACATGCAAACCAATGCCTAGGAAGATAGCCCTGTCCCTCCCCACAGAAACAAGCTGTGACATGGCAGGGAGGCCACCCTCTGCAGAACATCCCAGTCAATGAATCAGAGAATGACCAAGAACAAAGATGCCACCAGTTGGCAGAAGACACATGCCTGAAATGAATGGATCAGACACAGCTAACCAGTCAGTATTTCATACTTTACACCAATGGACCCGCTACCAACTGGTAAGTAAATACAGTGCCTCATAGGAAGGAACAGATCAAAGGTATGTCACAAGTTCGTCAGCGTTAGTGTCAGCCCGCTGCTGTTCGTGTGTAGTGGTGCATAGCTTTAATGTCAGCCAAGCTTAGAGGCTGCAGCAAAAAGGTCTCAAGTTCAAGGAAAACCTAAGCTATGTAGCGAGGCCCCATCTCAAAAATCAAACCAAAAGTAAAAAGAAAGAACATTTTAAATGAATGAATTCTGTCCTATATGTGTTCTATCTCAATAAAGTTATCATAAACGAAAGCATTTAGGGGATTTAACTGTAAGTTTTCACCCAGCCAGCTTATAATTGCTAGGAATGTTAAGGGCTCTCTTTCTCTCTAGATCCCATGCTTGTTTTAGTCTCCTGATTGACAAGTTTTTCTTTCCCCGATTCATTTTACTGAATTAACACAAGAGCAGAAGCTCTTCGGAAATGGTGGAAGCGTCAGGAAACATGGCAGGGTGTACTGAGATACATTCATGAAGGAGTGGGAAATTCTGAGGTGCTTGGCACACTCATGACTCTAGACAGTGAGTGTATAATGCAGAACTCAAAAAGCTACAAGAAAGGACATGGGCTATTTCACCACAAAGAAATGGTACATATTTGAGGAAATAAGTATGTTCAATCTGATTTTAAACACTACATAATGTATACATATGTCAAAATATCATATGGGATATGTCATTAATATGCGCCATGTTTATGTTCTCATATATCAATTTTAAAATAAATTTAAAGGCTAGAGGTGTAGCTGTTGTTACACTGCTTACCTTGTTAGATCCCTGGCACCATATAAAAGCAAGAAAGGGGTAGACAGTTGTGAAACTGGTGGCTGAGTTGAAACCAGAAGGACCAGGAGTTCAAGGACATCCTTAGCTACATAAGACCCTCTCTCAACACTGTGTGTTTAAAAAACAAAACAAAGCAAAAGAACAGTTCTATGCACAAAATCATGTCTGCGATGTGGCTGCTGGACAGGCTTTGAAGAGAAGAATTAAGTCTTTATTCTCTGCTCAGAAGTCCACGTCTGTATTATACAAGGTCTCAACTCTCCTTTGAACCTTGTCTATTATAAACACAGGCTTCAGATACATTCTCACTTTGAGATCCCTTACGCCGTTGACTATTTGCAGGGCGAACAAATGCAATCAAACACTAAAGCTTCAAGGAGATTAGACAACGCCAAGGTCTGAACTATATCAACAGCTTGAAACCTGCTCACTCAACGGTGCGTTGACAGCATTGTGCCTGTAAAACAAACACAGCTGAGGCGTTCACTTTGGATGTGGCATCACATTCCAGCAGTGTGGTGTGAGTCTTATGGACTTGTGGAGAGGCATTCTTCCCAGAGGCGTTAACCCTGAGACGGACACTGGTCCCGGTAGATAAGGAACTCAGGAGACAAGGGGATGTGCTTCCAGGTTGACTGAGCGAGGGTCCAAATGGAAATTGTCACCTGCGGTTTGTGTTTTTAAAAGGAAAGATGCTATTCTATTTATTTATTTATTTGGAAAATCGGCATCTGACAAAATTCAATGTGGTTTCATGGATTTAAAAAAAAAAAGTCAATCAACAAACTAGACATGAAACAGGTTTTACTCAGCACAATGAGAGCCACTGTTAAAACCCACACTTGGGCTGTGCGTGTTTTTTTCTTGTTCTTACACTTCGTAAGCAATACTTCAGAAATATCCATCATTTATCACTCACACTATATTAGGTTAAAATATATGTGTATTTATGTGCTTACCTAATACATCACACTGTACTATAAGTAATCTAAAGATAACGAAAAAGAAACAGGAGAGTGTGTTTAGGCTTGATGCAAATACTCCGCTCCTGTGTACATGAAGGATGTGAATGCCTGTGGTTGCTGGCATGGTGTGTTCTTGCCTGTCTACCCCACATCACTTTCCAGCCAGTGTTCTAAGCACTGTGTGTACTCTGTCACTCTCTAGGCTGCAGGTTCTTGTCCAAATGCCACCTCTGCAGAACTGACCATACTGTTTAACTGCCAGCATGCCAGACCATCAAGGCAGCTGCTGTGCCTTGTATCATAGCTGATAACACATCCGCCTTTGTACTAACTGAGTATACCTGCATGGAAGCTCCACTTGTCACACCTGCTCCTCCTGTGCCCATGTCACAAAGAAGGAGCATGTCACCTGGCTGCAATTTCCTTCCTTATGCACCAAGGAGTAAGATAAATACGAGGTGTTCTTACTACTACAGAATGCAGAAATCTTAAAGCCTTGCCCACATGGATCTGGATATAACCAATATAATAATTAAAAACACACACACACACACACACACACACACACACACACACACACACACATCACTTAAAAGCTTGCACCTGGCAAAAAGTTAACACCTTTTTTTAACTTCATAGTTTTAGGAAAGTAAATAACACAACCAGCAGCTTTGGTCAGTTATTACAACATTATGAAGAGGGTGTGTTAATACTGCTTTCTACCCTTGTTGTCAAAGAGATTTGAAACGATAAACATTTTGAACCATGCCAAACCACAAATGCATTGCAAGGAATGTCAGCCGAACTGAAAAATTCCCTTGGCTGAGTCAATCTTTAAAAAGATGCCCTCCAGGCAAGGCTTGTGGTTCAGTGGTAAAACATGCACACAGAAAGTCATAGGATCTGGGCTCCATCACCAGCTCTCAAGAAAAGAAAAGAAAGAAAGAAAAATGTTAAGAGAAGGAACACCCAAAGACCTCTCTCTCTACAGACAGTAAATGTCTTCGTTAATTGGGGGAGGGTAATGAAGCTCCCAAGTACCTTACAACTTACTGTTCCAAACCATCAGGAAAACCAAAGCAGGGGATTCCTGTGACATGAGCAAGCTCAAGTCAGCTTCTTAAGAGTTAGGTTTATGACACATGAGCGCTTATCTCAGTACCTGCTCTAATCAACACCATGATTAAAAGAGCCTGGAAAGCCAAGCTTGGTGGCTCACACCGATTATGCCACTCTGTGGGAGGCTGCTGCAGGAGCATCTTGATTTCAAAACCAGCCTGAGCTACAAAGTTTCCTCCTGTCTGAACACAAACAACAACAACAACAGAGAATAGAACACATTTGCACAACCCACCAGGGATAAAGTGTGGGAAGATAGAAGAGCCTAAAGTTCTCTCTGTACCACTCTGTCTCCTACTTTATCCCCTTAAACCACATTCAAGTAACCCATTCCTACACCTGTAGCCAAGAAACACCACCTAGGAGCTCAGATCAGTCATCAGCCCGAGTTTAGGGCCTCGGGGTGCATCACCCCAGCCTGACTCACTTCTCCAATTCTGATTTCTTGTCCATTGCTGCAAGGCAGCTCTCCCACTACCTGCTTAGCAAACATCCTTTTAACATCAGACTTCATAGTCTAATGCTCACAGGGTCGTTAGTGGACCAGCAGAGGACGGTCCACCCTGCAAGACAGTAAAGGGAAGGCCTTTCCCAGAGGCAATCTGTACAAATTCTAGAGGATACAAAAAACCTTTCGCTTTCTATAGCCTTCTTACGCAGGCCCTGAGTAGTAGTCAAAAGCCTAAGGACACTGTGAACTCCTGAGGCTGCCTGCGGCTTGTAAGGTACTTTAGGTTCACCCTGTATATCCCAGCTCTGGGCTTCATCCTCAAGGTTAACCCACAGCAGCAATATACAATGTCACTACTCATCAGCATCCAACCTTTCATGTAACTATTTCCTGTGAATCTCTTAGTTAAAAAATATTTCAGGGGCTGGAAAGATAATGGTTCAGTGATTAAGAGTACTGGCTGCTCTTCCAGAGGACCCGGGTTCAAATCCCAGCACCCACATGGTGGATCACACCCATCAATAATGTGATCTGATGCCCTCTCCTGGCGTACGTGTACAAGCAGCAGAGCACTCGGACATTAAATAAATAAATAATAAATGAATGGATGAGTGAATAAGTGAATGAATGAATGAATGAATGATATTTTGGGAGCCGGGTATGGTGGAACACAACTTTAATACCAATTCTCAGGAAGCAGAGGCAGATGGATCTCTGTGAATTCAGGGCCAGCCTGGGCGTGGGGGACGGGGCCTACAAAATGAGTTCCAAGACAGTCAAGGCTACACAGAGAAACCTTGTCTCAAAAAAAGAAAAAAAAAATATTTCAGTTAGAAATTTGATTTACAAGCCGGGCGGTGGTGGCGCACGCCTTTAATCCCAGCACTTGGGAGGCAGAGGCAGGCGGATCTTTGTGAGTTCGAGGCCAGCCTGGTCTACAAAGCGAGTCCAGGACAGCCAGAGATATTCAGAGAAACCCTGTCTCGAAAAGCCAAAAAAAAAAAAAAAAAAGAAATTTGATTTACAGACCCTAATGTTCATATAGGTGCCTATAATTGCATCGATGATTGTGGGAATTTGAATGTAATTGGCCCCATGGGCCCATAGGGAGTGACACTATTAGGAGGTGTGGCCTTATTGCAGTAGGCAAGGCCTTGTGGGAGGCAGGGTGTCACTGTGGGGGCGGGCCTTGAGGTCTTCTGTGCTCAAGCCACACCCAGTGTGACACACAGTCTCTTTCCGCTGCCTGCGGATCCAGATGTAGAACTCTCAGCTCCTTCTCCAGCGCCATGCCTGCCTGCATGCCATGCTTCCCACCATGACGATAATGGACTAAACCTCTGAAACTGTAAGCCAGCCCCAGTTAAACATTTCCCTTATAATAAAGGTTGCCTGGGATGTGGTGTTTCTTCGCAGCAATAAAACCCAAACTAAGCCAATGGTGTACATGCCCACTCCTGCCTGTACCTAAGTGTACCATGATGGGATCAACAGAAGGTAGGTGTTTTACTGAAAATAACCCAATTCCAGGGCAAGGGACGTGCCTAAGTGATAGAGCAGATGACTAGTATGTGCAGGTCCCTGGGTCTAAGCCCAACACGACCAAAACGAAAACTTTGACTGGGACTGGTGATGCACACCAGTTATCTCACCACGGAGGAAACAAAACAGCACCTTGAGGATGAGAAGTTCAAGGCCATCATGTGCTACATGAGATTCTACCTCATAAATGAACAATAAATACCTAAAAGAGAAGGAGAGAAAACAACCCCTTTACCCATCATCCTGGATATACTTTGCACCGGTTATAAACACTACTAAACCCTAAACCAGTCTCTACTAACAAACAGTTATTTATGAGCCATCAGTCGTTGATCTTTAGCTGGGTTTCCTTTTTTTTTTGCAAACTGGACGTCATTTGTAGGATTTTTTTTTTTTTAATGAAATAAATTACAGCTTTCTTCAAGCAGTCCATTTAGGAAGGGTTAGGAACTGTCTACATGGTGGCTGCTTACACCTTTCTATGTCACCTGCCTGTACATAAATGTAATAACTGACCATGGCCAGGGGCATCGCACTTTTACAAACCAGCAGGGTAATGTAGCTAGAAAGAGTAAGGTAACAAGAGAGCACGCCGTCAGTTAGACAGAAAAGCAAAGTCCATACAATTTTGTACCTGGTACACAGATGAACACACCACACACACACACACACACACACACACACACACACACACACATACACACTCCACGATAAACTGACAGTAAGAACGAAGATGCAAAAAAAAAACACAAAGGCATTTTAAGCAGTAATGATAAATAAAACCATAAAGTTCATAAGAAAATGGATAGAACTTAAAAATATTATAGTGCAGTAACTCAGGCTCAGACAAAAATAAATATCACATTCTCTCTATCAAATGCATTTAATCCTCACTTCTAACTTTTGCATATATGTATATATTTGGGCATGAATGTGGGAAGATGTCATGAAACTAGAAAGAAAGGAAAAGAAGATTTAAAGAAGGAACATAAAAAGACAATAGAAAGGAGAATATTGGATATTATACATGGGAGGGCCCAGGGAGATAGGGAAGAATGGGTCATAGGTCAGCCAGCACTAATCATGCATGAAAATTCAATAAAGGAGTCTGCAGTGATTCTCACCAGTGAAGAGCACACACTGTTCTGGAAGAGTGAGTACACAGTTCTGTTCCTGGCACCCACAAAGGATGGCTCACAACCACTGTAACCCCAGCTCCAGGGAATCCAACGACTGTGGCCTCTACAAGCTCCTGCAGTCATGCGGACATACCAACACAGAGACACACACATTGTCAAAATAAATCATAAAAGAAGAAAGGAAATGTGTTAAGGAAAGCTGTTCCATTGTATGCTAATCTTAAAAGAAAGTTCAGAAATGGAAATAACAGCCTGACATAAAGACAGGGCATAAAGCTACCCATAATCCAGGGTTATGGCAACTATCAAATCTACCCGTCTAGTGTGACCCCACCACCTTGTCAGTGTCCCACGCCAGCTGCTGCTCTCTTTGCTCGGGAATGTCTGGCCAAAGGACAGGGTGATTTGACTTTGGCTCAGCCTACAGCAAAGCTGTAAAACACAAATCCGCACCTCTCTCGACTTCAGTGAACCCAATACAGTACACCAAACGGCAGACTTCATTACCCCCAAGTTCTCCATTTAATTCTTTCATATTTTAAACTCCTTGTAATGAGTTTCCATTGCATTCAGCAAATAAAGAATCCTCCCATTGATAATTAAACACCTGCTAATTCCTACAGAGCATTCTAAAATTTAAAAATAAGAATAATCAGTAAAGAGTCTGATGAATAAAACATCCCCTCTATTCCATAGGGCTGGACTCAAATAAAGAAAAATGGGTCATTAAAAGTCCCACTAATTCTGCAAGACTTGGTTACTAGACTTAGTGACGATATTCATACTTAAGAGTTCTTAAGTTTATAAGTTTGAGGTTTATACCTCAAAGGCTCTAGCTTTAAATATTCATTAACCAAAGAATACTTAAAAGAAAGACACGTAAAGTCAATGGTCACAGGAAGAACAGGACAACCTTATTATTTTATTTTTTAACTGTACTATGAATTTTTCAGCATTTAGAAAGAAAGGTACTACCCACGCATGCATTCCCTTCCTCTGACCAAGCCCATATATGTCAACTCTTATTTCTTTGTATACCAATCCATTTCCTATAGAAAGTGAATTTTTTTTGTTTGTTTAGTTTGGGGGGATTTTTTGGAGATATGATCTCATGTAGCCCAGACTGACAACCTTCAACTCCTGATATGCCTGCCTCTATGTCCCCAGTGCTGGGATTCAAGGAGTGTACTGCCACACCCAGCCAAATGGCATCTAAGTTTCCCCCAGAAGTAATTTAGTATCTGTCACTAAAAGATAAGATGGTGTGGGGGAGGGACACAAGATCATATGTATGTAAACATACAAAGTAGGAGTCAACTTAGAGTATCTTCCTCTAGAGCTCCCCACGGGGTTACACATGCACACCTTAGCATCTCAGTTTTACATGGACAATGGAGGTCAAAGTCATTTCCTGCTACCACATCCAGCACTTTATCAAGACTGAACCATCCCAACATCACTATCTGTCTAGACCTACAGATGAGAATAATGCCACAGCCAGACACCATCCAGTATCCACGTTTTTCCTTTGAAAAGTAAAGTTTTTACCTCGGTCCTGAAATCTGCTTTAATCCAAAAAGTTTTCTCTGCCTCTATAACCTGACACAGGGTTGGAGAATTGGGCCATCTGCATGAACGTCCCTCAGTTAGTCTGCTAACAACATTCAGGCTCTGTCGTTTTACATTGGGATCTATTCTGGCATCAGTTGCAGAGTTTTGAACTCAGTTACTGCTCTGTTTCTCAAAACATACTATGGTGAAATTGGGTGCCAAATTATAGTGTATCTATAGCGCTTACCGACCAGCAACTGGTTCCCTCTCCTGCCAGCCTGAATTCCTCAAACTCGTGGATTATCAGCTGCCCAACCCTGGCACCTAGCCATAGTAATGACCTTACTTCCCTGACTTACTGAGGTGGTAAATAAATTGGGAAGACAGAATGAATAAACAAAAAAATAAAAATAAATAAAAACCTCTTTCCAGTTTATTAAGCGTGGTCAATTACTTGGCTTAAGTGGGTTCTGAATGTTAACACTTTAATGATAAAAGAAAATGTTCAAGTCATTTACACCTCCTACTTTCTGCTGATACAGAAACTGCCAACTGCTTATATCTTATGTTAAATAAAAACGGAATTCAGGACACTGAATTCCTTTTTAATGGCACACCAGAAGGCAAACACAGATTTGCAAGCAACAAGCAATTTCTACAATCACTGCTGAGAAAGGAAAGAAAAAGCCTGTCCCTCTCGGTCTTCTGCCAGGATGGACAGGAAGGATGACAATGGTCAAGAAAAATGCTTCTCTGTGTTCTTAAAATCTTTACCAGGAAATACAAACCATGAAGTGATCATCGATGAAGGGGTGACAGACACCGTCACCTCACCTTAAACTTGAGCTGCACTCATGATTCCTATTGAGTTGTATTTCAGTTATGCCTTCTATTTGAAGACATGCCCCTGCAAACACATAATGTCACCTAAAAATGATCCTTTAAAAAAATCCTGCTGGGACAGGAATGTTATTTACTTAACACATGAGCAATGAGCTTCATTCCGGAGACATAATGGTCTTGTAAAAGGTTTGCAAAGAGAAAGAGAGCAGCAGCAGCAAGACATTTAAAAGCAGCTCCACATTTAAAGGGGGTTGGAAACGTCCTGTACGGGTGGAAACGTCAGTGTTTTAATGCTTGGGCCTGGAATATGGTTTAAAGGAGTCCCACCTTCCAGAACTCTCAACAGAAGCAGGAAAGTCTCACTAGGTTCCCAAACATCCTGAGGCAGTCTACCTTAGGCACTCTGTGACTTGCTATGGCACCCATGGCAAATGAAGTCATCAGGAAGACCTGCTGCCCCTTCACAGCACACACACAGTACACTGTGTTAATACATCATCCAGTACACTGTGTTAATACGTCAGTCATCCTAAAGAACACCGAAGCATATGGCCCAATGCACAGAGAAGTCATGAGTCATAGGCTTGGAAGGAGCCACAGGCAATACCCAAACCTAAACTTATCATAAGAGATGATGCTCTCTACCGTAAGGTTACAACCTGAAGTGAGGGGTCTGTTAATACGCCCTGAGAACCTGAAATCTTTATACATACACTGAAAGTCATTTATCTAAGAACATGTGCTTTCAAGGGTGGGGCCAATTCTCATTAAAATATTTCTATCTTTTAACAATCCAAAAAAAAAAAAAGATCCAGAAAATGAAGCTTCACTGGTAACATGCTACTTAAGAAAGAGAATAAGAACCATACGTGTTCTGGATACTCTTATGTCCACTTGACACAAGCTAGAGTCATCTGAAAGGAGGGACCCTCAGTTGTGAAAATACCTCCATAAGATCCAGTTGTAAGCCATTTCCTTAATGAGAGATCAGCAGGGGAGGGCCTAGCCCACTGTGGGTGGTGCGATCCTTGGGCTGGTGGTCCTGGGTTCTATAAGAAAACAGACTGAGCAAGCCCCAGGAAGCAAGCCAGTAAGCTGCACCCTCTCATGGCCTCTGCAACAGCTCCTGCCTCTAGGATCCTGTCCTGGCTCCTTCAGTGATATGTGGATGTATAAACCAAATAAACCTTCCTCCCCAACTTGCTTATGATCATGATGTTTCAACATAGTAATAGTAACCCTAACTAGGACAATAAACTTAAGTCCTAAGCCCCAGAACTTCAAAATGTGACCTTATGTGGAAACAGGTTGGACCTTATACTAACGGACTTTGATCTTTGTAAAAAACCAAAACAAAAACCATGAGACAACTTAGACCCTCAGTATACGCAAAGGGAGGAGGAAAGGACAGGGCACTAACAGTAACCCTGGGCCTCTAGTCTGCCGCCAATCATTAAGTCACTAAGAGCAAAGTGGTACTACAGAATCCTCACAAACTCACACCTAACCTGTACCATGTGCTAACAGTCTCCCAGGAGGGGCAGTTTGCGTGTGCTGCCACACTGCCATACAATCCTCAGAATGACCTCGCAAGGTAAGTCCTGGTCTGCTTTTCCAAGCAGAAAAGCTGGGGTTTAATGTGCCTGCAGCACAGACCCATTACAGAGGCTTAAAACATAACAGTTGGGCTGGAGAGATGGCTCAGTGGTTAAGAGCACCGACTGCTGTTCCAGAGGACCCAGGGTTCAACTCCCAGCACCCACACAGTAACGGCAGCTCAAAACACTCCATTACTCCAACTTCTGACACATTCACACAGACATACATGCAGGCAAAACAGTGATGCACATAAAATAAAACAAACGAAATTTAAAAATAAAAATTATAAATTAAAAAACAAACCATAAGGGATGACTTCTTCCCTGTAACAAGGGATTTGAAAGTAGGCAGCTGCAGGATACAGCAGGTCGGATATCATTCTATCCCTGCATTTTCCTTCGCCTTTCTCTCATGGTCCCAAAATGGATGCCACAGTTCCAAGCCATCTCTCCTGCTCTTCCTTCTTCCCACTCTTCACCTTCCTTTTCTTCTTCCTCCTCCTCCTTCTTCTACTCCTTCCCCTCCTCCTCCCTCCATGATATGCTGGGAATGGAAGCCAGAACCCTTTCTAGCGCTTGCCAAATCCTTTGTTACTCTACCCTCACCCTGCGTTACCTATCTCAAATACAAAACATTGAAGAAAAAGAAATCTGAAAGAACACACTGCCCACCTCATGAATCCCTTTAGGACAGATATCCAGGAAGCCCCAGCTAAGGACTTCTAAAAGTAACTACTTGGCAAATACAGTTTTTCGAATGGGGTTTGCTGTCATCTCCAATAATAAAAAGATTCCATCAGAAGGAAGGAGAGACTGGATCTTGATTGGATAAATTAGCCAGAGGCCCACAGAAATTCAGCAGAAGAGTCAGGATTCAAATCCGGGTTTCATCTTTATCCAAACCGAAAGCTCGAAAGCACCATACTGTAAAGAATCAAAAAACCCGGAGCCTTGGCCAAGATGTGTTACAAACTGAGGAAGGGTTGGGAAGGGATTGCCCTCTCATGAGTCACTCCTCAACTTAGTAGATTCTTTGAAGCAGGGAGACAGTCCCTAAAGGATCATATATTTTCATGCTTAGTCTCCAGTTCATGAAACTGTTTGGGACGGATTTGGAGGTGTGGCCTTGTTGGAGGAAAAGTATCACCAGAGGGGTGGGCTTTGAGAGTTCAAAAACCCACACCTTGCCCAATCTCTCTTCTCTTCTCTCTCTCTCTCTCTCTCTCTCTCTCTCTCTCTCTCTCTCTC